>JBAMJV010000559.1:0-152730 GCA_037951105.1 Echinarachnius parma | reverse complement strand
GAAATACAAGGTATAATCAAATTGATTGTTTAATTCTCGCAACGATTTGTTTTATATTCGTTAGACAACAAAGCATGGTTTAATTCCGCTATTGAATTAATCACATAAACCACACATCGTTAAGTTTATGATGTGATTCGCTAAACGTTAATCAAATATTGATATGTATAATAACAAATAAAAACATTGGTACCTTCCTATAAGACCTTTTACTCAAATAAGTAAAGTGATCCATTACTTCAAAAGTATTTTTTTATGTGAAGTGATCGTTGAGACGATTATATTACCCAATATAATCGTAAATTCAGCTGAAGTATGTGTTTCTACAGGAAAAAACACTATTTACCTAGTTTTTTTTTTTTTTTTTTTTAAATCGCAGATGATATCCTGCCCATTGATTGTTAATACAATCTACTGTTCAAACAGACGGTCCCGAAACGCTTTTCAATCAATCATACAAATCTCTATAATTAGGGAGCATTTTAAAAGTCAAAAGTCAAAACCCAGTTTATTCTTCTGTTATCCATGCAATGCATAATCCCCCCACACCCCAAAACAAACAAACAAAACAAAACAAAACAAGGCACACTAACAAAATTTAAAACTCCAAGAGGAGTAATTTTGGTTGAATTTTGACAAAGTTATAATGGATCGGCTTAACCGAGCACTTTACCGAGCAAAAGATATACAGTAGTATTTTTACGAAGGTATCTTCTTCGATACAAAGTCATAATGTGATATTGTATATCTATTAATGCGGCATATTTTTTTCTGGAGAAACTATATTTAGGCAAAACATAAAAATGGTATCATGGATGCATGTCGGGATAACAGTCCGGATTTCTACTTTGTACATTGGTCACATTATAATTACACACTTCTTTTTGGCAATGTTATTGGTTAGTTTCCAGCCATATTCGTGCCAAAAATTGGCAAAGTCGTCAACCACGTATCGGTCAATTGTCATAGGATTTTCCCAACATGCAGTAATATGCGACCACTGTTGTGAACAATTAGCATTAATATACGCATCTGAATTCATGATGAAGAAAGTGAACAATCGGGTTGAAGTAATAAGCAATTATTTCTAGTGCAAAGTGACAATCAAATTGGCAACTTCACTTTCCCCCTGCGCCCTGTGACCTTAAAATTGGTGGAAAGTTTCACTTCAAATTTAAACAAAGATCTCATAATATATGTTCTGCGAATTGCCAATTTGACTCAACAATGCATGCTAAATGCATCGATATAAAATACGATGGTTAAATGCGATGCAGTGTGTTGCCAATTTAGCATAGCCTTGTTGAACTGTTGTGTGAATTATTTAAAGTGCCTAATAAAAAACGGAAAAACTTGAACGATAACAACGAACAAACCATAAATGGGCTGACATGATTGGGGACATTGTATGGCTTTCTCAGTGAATATATAAAATAGATAGAATAAGTTAACCACAAATGTGTGGGCGATCGTTGGTCCTTGATTGGGTTAAATAAATAGGACATACTTTATTAGAACGTCAAATGAGAATTATTGTAAAACCCGTTTCTCATTTTTGATCTTGTGCCAACATGAGGTTATACTTGTAGGAAAGAAAAGATCAGTACCTTCGGCACCAGATAACCTCTTTGAAGGACCTAGATAAAAGATCATACCGTAGTTTACATGTCTGTAATTTCTGCATAAGTTTGTTTATTTGTGGTGTGTTTTGGTATGTGTGTCAGTGTGTATGTGTTTGTGTGTGTGCGTGTGTGTTGTGTTGTGTGTGTGTGTGTGTGTGTGTGGCGTGTGTGTGTGCGTGTGGTGTGTGCGTGTGTGTGTGTGTGTGTGTTGTGTCGTGGTGTGTGTGTGTGTGTGTGTGGTGTGTGCGTGTGTGTATGTGTGTGTGTGCGTGTGCGTGTGCGTGTGCGTGTGCGTGTGCGTGTGTGTGTGTGTGTTGTGGTGTGTGTGTGTGTGGTGTGTTGTGGCGTGTGTGTGTGTGTGTGTGTTTGCATGGCATGCATGATGTACCACGTGTAAGTTGGCATTGTGCTGTCTGTCTGTCTGTGTGAATGTTATTTTCTGTACGATTGTATGTATGTATTTTACATATGTACGTATGAATGTATGTATGTGTGTATGGGTGGGTGTATGCAGTATGTATGTATCTATGTAACATGCAGACCTATGTATGCGTAACTATAATATATTAAGAGATAGAGAGGAGAGAGAGAGAGAGAGAGAGAGGGGGGGGGGGGGGGGGGTGGCGACATGATAAAGAAGAAGGGAAGTTAATTCGTGGGAAGTTTTCTCGTCATCCTATTCACCGCCGCCGTTACTTTATTATCTCCTCTCCTTTCATTCCCGTGCTTTCCATAGCCCGCACATAAAAAGCGCATTATGGCGTTAACTACGGTACACCTTTAACACGCGTCCACACTTGTCCAAAAGAATGAACCACGGGATATGATTCACCTCAGACCAGAACCATCTCTACGTCCCAGTCAAACGTTCCCGTAAAAGCCTCCTCGTTAGAGCCCCCCCACGTATTTGCATTTCGTGGAATGCAATGAATCGGGGCTAGTCGATTGCAATTGCGTAACTTATCCGTGGAAATACGTGGCGATACGTGACAATATTGCGTTGATGAGTAATACCATATAACTAGAACCTAGAATACGTGGCAGTAATGGCTTTCGTCCCACTTATCGGGAAGACAGAGCAAACATGTTGGAATGATCAAATGGCTTTTGTTCTATCAGCTCCGCCTTCCCTTATAAAGGCACGAAAACCGTTTTTTTGTTCGCCTATAGTCACGAACGTCACGTACAGACACGGGAATGGCCACGAATTGCGCCGAATAGCCCCCGACTCATTTCTTTGCACATAAATGCCAATACGTGGCTCCTACGACAAGGATTCCGGGTATGTGACTGGGAACATATTATACACCTTGTTAATAATTAAGATGTAATTGCCACGAAATCGGGGTTAAAAACACGCAGTGTGGACGGACGCTGATACTGTACGCATATACGCCACACTACTTCCCGCGCCGTGAACTCGCGCCTTTTATATGCGACAGTTCATCTAATAGGACTATACACCCATCTCCCCCCCCCCCCCCCCCCCCCCCTCTCACCCTCTCTCTCCCTCTTGTGTTGCGTTCTTCTTTCTTTTATTTCCTGTATAACGCTATTCCATAAAATTATTATATTATCTCGATTGTAAAGGAGGGATATAACGACATGAGAATAGAAATCTTTTAGACATATATAGTGGTACAATAAGGCACGGTCCGCATGGATTATTAAAGCAACAAGGGCATAGAAGAAAAAAAAAGCTATCAGTATGTTTTATGAGATATGATGGGTATTGAAAAGCAACCTTTAGGCAGTCATTGTATGACGGTTTATTTTGGGGAATTAAAAAAAAGAGGAATATATTGTAGTTTAGCTTCACAAGGAAGTATCTCACGTTAAAACGAACTTATTGGCCCGTATTCACAAAGGAGGTTGGTACAAAACCCCGGTTCAAACCGGCGTTACATCTCATGGAAATGCCAATTGTAAATGGGAGAGAGATGTAAATTCCTTACTTGTTAACAATGTTGATGGTACACATTCCTCTCTCCATCAGTTTACAATGGCATTCCATAGATGTAACCGCGGTTTGAACCGGGGTTTGTACAAAACTCCTTTGTGAATACGGGCCAGTAAGTCTATCATGCCACAGAATAGTTAAAATAATACCGTGATTGGCTGTTATGACACGTCAAACTTTCAATTCCCCTAAAAGGGGGGAAATTTCCTCTAATGTCAGCAAGAGAGCAGTATAATCGTAAGAAAAAGGGGTTACAGGAGAGGGCCCTTAAAGGATCTAGTAACTTTGTTGACATGTGCACAAACTGGTGATGGTTTGATACAATGTGTATTGGTGTGATCTGATATGTCCGAAAGTAATGTGTGAACTTTCAACGTTAATTGGATGTTTATTTGGCCAAGAAATGAGCGAAAATGCAATGTGATATTACTAACTCAAACGATCCCGTAGATAGTTTAACATCCGAACTACTTCCAATCGCAATATATTTTGAACGAAACGGAAAATTGAAAAAACCGAAACCTGTCCGTGCTTTTATTGTAATATGAATTGGTGAATGGTTTGATAAAATGTGTCTTTCTGTGATCTATATATGTCACTGAATGGGTGTGTGCAAATTCCCCATGGTAAATGAATGTCATTATGACAAGTAATGAGCGAAATGCAAAGTAAAAATTCGCTAATTACTCATTGCACTGTATTGGTACAAAGTTATAAGTATCCACTGGATTATTGTAAATCTGAATACTTCAATCATACATATCTTTTTCACGGAAGATAAATTTGGAAAACTGAAAACGTTCCATGCTTCTATTTATTGGTTATACGAATACAACGGGTTATGTAAGAACTGATATAGAGTTCCAAGTAAGTGTTGAGGATTTTGACAATGTTTATCTATAGATCCCTTTTAATTAGTGTATAAACATTTAACACTGAATATATTTCCAACCGTTCGATTCCACTTTATAATTGTAATGATAATATGTAACATTACTATAAAGCGCTTAATACAAAAATATATAATAAGGGTAGAAAACAGAATGATGATGCAACTTTGATCCTACTGATATGATATGTATCTGTTACACTTTTACATCTCTTGAGGGCGCACATCTCCCAAATCCTGCAGCGACTCTCGTGGACTATTCAACGACTGGGCCCATATTCATGAAAACCGCGCTAGCTTAACTCCATTATCTAAAGTCTATTTTAAGTTGACACTTGACAGGGCTAAGTATGCAACGTTAAGTTCCCTTAGTCAATAACTATGATTATCTGGGTATTGAATAAAGCAAACAAAAAAAGTTAACTCTATAGTTGGCAACTTAAATGATATCGTTTTGCATACACTTATATAGCCGAATATCATCTAAAATCTAGACTTTTATATTTATTGTTTAATTATATTTCATGTTTGTCTAATTGTTTCTTTAATATTTCTGGTTCGTGCAATTGTCTCTGCTATATTTCTTGTTTGTTAAACTGTTTCTTCTTTATTGTTTCACGGTCTCTCTCTATATATATATTATTCGTTTATTGATTAGTCGGTTTTACATTTCCTATCAATTGAAGTATATTTACATCTACCAAAGATTATTAAATTAGAATCAGAGGGGGTGAATAACTGCTTTACCATACCTCTCCAGCTTAAAATGAATAAGAAAAGCACTTATCAATTTAAAGAGTTAAAATTAAAAGAGAATCTTTATTAAGTAATTAATATGATTATTGAAACGAAATAAAAACACTTTTATAGCATTTTTTTTTGCATCACCAAACTCACTAAAACATTGCGAGGACATCCAGTTGGTTAAATTTGAAAGCTCAAATGATGCATGAAAACCAACAGCATAACATACTATGACGTAGTGTATAATAATTTTGAGGCATTTGACATACTCAAGACTTTTTTATTTTATTAAAACATGCACGGATTAATTTTAAATTGGATTCCTCTCAAATATATCCACATCAACTTTGGACTCAATCTACTAGTAGATATATAATTATAGTGGCGACGGTTTTTTTAAAATAATTAACCACAATTAATTCCAAATAGGTCTGTTCTGTAATTCGAATGCTTCAAAAGTTCTTTAAACTGTCATATTATAATGATGCACTTCCGAGAGAACTATTTCCAAGAGGTCGAATTCGAAGGCTCCAAAAGTTCTTTAAACTGTGCAGAAGATGAAACTACATGTATACACTAAATGTCAAATGTTGATTTCTGATTGGACTGGGTGTTAATCACTTCCTCTCCAGGCGGAAGCTAACGGGTCTTGTTGGATGATGGGACAGGGCAGGACATCTCGTTAATTGAATTAACGTGATTAACAGCACATCATTCCCAGATCAGCTGCTTTCGGGGAAAAGACTTCCGTGCCACGGGGGTAACAGGGGCGTATAGCTACAAGGGTGGGGGCATGGGGGCCTATGGGGGCACTTTCCCCCCCCCCCCCCCACAAATATCATGTGCATGCCCCCAGATATGCCCTCCATCCAAAACAAAATCGTGCTTGCCGGACAATTTAAAAAAAGAATCGGCAACATCATCTCATATTCAAGATAAATATAATAGTTTTCTAGTTATTAAAAACATGTCATTTTAAAATTAAATATTGATCTTTTTCGGCTTGTCTGCTAAAAAATAAAAAGTATCCCCGTAAAAAAAGTACAAGGCACCCTGGAGCCCCACCCCCACAATGGAAAACATTCTAACTACGCCACTAGGGGGGTAAAGCAACGCATCAATCAGAGAGGCACTGCATTCCAGAGATCACCGAGAGCTAAATATATAATTGAAATATACATTGTAATATCGCAATTAGATTTATGATTATGTAATGATTATTACTTTGTACTTTGGAGGGCAACTGCCAAATCCAGAATGTGTTTGATGACCGCGAGCAATATAACAATCAAGTATTTATATGTTCCGAATGTTTGAGATCAATGGCAGTACTGTGCACGGGCGTCAACAGGCGGGAGACGGGAGACATGTCACCCCCCCCCCCCCCCCCCAATGTTTTAAAGTGGAGGGGATTGCACCCCCTCCCCCCTCCCTCCGACACACACACACACACACACACACACACACACACGCACACACACACACACACACCTTTCCATGTATGTGGTACATCATATGTGTTTGATTCCATAGTTTGCGAGCTTACGAAAGCTCCATTCCTAATAATTAGTTGTCTGCAGTTCATGTCACTGTTCCTTGAATGTTGTGACCGGTCGATACCTTTAAATGACAGATTTAACAACTGTTTACTTAGTGTGCATATATACCCCCGTGGAGTGTAAGGTTTGCATTGATCTTTATCACGAGTTGATGAAAGATGATGCAGCAATTATTATGGGCGAGAATAATCTGCGGTTCATTACACTTTTCTTATCGTTATATAATAATGAGAACAGAGAAGTGTCGTTGATTAACCACTTATAGGGGTCAGTCCTGGGGGGAGGGGGGGGGGGGGGGGTGTTTCACAAAGATTCAAAGTTGAACTTAACTCTAAGTTGGACTTAACTGTTAAGAAACTGTTGAAAAGCCGATAGTTTCTTTGTAAAATTGTTGAAACAGTTCTTAAAAGGGTTCCATGACATATGCTCCGCCGACATATGCTCCGTCGACATTTGCTCCGAAACATGCGACAAATGCTCCGCGACAAATGCTCCGCGATATTTGCTCCGCCGACAAATGCTCCGCCGACATTTGCTCCGCCGACAAATGCTCCGCCGACATTTGCTCCGCCGACAAATGCTCCGCCGACATTTGCTCCGCCGATAATTGCTCCGCGACATTTGCTCCGCCGACATTTGCTCCGCCGCCAAATGCTCCGCAGACAAATGCCCAAATAATTAGATGATTTTTTTTCAAAAAAATATTTTTAAAATGCTTGCACTTTTTCAAAAATTTTCAAAATCATTTTTGGAATAGTTGTTGATGATCTCTCTATCTAATCATCATTCCAATAAAACACCACATGCATAATTTTGTATGAAAATGGTTGAAACTAATGCCTTTTAAGAAAAGCGCCCTCTTGTGTTTAAATGGCTCTTTTTGAATGATAACAGGCGTTTTACTAAGTCGTTTGTAATTTTGTATACCTTTCGAGCATGGTGGAGTTATAACCATTAGTTTATCAAGTAACTGTCCAGGGTTGGTTACTAAAGTTCAGACTTAAGTATCAAAACTGTACTACCCCTTTAAATAAAGATCACATCGTCTAGATGACAATCTATTCTTCACATATTAACAATAAAATTGATCACATATTGCTTTTTATGGAATATGACGTCATGGTCACTAAAGGGGAGAAGTGTCCATCTTACCTCACTGTGGAGGTAAGAGGACCCCTCAATTCCTTAGATTATTGAATTTCAATTTTCTGCTACTTCCTGCCAATCCTTCAGTTTATACGAATGCAAAATGCATTGGAAGTTTGTGCTTTTCTGTTGGACAATGAGGCAGCCTTAATCGTTTACGGGGTGGGGGAGGGGGGGGGGGGGCGTTTAGAAGTGTCACAAATTGGGCCCTCGTTGTTCAGTGAACGATGAACAAATCTAAACAAAATTGGAACTCCGAAAATTTAACAGTGGGTGAAAATAACGTTCTTTGAATTTTAATAAAACCTGGATACATTTTGAACTCATGCGGAACAATTTCTTGATTCATAAAGAGTCTGAGTAATACAAATGCAGTGATTATAAAGACTTTTCTTTTTTCTATTCATGATCGATCTTAACACCAGTATCATGCCCTTCGCTTGATGATTGCTTGGAACAGTATACTCTTCATCACAGCATTTTCGGATACTATGAGGGTCCGTGGTTCGACTCCAGTCGAACCCCAATGTAACATCAAAAACTAAAGCCAGTGTTGTGTGTTATTGCGCCTCCCCTTCTGCTACTAGATGCAGGCTACAGGGTCACGCATCCTTACAACACCGGGCTTGACTGCCCCCCCCCCCCCCCCCACCCTGTATAAAGAAACGTGAAACAAACAAACCAGCCAAATAAAATATTTGAATGAATCGATGGTTACTGAATCGATTGTACATATAAATATTGAACATATAAAAGCGCACTTCATACCAAAGGTACTTGAGAATTCATTCCAGAGTTTAATCTTCAGCGGAGTAAATGTCGGTGGAACAATTATGGTTGAGGAACATATGTTGTTTTTGGACCATTTGAAGTACTGTCATCTTCAGAGCATATATTTCTGCGGAGCAATTGTCACCGGAGCAAATGTCGTATCTCCGGAGCATATTTCGGCGGAACAATTGTCGGCTAAGCAATTGTCGCATATTCGAAGCATTTTCGGCGGAGCAATTGTCGGCGGAGCAAATGTCGGCGGAGCAATTGTCGCATCTTCGGAGCATTTGTCGGCGGAGCAATTGTCGGCGGAGCAAATGTCGGCGGAGCAAGTATCGCGGAGCATTTGTCGCGGAGCAATTGTCGCATTTTTCGGAGCAATTGTCGGCGGAGCATATGTCGTGTCACCCTTAAAAGGCATACATTTTAATTGAAATTGGTATTTGGTATACATTTTTTGCAAGAAGTCTCAAATAATTTCCCTTTTAGTGCTTTTGAATCATGATGTTTTAATCCAAGGCTACAAGTGGCTTTCCATAATTGTTACGTCCAACTTAAGAGTTTAAGTTTAACGTAGAATCCTGGTGAAACACCCCCCCCCCCCCCCCCTAGGAGAATTCGTCCATAGACATGTTTTAACGTTTAAAGGTGGTTCGGATTCAGAAATCAGACGCGCGGTGCCATCTTGCGAACGCCTTGCGCACGGTGCGAGATACACAAGGGCTCAGTGTTATGTATATAATGTAGTATGCACAAACTACTATAGCCTAGTTACGATGGTTTGGTCCGCCCCCTACATCGCCTCGCATGACAATTAAGATCTTTATGCCTTAATGCTGCAAGACATTCGTGAGACAACGGCAGAATTTGTATGACGGTTTAAAGTGGACTTCCATACGATTTCAAGCTTCTAATGATTGAAAGACAGATATTCTAGGTCAATAAACACAATTTTGTATGAAAAAAGTATGATTGTGGGTTCTTATAATTGGTTTTGAAATTCTAATGACACAAATTCGCGAGCGAGCTTGTTCTATCCCACAATGCACCAATTTGTGACGTGTGACCCTCACTATGCGCCTATCTATGTTTTTACACTGCAGCGAATGTGTTCCTTTGATCGGACCAATACAATGCTCGATCATGAATAGTTTAGTCCACGATGCGCCACTCAACCGTGCCTTTGAGCATTACTGCATTGTTGAACCTTTTGAAAATACTTGCCTGCCCGAAATTGTAACACGTTTGGCTTTCATTGGAATTTGAATAGACACAAAGTCCTGTAAACGTGGTTATTGAATTTGCTGGCTCTGCATTATTATGCTATAGGTTTTCCCATTCATTTTAACACTTTTGTCATTCAATTTCATTAATTCGTCATTCAAATTCGTCCCGAGGAACCACCAGAGCGGAAATCCCAACTTCAATTTCGTCTTTCGTCAATCAATTTAACACAATCACCACACAATTTAGTCATTAGGCACACATTTTCGTCAATTGCAAATCAAATTCGTCGGTCACAGTTGCTGAACACATAAAAGCGAAAGCAATTTCGTCAATTGGCAACCAATTTCGTCAAAACTCCATTCAAATTCGTCCTATGTATTTAGGAGGTAATTTTCTGTTATAAATTGTCTTGATGTAATTGTTAAATTGTAACATCAATTATATAGGGGGTAACACACACACACACACACACAAACACACACACATCCACACACACACACACATACGTTTAAAACATATCTTCATTCAATTATATATTTTTTGTATAGAAATATATGTAATGTTGTTATGTTTTGTTTTATATATTTTGTAAGAGATTTGAAGTAAATCAAACTGGACTTTTATTTATTTTGTTTCATCTTGATTTGGAAATAAAACAAACAAACAAACACACATACACACCTGATCTACAATCCGAGGACCACCTTTCACGTGCATATTCTATCAGTAGTCCCGGGTCCAATTATGAACCTGTGGTACACCTTCCTTCATCACCATCACTTATTGTCCATCACCATCATCATCCTCATTTATCATGACCATCCATCACCAATATCAGTGCCGTCCATGATCACGCTCCATGCATGGCCATTTACCGCCACAGATGGCGTTATTCCACCAAGGGCACCGGAAAATTCCAAACTATGAATGCGTCTTTCTCAATAGGGTGCCGTCAAAACACACAAAAAAGAAAACACACATAATTTCCGGCACTTTAGTATTAATAGCTAATAATGAATAGCGCCATCTATAGATCACTTTGCACCACTAACCCTAGGTAAAAAATGTGGGGACCGGGATTTCGGTCCCGACTCTTAAAATGTCCCGATATTATTGTGTGTTTTCATGCAGTAGTCCCGACTCTGTGGTGTAGGTGTGTACAAACACACACACACATCACACATCACACACACACACACACACACACACACACTGGTTTTCCTATCCCAACAAAAGGCTATACCACCTGACGAATTTGAATGACAAATTCACGAAATTGTTTGCACAATGACGAAATTGAACTTAACATTCACCACCCGCTCAGTGGCCGAGACGAATTCCAATGACAATTGACGATTTTGAATGCGAAATATTTGAAATTGGTTGACCAATGACGAAATAGAATGACCATTGACGAAATTGAAGTTGGGATTTACGCTCTGTTGGTTTCTCGGGACGAAATTGAATGACGAATTAATGAAATTGAATGACAATAGTGTTAAAATGAATGGGAAAACCTATATTATCTGTTATTATGAATGACACATGCAGTGATCACAATGCAGTGGCACCGGATTCAAGCCTACTCAAGAAATTGAGCAAAGTGAGGGTGCTACGTAAGGGTCTCATGATTGTGTGCGGTAAATTTAATAATTTCCTCAGAGTTAATGACATTAGAAAAATCTCTTAGAAATCAAACAAAGAGAGTCAAATCCTGAAAATATTCAAACACATCCCTAGATTTATTTCCAATATACTGTATTTTGTTTTAAATCGTCCGGAAAAAAGGAGAGTAGTTCAGAACTTGATTGATTACAATCCCGTTCTTTGTTCAACTTTGTTGTAAAATAAGAGTGATTTTGCATTAAACGATACAACCTTTAATCTTTAAGATGTTTAAGAATGCATTTGATATTGTTTTAGATGGAGTTGATGTCTTACTTTTTGTATGAGCAGTATTTATGTGTATAATTATGTCTCGCACCGTGTGACAATTGCTGGGCATTTAATCGCGATCTTACTTGAGTGACAATTTGTGTTTCGGCTGTAAAGTCACCCAGTTACGAATACGAGAGAATAAATGCTACTTAGGAATTATTCTGTCGACGGCAATTATCTTGGGGATGTTATTTTTCATCATGAGAAGGTCTTTTGATTAGACACCCATACACTGCATGCAAGGAATTAACAGGCGCCATAATTGTTTTTCCGAAGTTTTTTTTTTTTTTTTTTTTTTGTCGCCCGAGTTAGATCTCCCGGCGAAATATGATGAAGCCCTGCAAAGACGCCAACACCATGTTCTCTCCGATTCCCTTCACCGCATCCGCCATATCCACTGCTACATGTGTAGGCTTTCATCACCAACACCAACCAATTAAAGGTTGGGATAAAACATGATTAGCCGGCCATTATTATTCACAACAAAAGGGACCCGGAATGTTGTTTATTTCTTCCCGACAATGAGCATCTTTGTGACCAATTTTTGTTGTTTGTTGGGGTTACACAAAAAGAAAACAGATTTTGAAGGGACTATATCCATCTTCAAAAAGGCGTGACAACACCTGAAGCCCGGCAAACGCTTGTTTTGGAGGGCTCCGAGCACTTTTGTGTCAGGTTTTGTTAGATCACGCAAGACAAGGCAGTTACGCACCATCTAAACTGACAACTTGTTTTCATTTACCTTTTGTTATTCCCGCTTTTTATAATATATTTTGCCCTGCCGAATAATATTATGTCACCCACTGTATGTTTTCAAACGTCAGCAGACTATAAATAAATAACTATTTCTCGGTATTAAACCTATATAGTTGACTTCAATATGAAACAATAACATGCATTGCATTCTGGTTTTAATTCTTCATATATACTGACTTAAACAAAGTAGTATTTTTGTCTTTCTCATTTCCAGGTATTATTCATTAATATCATTTACATTTTCGTACAAAAAAAAAGATCTTTTTATACATCATAATTCTTTAACCCAAAATATGTTCTTATAAAAACAATACAACATTTCAAAATGAACAAAATTGTGTTAATTGTTTTGCTAAAAATCATAATTTCTGTTTATAGAATTTAGAGATGATTTTAAGGGAATTTAAATAAGACCAATTATAATTTACCAAATATGTTTTTAAAATATTTGGTAAATTACATGATTCATATTTTCCTTCTGTGCAAAGATAATAATTTGAGAAAAAAGTTTTGATTCTTTGATTCATGCGATTAAAAAAAATACATATATTTGTTTTCAAATTTGGGAAAAGCAGAAATTGATAAAAGGGGAAGGTCAATACGTTATTTGTATTCCACTTCTTGTACATTTTTGCTTTAAACTTAGTTATATTTCTCAAATTTTTCTCAAAACGCACGAATTGAAACACCATTTCTTTCCTTTTTTAATGTGAAATAAGATTTGGGAAAATATCAGAACACAGGTCATGAACGTTTATCATTCATCCACAAGTCCAAGAATCACCTGCAAACGATGACATGCCACATAAAATGGTCTCCGACCGGTAAAAATAACAATACACATTCTTCTCGGAACAAGGAATATAAAAAAAGATAATTTCTTTGCATAATGAAATTGTCTAATGGCGTACGTAGCTAGAATTGTCCAGTGGGGGTGTGCAATAGACAACAGATGAGCACTGCATGCATGTGAGGGGGATAAAATGATTTACCTGGCAAGCAACAACAAAATAATTATTTATATATACCTTTATAATATGGACATGATTTGGCCGTTTCCCATTTTTGTTTTGCCGCAAAGATGAGTTTTGGTAGGGGTATACAGTACCTGTATGGAGGAGGGAGCCATGGACATTGACGGGAGACTCGTGTCAACAGCCCCCCCCCCCCCCCCCCCACACACACACCCCCACCCCCTCCGTGGCTACGCCCCTCACTCTATGATCCCCTCCAGAAAATCATTCACCTTCGGCAGGTGACGACGAGACACTCGTTTCATCAATATTTTTTCTTCGATGCCACACCTCGGAAAGTCGGGCGTACAACAATGTATAAACTTCTCTCCTTGACAAGATAGAAGCGCGAATAGGGCACCTTTCTTCGCTGCATTTCGTATAGGAAAACAAAGCACGAATGGAATGCTTAGATCCCTAGATGTTTTGTCCACCCCCCCCCCCCCTTTTTTTTTAAATATATAGTTTGTTGTTTTTCCCCGGCATTCCAAGCAGACTTATAATTATTTGATCGCGTTTTTTTTTCTTTCGCAGGTTATAGAGCCGGACAAGAATATGTTCGTATTACGTTTAGGCTTCTCATCTTATAATAAGGACGCATAATGTTATTTGAATTTGATGATAATGTCTAAATAATTGAAGTATGAACTATAGGTATATACAGGGTGGCCCAGAAATAACGGAACGGGGTGCTTGCTATAATGAAGACACATGATGCCCGTCATAGCCACTAGTAACGTTCAATCATAGAGTTATAACTCTACGCATCAATGCGTGCGCCATTGTTAGTATCCCTTCTTCTCTATGCACAGCTGAACGCACACTCACAATGCCGCACGGTTGATCGTTACTCGATGCAGTATGGCGGGCATCATGAGTCTATAGTATGGCAAGTACCTCGTTCCGTTATTTGTGGGCCACCCTGTATAGGGGGAATTAGCGAAGTCCGCTGAAATAAACAGTTTCATTGAGATTAACTCAAATATAAATACGAGTCGTTTTTATCTTTAAATATAACGTCTATAGTATACATTAAAAATACATTACAATCATAATTATACTTGTTATATTTTACAGTAACACAACTCCGTCATCCCCATTGATCTACTGCACGCTGATATGAACGCACATTTTAGGCTTGTATAATTATGTGATCTACAGAGTGTTTACAAAAAAGCGGAACCCAACTTCCACCAGCAATGTCTTATGTATTAAACATAGTTATGTTTATTGCAATATATCATCGCAAAGATAATTTATTATTCTTTCATTTGATACCATATTTGTAATAATTGAGCTTGTAGTTATTGAATTGCAAGCATTTTAAACGAGCAATGTTAAAATTGCTTTGCGCACAAGATTTGGATCTATTCATCAACACGGTGTGACGGTCATTCATGGAAACCTCTCCTTGTGTTCTTTTGTCTTGTAATCCTTTTGTTCCGTGAATAATTTAACACGGAGATACTTTTTAAATCAGTTCCTTGCCTGATCATGCAACTAACCACTTAACACGAGCACAAACCTGTGTGGACAGACATGGGGGTCATGTGGAAGGACCTTGGGGATAATTATGGACCCTCAACTCTTCAAAAAGTTGAATAAAATGTAAAACTATGAATCAAGAAACATCATGAAATGTCACTTGAATTTGTCTACTGTTTCATTCTTTACACTGCATTTAACAATTACTTTCTACTCTTGTGCGCAAAGTACTTTTTACATAACCTTTTTAAAATAAGTTTTATTCAATCATGCATGACGTTATCACCACATATTTGGTATCAAACGAAAGAGTATGAATTAACCTTTGATATGACATATTGCAATAAATATAATTATGTTTATGTAATAACATATTGCGGGTGGTAGTTGGGTTCCGCTTTTTTATAAACACCCTGTAGTAACATTGTCAACATCCAGTCATCCACAAAACTTACTTAGAACTTTAGCAATATTCTCTCAAACCTTGTTGTATTCATACTGACAATGGAAGCATGGCACATGTTTTATTTTTTTTAATTGTCCCTTATTTCGTTAGAAAAATATTTATGATTGAAGTGTGTGGATTTTTAACTATACACTGGATTATATCAACTATGTACGAAGTTACAAAGTTGCAATTCGTTATCAAATATCGCTTTACATTTTCGATCATTACTAGGTCATAATGACATTCATTTTACCATGGAATGTTCACACATCACTCGATGGACATATCAGATTACAGAAAAATATATTTTATCCGCCCTTCTTCATTGTTTGCACATGTCAACAAAGTAACTAGGTCTTGATCGTTGACATTGACCCGATAAATGTGTAGGTAATATAATGCTTCTTGCATTTCTTATTATCTGACAAATAGATACTATGCATGTTTAGATTATAGAAACAAAACTATCTTGTGACATTTTGACTTCAGGTTTGTTTTCACGACCTATTTTTTTTCTCGAGAAAAACAAAATTACATCTTTAATCTAGATCACAAGTCATGTGCTAAGTTTTAATTAGAGCAGTATCGAATGATTTGAAATGTAGTATGCCCTATATTATTTTATTGGCCAAACTAATTGATCAATATTGTTGGAATAGTAGTTATGAAAAAGGCTTATGTGGTGAATTAATTATGAACCTTTATATCATTAAATGCAGTAATATAAAGTTATATAAGATGATGACGTCATAATTAAGGGAAATTGAGCATTCCTATTGGTTGATTACTGATGCTTAATCAGGAATAGTAAATGGTAAAGTTATAGTGCATAATCGCATATGCACTATAACTGCGCAGGGGATGGCCTTGGAGTGCGTAATGTGCGCTTGTGCGCTTGTTCTCGAATTGGGAAAATGCGCAGAGCGCGCAATTACTACATTTTAAATTTCTCTCGTGCGATTATATTGCACTCGGTCTGCGGCCTCGATGCAATGTAATCGCTCTCGAGAAATTAAAAATGTATCGTTGTCTATTCTGGTATATTCAACTCCAAACCATGCACTATATGTATAATAATATCCATGCGCGCCGCTGAGATTGGGCCAAAATTTCACAGCCTGTTCGACCATCTTCGCCGGGTATAAGTACCTGTGGCTACACGCTCGATCAGTTCGCGTGTGGCGCGGCTGCTTAGCTCTGCCCCCGGTGCCCATGCGCGGAAGAATTGAATCGGGGTGTATACGTTTTTTTTCTTTTCGAACATGCCATATTGCTCAAAATTAAGAGTCCATTTCAAAGCATTTTTTGTCTAACTCTTTACATTCACATATATTATTTCACATTGTTGGTGATAAAAGCGTATTGTTGTATTGTTGTGTGGGGCGTTCCCCATACTACTATTTATCTTTAAAGCTAAATTAAGGACACCAATCATTCCAATTAAAATGATTGGTGCATCGTGAAAAAATATCAAAAATACCACACGGATAAAGGCCCTAGGATATCGGTATTATTTCATTATTACAGAGATAACAAAATATACCGCTGTTGTTTGTTTAAATTAGTATTTTACCACGACGGTATTCATGCAAAATGCCTCTTATAATTCAAATAATTCATAACAATTCCAAAACCGTATAGAGCAACTTTACGTTTAACATGTTTAAGGAACAAGGTCGCGTCCGAATTGGGTGCCAAACTTGCATCATCGTCAACCGAGACACACGTGCAGTGAAAATGTTACCTCATGCAGTCTTTCATAGTTTGCCGAAAGTATTGAGAACGGTGTTATGTCCAAGGTGTGTTGCTTTAAAAAAGGAATGAGAAAATAAAATAAAAAGCAAGCGATTTCGAAAGAAGAAATCTCGAGATGTTTCGACTGGGTGTGTTTCTATCTCTCACCTTTTATTGACGTTTCGCCACAGCTCACCTCCACTGTTCAAGGTGATGCGCTGCATACCAACACTAGCTATAGTATTGACTACAATACCAGTCATGTTAAAGTGATCCACTAACTTCCCCCCCCCCCCCCCCAAAGTGATATTTGAGACTTCAGTCATATACCAATGATTCTTGAGATTGATACATGTATGTGAGATTTTCATAGAAAATGAATAATGTTTACCTATACTCTATCTATAGTGAAGAAAAAACAGTGAATCGATGCCTGATCTTATCCCGATCGTTCGCGTGAAGTATCCTATGGAGGATCTAGTATCCGAATGTGGATATTCTTGACTAAATATACGGTTGAAAGCGAACAAACATATACCTTGTCAAATTCCAGATAGGTGTCAATGTGGTAATTTAGTTCCTTCAAACAATGTTAAACCTATTAATAGTAACTTTTTTAAAGAGGTTTGCGCATTAATAACTTTTCTATTAGGTTATTACCATTGATAAATTTGGTATCATTGGAAAGCGTGAATCCTCCTCTTTACATTGATATAACATTTGCTATGGATATTTTATCATGGAATGTGCATTACATCCGAATGTAGGGCAAAGTAAAAAATGAAATGTTGCAAAATGCACTGATTTTGTCAACAGTGTGCCTTCCTTTTGTTTGAAGATTAAAACGTGGCTTGAATGCATGACCACCTCACCCCCCAGCATTCAAGTCAAGGAAGGCACTCTGTTGACAAAATCAGTGCATTTTGCAACATTTCACTTTTGACTTTGCCCTACATTTGGATGCAATGCACATTCCATGATAAAATATTCATAGCAAATGTTATATCAATGTAAAGAGGAGGATTCACGCTTTCCAATGATACCAAACTTATGAATGGTAATAGCGTAATAAAAGTTATTAATGCGCAAACCTCGATTGCGGAACTTTTTGTGCGAGGTATATTTCGCGTACATAGATTTTCGCGAATCGGACTTTACAACAATTTCGCGAGTGGTTAAATTCGCGTTCGGCTGTTGCTAACACGCATTCATGACTGTTAACAGATGCTAGCGCAGTAATGCATGCAATATACATGTGTATTGCTTTGCATGTGGTGTCAATATTTTAGCGTGTTGTTAATTTCGCGATTCACAAGACAGGGATTCGCGAAGTTCGCGAAAATAAAACCCTCGCGAAATATACAGTATCACATCTTTGCCAACATAATCCAAATTCCATGAATAAGCGAAACGAATTATTATTATTTTTTGTTTTAATCACAAGGATCTTTCCAAGTACCTCTCATATTTCCGTAGTATACCTCTGAGCTTGCATCGATAGTTTGTTTCTTATCCCGATCTATTTTAGTTTATTTACATTATCCAAATCCACAAAACTTAATTAGAAATAATAGTGGTTCTCCTATATACCGTGTTGTATCCGTATTACCAATAGAAGCATGGAACAGGGAACTATGCTTTGTCAAATTTCTCTGTCGTTAAAAATATATTTACGATTGAAGTGTTTGGTTTTTATCTATCCACTGGATAGTCATAACCGTGTACAAAGTCAGTGCAATGAGTTTTATAGGGAATATCACTTTGCATTTTTGCTCATTATTCGGCCGTACATCTATTTAACGCGACATTTCCACACAATATATTCAGAGGACATGCAATCAAATCACAAAACTACACATCAAGTCATTTTACCAACAATTTATCACTTTCTGCACATGATGCCAAGTTGCCAACAAAGTTACTATATCCTTTTAAAATGGTCATTATACATTAACCCATGTAATGTCAGTGGCGTGCGAACTTGCCAACACATAGCCTAATTATAAATTATACAATTTGATAATATTTCCTATAATTCGTGTCATTCAACAGGGCCGCGAATAACGAAGTCTGAAAGATACCCATTGTTGTGTAACGAACTTAGCAAAGAAAATTGGACTTTGATGGGTCTCGAACCTTCGACCACCGGTTTGCTATTTACTACTGGGGTGCTCTTTCCATAGTATATCACCAACTGAGCTACAATTTAAGCCTTTTACCTCTGTCGATGGTTCTTCCCGTTTTGCCATTTTGATGCTCGTGCAACTCGAAAATTGAAATCTAAACATTATTTTGTGTTCATGTTCTGCCCGCGCACTAACACGATTTGAGGACAGGTGGCTGCAAAGTGGTTCACACGACTTATGTGATGAGAATTAAAGGTGAAAATAGATAGTAAATCGGCACGTGTCACATTCCCGTGCTGTTCCCGTAAAAACGCGCTTCATATAAAAACAAAACAAAACAAACAACGAACGGCTCGCGATGGGAACAAAATTATTGTAGAAAGGAGGAGAAAAGTAGTAGAAAGAAATTAAAGAAGGCGCGAGAAATTGACACGATCGGAGAAAGGGAGAGCTTGACATACCGAGCATACTAGCATTCTTCCAGACCTGTCAGTCAAACGGCGTTGACTTTTATAGGCTGTCGATCGTTTGTCGCGCTGCCTATTGTGTCGTCACGCGTCCCCCGAGTCGGGACAACATGTTTGCCCGGGAGGCCTGGGGGAGCTGCCGACCAGCATCCCGCTGATGAATTAGCGCGGACGTACGTAGACTGCAGGGCTCTCGCGCTAAGTAACCCGGTTTGTTTTGGTTCTATCTATAATGCCTCAAGACTATCGACCTTCTTTAGCGATTTTTTTTATATTTTCCTCCCCATCCCGTTCTTTCTCAGTGCACTTTCAAGAAGAAAATGTCCAGTCGTTGTTACATTATTGTTGTTGGGATAATTTGCCACAAGCTGGTATACGAAAAGAGGATGTTCCGGGAGGTTTTATAAAGCGCTGTTTTGAATAGAGAACCCTTTTAGGTCCGCAGCCCTGTCGCCGCCTCGCGGGCTCGCAGCATGCCTGGCGCGGCCCTTACAAGAGTTACCTCAGTTTGCTCACAATTACAAGACAAAAGCGGGGTCGAGAGCGTCGGAATGTACCGCTATAGGGCGAGCAAGAGCTTTAGCTGTCAATCAAGACTCGTGACAGTGATCCGAGCCGCTCTAGCAGGGATCGCAAGTCTGTAGTCCTCCGTAAAAAAAATGTCAGGATTTTGACTTCCTAATCCCCACAGCTCGTGCCCACATCGGTAGCACAAAGTCTGGTCCCCCGGTACTGTCCCGAGCTCTCCAAACGACAAACCGCACTCAGTTCGCGGCGCGACGCGGCAACCACGGCTCGCATGGCACCGAAAAGTGCAAGATTTTGCGTGTCAATAAGGATCATTGTTCCGTTTTTGTTCGACAAATTAAAAAGTGCTTATACAGTCAAGACAAATGAAAGCAAAATGAACCGATTTAGAGTGGAGGAAAATAGGGGGATACAGGTGACATTTTTGCATTAAAATGGATGATTCGAATTCCCCGCAGAACGTTCACGTCACTCTTGCCTTTCGTGTGACATCACGGCATATTATTAAGCCCTCTGCAGACAGAGCCGACTCGACCCGATTCGACTGGTTTTCATTCGGATCGGCTCAGTTTTTAGTGCCTCACGACACACGTTTTGCCAGTCGAGAGACAGTCGGATGCCAGTTGGGGCCGATTCAACACGATAAATCGGATCCGACCGACCGGGCCCAACTCTAGCCGGATTAAAACCAGTCGGATCGGGTCGAGTCGGCTCTGTCTGCAGAGGGCTTTAGTCTACAGCGATCCAGACAAGTGATGAATTTATGCAATGTGTGAAGCGCCCTTTAACCCCAAAACATTACTATCCATGTAAAATGAAAGTAGTAGTAGTAGTATTAGTAGTAGTAGTAGTAGTAGTAGTAGTAGTAGTAGTAGTAGTAGTAGTAGTAGTAGTAGTAGTAGTAGTCAGGGGCGTCGATCACGGGGGGGATGGGGGGATATATCCCCCCAATATTTGAGGTGGGGGGATGGCCTGTATTATCATCCCCCCCCCCCCCCAATATTTGGGAGGGTAACAAAAAAAAAAGAAAAAAGTTTCTTATATCGTATGTCTTATGTTAGAAAGTCCTTACTCATTCCTCCATAAGCAAAAGAAGTACGATCCGCCCTTTGGTTTTCTGCAAACTTGATTTCATTAATTGTGTTTATCTATAACACGTTAACTCAGAAACAAGTTTATAAAACGTGAAATTGATGCCTTAGGTATGCTCCAGATTGCACAATTTCAAGCCCCAAAATGCAAAAGCTTCCTACCGTGGGAGGGGGACACCCCCCTCCCACACCCACCCCCCCCCCCCCCCCCAGGCGCGGATCTACGGGGGGGGGGGGGGGGGGGTTAGGGGGTGGGGGGTTAGGGGGTTTAACCCCCCCCCCCCCCCTTGGGCTGCCAAGTGAAAATGTGATGTGCATATAGACAAACGCCATCATGGGTTTAAACCCCCCCCCCCCCTTAGGCTGCCAAGTGAAAATGTGATGTGCATAGAAAAACGCCATCATTGTGTCCAGACCCACACAGTATTCGTATCGTCATTGGGTCAAACCCCCCCCCCCCCCCCCTTGGCAAAATAGCCCCCCAAAAATCGCCTAGCCGCTACGCGGCTCGTGGACGATGCTCCGCATCGTCATTGGGTTAAACTCCCCCCTTAGCAAAATAGCCACAAAAAAATCGCCTCGCCGCTTCGCGGCTCGTGGACGATGCTCCGCATCGTTTATAAACCCCCCCCCCCCCCCTTAGCAAAATAGCCACAAAAAAAAAAAAAATGTAACATTATGTATTTACAATAAACGTACAAAATTCACTTTATAGATGCAATAATCAAGTCCTGAATCATCGTTATTGCGGTTCAAAAATAAAGAAGTTCCTTAAAAGCTGTTTCTTGCAATATAGCGTGTATTCAAACCCCCATAGATTCGGCCAATAGCGATATTACAGCACGGCGGGTCTGAGATTGACGGGAGCCCACCTGTCAATATCGCCCGAAACTCTGCTGGGGTTGTTTGAAGAATTACTGCCTTTTTCTGACAGTATTCCTCTCGCGCTCAAAATCTACAAGCATACATCTCAACTTTGGTGGACACTGAGCTGAAAAGATATATAATATAGAGATACATAATGAAAGAGATAGGAAGGGGGAGGAGAGAGAGGGAGAGAAGGGGAGAGGGAGAGAGAGAGAAACGCAAGAAGTTCAAACAATGTCATTCCACCTGTAACGCGATTGAGCAAAGTGACTGTTTAATCATAATACCTGACAATCAACTTTGAAAAAGTCGTGTATGATGTTTGGCGTAAGTAAGTTTGGCGTGCGAGTATAATTTGTGGTGCACTGCCAATGCATGGGCGCAGGGGTTGGATGCACGCCCTGCGCTGATACCGCTATGTCGATATAGCCAATGGCACAATTCACGGTGCGGCATTCACATGGTTAAATCCTTGGGACTGGGGGAGTGTGGGTGGGGTGTGGGTGTTAGTTAGAACACAAGACCACGAATACAGTCGTGTGACGTTGAAATGGTCGATGATTCATTTTGATTTAAACAGGATTTCTCCAAATACTAATTATAGACAAAAGTAACGTGCATAACGCAGACGCGCGATATTTGTTTTCTAAGAAATATAATGTTGTAAAATATTTATTGTACAATTGAGGGGGGGAAATGCGAAGGAGGGTCGGGGGTAACGACAAGCACAACCAATTTGGAAAATGTGTCTCATTGTTGATACAGCTTATACGTAGTTCGTGGAAATCTCCACAATCTACGTGCAACTTATCATGCAATAATCACATACTTGCATTATGATTTGAGCTCTGATGGAGATAATTCATTAGTATAGTTATCATTATCACAATTAAACTAAATAAACTATTCTTGTACAAATAGAAAAACTGGGGTTGGAGAATAAGAAATAGATTTTGATGTATAAAATAATAAATGGACTGGAAATATATTACGATACAATACTCCATTTGACCGCGTTCATATGTCTTGCCCCGTC
Organism: Echinarachnius parma; assembly: GCA_037951105.1. Lineage (NCBI taxonomy): Eukaryota > Metazoa > Echinodermata > Echinoidea > Clypeasteroida > Echinarachniidae > Echinarachnius > Echinarachnius parma. The sequence continues at coordinate 129,323 of JBAMJV010000559.1, read as the reverse complement.
AATCATAAACCAGGCCATACGAGAATTAGCGTTAGAAATAAGGCCAAACAAAACATGAGAATTTAAAGATGTAAGAAATGGTTTTTCATGGTAAATGAAGACAGAAAAAAAAATCCAATGTACTTTCCTCTTGGGTAAGCTTTTGAAATCTTTACAAAAAGCGTCACTTCTTCAATGTCTTTCTTTCTTTCTTTCTTTTTTTCTTAAAAAAAAACTAGAATTGATGTTTTGGTAGCCATGGTGGTAGCGCGTGAAATCGGGGGCCCCTGAAAGAGAAAATATTTTCTTAATATGATTTGATATAATGTTATCTTTCACGGCTATTTAACAGAGAAATAGCCAGTTTCTATCGGGTTATTCATGCCCATTCGCCCACGAAATTTCTTGACAGTTGAAATGAATTATTTTCTTTAGTCACGAGCTGCACAAGAAAAGAGAAAACAGGTTTTTTTTTTTATTCAGAACATGCACACACCACTAAGTACTTTTCTTGCCAAAGAACGGCAGATATGATTGATTTATTATAATAAATTATTATAGAGCCTTGATCTTTTCCAAAGAACAGATTTGTCATTCTTATAATGGGCTCTCTTTGCATGCTTCTGTATTATTTTCATAAGTTTTTATAAGTATCATTCAAACTGGTCTGAAGACCCATTTTATCTCATTTCTTTTGTTCGTATATAGCGTGTGAGAATTCGGCGTAAAATCATTATTCGAACCAATACAGTATAGAGCCTGGATCAATTTGCTCAAATAGGTTTATCAAAACTATTTTAGAGTTGCATATACAACTATAATACATTGGTTTGTTGTTGCAAGTGAGGATTGGAGAGTCCTGAGAACTGTTGGTATTCTTTATTGAGCTTGTGTATTTCTAATAAGAGCTACAGCACCGGTATAGTTATTGTAAGGAGAGGATGGGTGGATAGGCCGGTGCTCGACGTTTCGAACAGGTTTACTGTCCATCGTCAGGAGTGACACAACACCTAAGAAGCAACATCTAAGAACCTATAGCTTCTATATAAAACAAAATATATAAAAAGTGGGTGGGATCGAAATACGTTTGGATTATTTTAAAATTGTAACCCGTTAAGTGCCTTGACCCAAGTCTACATGAAAAGTTGACTGATCCATTCACGTAATGAATATACTTTTTTTGGTATTTGGTTATAATACCCCTCTTTTTCAACTCCTCAGCTTTAGAAACATTAAGCAGGCCCGTAGCCAATTTTTCGAGGGGGGGGGGGGGGGGGGGGGTGCGTAATTTACACAAAAAAACATGAACGAGACCGTTCGTTGAGTTGTGTAAGCAGGGGGGGGGGGGGTCGATCGTCGCCAAGACCAATCGTGGCCCGGGACCGAGACCAATTGTTTTAATAGATGGCCAAGACCGATACAAAAAAAGTGGACCTTTTTAAATGTGGGGGTTGCGTGCGCATCCAACGCACCCACTGCCCTCTATACAAAAAATGGTATACTTTTAATGTAATATTTATAAGTAGTCAAGTATATTATACATTGATATACAATCCTAGATGTGTGTGCACTTAGGACTTGATCAACATAATTATTCGAGTATTGTGATTTGTGACTCAAGTCAACCATGGGTTCAAGTTAAAAAAAACAAACATGATTATTTTGATGCGTTATAAACGTAGGTGGCGCTATATCACCTTCAGAGCTTCAGAGCACATAAATACAACACAGTATCACTATTAAAGCCGTATAGGTCTCTTTATACTGGTGATTGGTTGATAATTTGGTTTGTACATTATGCGTTCAATCATTGTGGCTGTTTCTGTATGGGACACGATTCGTTATCGTCACCATCCGAGAGACGCAATCTATGTAGGTTTCGTATACTTGGGTTGATTTGTGCGAAACTTACATGTCAACAGCCAATCAGCATGGAGCATAATAGCTGTTGCCATGGTAGCTACAATAATTGGACATCTACAACAATTTGAAAATATATATGAAACTGGGCCCAGATACCAGGGACCCGCTGCAGGAAGATAATTATGCAATCAATTGTAAAGTTGCAATTAATTGCAAGTCAGATCATGTGCCTAAGTGCCCAAAAATGATTGGTTCCAATGCGCATTATTTTCTGACTGAAGCAACAGTAAATCGCACACAATCTTAGCGCCCATACGGACGCCTTACTGGACTCGTACGGACATCGCAATATACTCTTACGATTTACGACTACCATACGATTTGAGTGGCCCAAAATTCAGTCTCAAAATCGTACGATATTCGGAAAATTGCTACGGTGTCCGTGCTTGGCCCGTGCAGTACTGCCCTTGCGGTGCCCGTGCGATGCTCTCTACGACGTGTCTACGGGCTTACGACCAGTAAAAATGGTATGATGCATCAATTTCTCCGCGTTATAACCTCCCATGCACGACACAACCTCCCATTGCCACGGCACGCATTCGGCCGCCGTAAGATTCCCGCAAATTTGCCCCTAAAAGTGGCATCGTATACGGGCGCCTTATCCTGAATCGGAGCATTTGTGACCTAGGCATAAGTAGAGCCGTATAAATACAGTATAGTAAACGTGTGGTGATGGACAACAAAATGATACATAACGAAATAATAAAAAATGTCAGAGTTCAAAGCTAAACAAATATATATACTTATTTCAGAATGCTACTTCATTATTAGTCAGCTTCAAAGGTATAATAGCCCGCAAAAATGTATACATGTCCCTGCTTCACGTGTAAGTTCGGTGACTGACAACTTCAAATCTCTTGTTGTGATATCGGATGGCCGGATCGGTGGTGTGTTTGTATCCGACAGATCGGGTGCAGTCATTCGGCCGGATCGGGTGTCTGGATAACTGACAAGTGACATTTACGTTGCAAGTGAAAGAAATACTAAGCAAGAAAACTCAGTAATTTCTGAACACTGTATCAAAAGTCTAACTCTAATCATCATGTTAGATTGATAAATACACAATGAAAGATACACACAAACACGGAAAAAATAATGTATAAACCATGCATGTGCAAATTAAATATTAATCGCGCTGAGTGACACAAAAACACATTCGTGGCTTTTTCGCGGCCTCACACGCATTGCAAATTGTGCATTTATATTCGCGGGTTTTAATATTCGCGGACGCCGACTTCAGCGCGAAATCCGCGAAAATTAATGCACCGCGAACATTACCACGTTTACGCTACAAAATGGGATGGCGTATTAATTTGACAATTACACATACACATTTCTATTTTATCAGAAGAAGAGTTTTCTAGCACTTTTTTGTTTTAATAGAAGCGGCGAAGAGGGTGGGGGAGGGAGGGGGGGGGGGGGGGTGTACTAAATGAAAAGTTAAGTCCCGTCGTGTAGGCTTGACGAAACACTAACATGTCCCGATGGAAATCAAATCGCTAAAATTACTAATAATATAATAGCAAGTCATTAAAATGTTATAAGTTTATAACTATAACGCGAACTCAGATTTCTTTATCAACAGTAACTAAAAAGCAACATCCCCTAATGCATGTCATTTGGGATATTGGATATTATTTTGTCCGATCTCCGAAAATATTGATTACCAAATATTCTCTAGAGTAGGTTTCAGAGTTGATTTTACATAATGTGCAATAAAGGCGACACTCCATTGGCATATTTTGTTTTGTGCTGTATAACAATTTTGTATAGGGCTTTTCCAAGTTTGTCATGAGACCCCCCCCCCCCCCCCCCCCCCCCCCCCATTAATTAATCCACTCCTTTACAGCGTCACCGATAACTAACCACGTCCCCGCCCCCTTAGAGATAACCGCGAAAATATTAATATGCATGCATTGCCTCGCATGCCCTCATTTCTGTCGTACTTGTACCAGAACATAATTACTAAGGTCACGATGGTCACATTACGAAAAGGGGACATCATCATGACCCCGGACTATATTAGAGCCCTAGATTTTTACAAAGATGGGCTTAGTCCCTGTATGGCTTCTGACTGGAACCGGCTGAGCTAGACTTAGCTATAGGACTACTATACTCTATACTATAAGAGTATAGTAGGCCTATAGCTGGTCTATAGACTCTGCCCTACATGATGGTCCGAGCAGCAGACAAACCAGCGCCCGGCCGCCCCAGCCGGCCGGCCAGACGGCGGCTAAGGGGTCCCTCCACGTCTGTATCATACACTTAAACACACACAAAGTTGTCAGTAATCTCCCCGCTAATCCCCTTGTCCTCCTCTCCTCGACGAGACATTCCAGTCGAGACAAACATTCCACAAATATTTGTTGACAAACGTAACGGGTTATTCTTTTTTCTTGTATTTATTTACCGACGCAAAACCATGCAGCGCGTTCAGCAGTGCGTATTTTTGTATTTAGACAAAAGGGGTAATGTTTGAATGTTTACCCTCCCTGGTTTACCGATAGTTTCCGCGTCGATCACAGCTATAGACGTATACGTACAATACGTTATCGTACCAAGGTACGCAATCGATAGAATTAAATCACGATGGTTTCGCCGCTTTGATCTATCGATAGGACAAACATGTGAACCGACCGACAAAGGCACACGTGGCTTTTACGCAAGAAGCAAACTATGCCTTCATATTATCGATCGGGGGGGGGGGGGGGGGGGGGGGGGGGGGGTTGACTTCATGGATCTTCATGCTGGCGCGCGTACGCAATTTTGTATGCATTCTTCGTCGGCCAAAAATAATGACTCCATGCGAGGATTTTAAACAATCACAAAGAATGTTATCTCTCAGACGATTGGTTTAACAAGGCTAAAGAAAGGGGGCGTATCCCATGTAAGTGCCAATCTCTCTGATAGGCAGGATGATTGACAGACTGTATAGTGATCTAGAGGAACCGCCCGTCTTGCGAATTACGAGTAACGATTGATCGATATGTCAGTGGAGTTATGCCCGGCGCAGACAGAGCGACTCGACCCAATCCGACTAGTTTTCAGCCCCTGATTAACTCTGTATGTGCTGCCCTCAGGACTCCGGTTTTTCCAGTCAAGTGCCAGTCGGAGTCATTCGAGGCCGATTCAACATCGTTGGAGTCGGCTCCGACTAAGCGAAACTGACTCTAGCCTGACTGAAAACCAGTCGGATCGGTCGAGTCGGCTCTGTCTTCGCCGGGCTTTACATTCATCTCCTTTCTTTCGAAGTCTTTGTTAGCGAAGGGCGTCGAAATTACCCCTTATGCAGGACAGGGTGCTCAAAGGACCTCTCCAAAATACCCCCAAGTATATCTGATGATATTAAAATGATCTATATCAAACAATTATATTTTGTCCCCTTGATATTTAATGCGTAAAATTCACATCAACATGACTGTGACACTCGTATTGTACTTTTAACTATAAATGAAAGGTTTGGAGCGTTTTCATCACTCAACAAAATTTGAAGGTGAAAATGAAACAAAAGCAATGAAAAGAGGGCACTATAATTATGTTGTACGTAAACTTACCGTAAGATGGCAGTAGACCACATTTGTCAGGGCGCGGAGATCCCGACTGTCCGGTTTTCAGTGCACTTGTGCACCTGTCCGCCAAACGTGAGGCGTAATCAGTTTATAATATAATTATAAGATCACGATTTTCCTTCTCAATGTCGTCCTCTGCCAAGTCTTTACGTTGGTTCTTTCAGATTATATTATCATGACCAAATTGACAATTCCTAGTTATTTATAGATGGCTCGGCAACAATGACAATCGGCACTTGACTTGGCAACATCGGCACCCGACTCGGCAACAATTGGCAAACGACTCGGCAATTATCGGCACCTAACTCGGCAAGAGCTGGCACCCGACTCGGCAACAATTCAGCACCCGATTCGGCAACAATTGTCACCCGACTCGGCAACAATCGGCAACCGCCTCAGAAACAATGCGCCCCGGCTCGGCAACAGCTGACATCCGACTCGCATCAATCGGCACCCGACTCGGAACTATCGGCACCCGACTCGGAAACTATCCGGCACCCGATCAGCAACAATCGGTACAAGACTCGGCAACTATCGGCACCCTACTCGGTAACAATTGGCAACCACCTCGGCAACAATTCGTCCCCGATTCGGCAACAATCATCACCCGCCTTGGCAACAATAGTCTACCGACTCGGCAACAATCGGCACCCGACTCAGCAACAATCAGTGCAAGACTCGCAACTATGGGCACCCGACTCGGCAACAATTCATCCCCGATTTGGCAGCAATCAGCACCCACCTCGGTAACAATCAGCAACCGACTCGAAAACAATATGGGATAGTCGGCGATCGACCCAACTACGACTGGAAAAGAATCGGCACCCGATTTAAACATAACCTGTACCCATTTTTTTAAATGATGAGCTACATGTTTTTGTCTTTTTTATTTTAATATAATTATTTGTTCTAATGTAACCCCCAATACAAATTTAAAACTTGCAGATGTATGTTATCAAATAATAAATGGAAGACGAGTAATTTACATAGTTTGATGTTTTATAAGATATGGACATCATTTTATTTTTTTAAATTTTTGTTTGCCTTTAAACCTATTTCCCCTTAAAATTCTGCCTATACAGACCATGTTGAATTTTCAAGGAAGATAAACATATCTACCGCTCTATCACTAACATCACCAAGGCGGCTATACCTAATCCTAACAACAAATCAAACGCCGCAACCAAACTATCACCATCACCGCCACCATTACCACCACCATCATCATTATCATTATCTCCATGGCCACCACCAGCACCATTATTATCACCACCATCATTATTTAAAGGGCAATGAAACCCAAGCAAACTGTTGCTTTCATAGACTTGAAGAGATTAGGCGGAATAATCTCTGAAAATTAAAGCATGATCGGGCAAGGAACAAGAAAACTATAGCTCTTTGAAGATGCCCATTTATTCCTATGGGGAACTCAAATTGGCAACGCACTCTGATAAGTTTGTGGACTACTCCCCATATGTTGTGTACACAAATTTCCCCCATTTTTACAGTTTTCTTCCTAGTCACACTTTTCAATTCCCTAAACTCACGATATGTTGTGTATAAATGTATTCTACAAAACATATGTTGAACTCAAACGAAGGGTATTTTGAGAAAATTGAACAATATTGAAATTGTGTATACAAAACGTATGGGGAGAGTCAACAACTTTGCCAGAGTAAGTTGCCAATTTGAGTCACTCATAGAAATAAATGGAAATTTTCAAAGAGCCATAGTTGTCTTATTTCTTGACCGATTGTGCTCAAATTTTCAGGGAATATTCATCCCATTTAGTGTATTATATATGCATACAACAATTTGTCCGGATTTCATTGTCCTTTAATATCATCATTACAATCATCATTGCCACCAATAGCAGCACCATCACCACAACCATCTTTATCATCCATCAATATCAATATCACCACCACCACCACTACCACTACCACCACCTCCACCTCCTCCACCACCACCACCACCACCACCACCACCACCACCACCACCACCACCACCACCACCACCACCACCACCACCACCACCACCACCACCATCATCATCATCATCATCATCATCATCATCATCATCATTATCATCACAATCATCATTGCCACCAATAGCAGCATCATCACCACAACCATCTTTATCATCCATCAATATCAATATCACCACCACCACCACTACCACTACCACCACCTCCACCTCCTCCACCACCACCACCACCACCACCACCACCACCACCACCACCACCACCACCACCACCACCACCACCACCACCACCACCACCACCACCACCACCACCACCACCACCACCACCACCACCACCACCACCACCACCACCACCACCACCACCACCACCACCACCACCACCACCACCACCACCACCACCACCACCACCATCATCATCATCATCACGTTTCTCAACTATGTAAACTCATTAGTTCTTTAAAAGAACATTCAGTAGAAATATAACTTCTACCTTATCTCATTTGAAATATGTTAAGAACATCAAATCATCAATATTTTGGTTAGATTACAAAGAGAGCAACTCACTACATCTGCAACCTGATGGTTCTAGTCAAGTTTTAAAGAAATATAGACGTTATACTTTAAAAACAAAATTGAGACGTACAAAAACAAAAATGTTTGCTATGTACAAAACCACTGTGTTTTAATGTGAAAAGCAATATGCTACCTGAAGACGCACATGACTTGACATGTATTACACATGGGAGACAGTAACAATACCAAGGGATGAAGGACATTTTCTAGTTTTCAAAATGTAAAAAAAGAAAAAAGAACTTGTGTGATTTAAGCAGCATTAAAATGTAGAAAGGATAATAATAAACACTTTAGTACATAATACTGTACCTCAATCGTATGGAAGTCAGATAAAAGTCAAAGGTCATTATTAATTATGAGCTGCAGTTGTTTATGATAGAGAGTTTTAATGTACTCACTCCTAGATATGATCAAACATTACCGTGAACATTATGACTTGGTATTGAATTAAACTGAGTATATATGTCAATGTCACCTATCACACAATTTTTGTTTATTCCCATATTATACAAGCAAGCCAAACACTGCTCTCCCCTTTATACCATACTTTATAATGATAGAAATGTTGGCGATACATATACCGGATCTTTCCAACATTATATTAACAACCAAATACATCAACGTATATTCACTAGCAGCTGCACTTCGAGTTTTAAGATAGTTGGAGAATGCAACACAAAAACATATACCTGGGACTACACGGTTAATATTAGTAATGATAGGGACTTGGACTGCCACACAATATCAGTGACATAAAATGTGACTCGATTTGCAATAGGTTAATGCAGCAAAAAGCTGAACAATTAAATTGAGAATTTCCTCCCAAGATGGGATATGTTCTTGCTGGTTTTGCTGTCCACAGTGTATTTATATCGATTAAAATATGTACCACATGTCATCAATAATAATAATTAAAACAAACTTGACTGCTAACAACACCTCTTTATATTGATGGAAATATGTACAGTTGTGTTGAAATCCCATGATCAAGAAATGGAATAATTAAAACCACCTCAACTGAACCATAATGTCACCATAAAAAAAATATATAAAATAAATATTTAAAATGCATTATGCTTGATATCTTACTGCAAAGTGTAAACAGTTGTAGCTTTGTTATATTTTTCTGCGTAATAGAAAAGATTAAGTAAAGCAAGATTGAAATTTCTCCCGAAATATTTGTACACATCACAACAAAAAACTTCAGTGCAATATTTTTTATTATACGCATACCATATGAGTGAACCTTTTTTGTTTATTGAATACTCATGGTATAAAATGCAAGACATTAATGAAATGTGTATGTATCATGGTTTCCCTGTAAATATTGTTGTAGTGTTTGAAAATTCCGCAGAATTATCATATAGCTGTAATTAATTGGCAGTAACGTTTCAAACACTCTGGGTTTAAAATACCTTTATTTTCATTTAAAAGTATTTAAAAGTATTTAAAAGTATTTAAAAGTATTTAAAAGTATGTATGGTTTCTCTTTAAATCTTATTCAAGTGTTGACAGATGTTGAAGGATTATTAACATAAAGGTAGTGACAGTAACATTGTCAAACACTTTGGGGAAATGCCTTCATTTTTATAACCACTGTATTTATATTTACTTGTATAAACATTGGGGAGAACCATTTGTCATATACAAGTATATAACACAGTGAACTTCATTTTTTTACTGTGATATTTTGATGTGAATTTGGCTCTATATCGGAATGGATCAAAATGGTTTTACATTTTGCAGTGTAAGAGCAAAGAGATGACTTTCACTGTTTAAATATTATTTTATGAAAACCTGAAATATAAAGACCATAATTATAACCACATTGTAAACAAGGATTTGATCAAAGCTTTTATCAAATCCATCTTTACAATCATACTTTTAATTTCTTAATTTGAGGTTTAAAATATGGACATGCTTGTGGACAAGAACAAATTTGATGTGCATTCTAATGTTCTTACAGTCTTTACCAATGGTTATGTGACAAGTATAACAAAACCATACAGAATGCACTTAAAGCTGCCTCAAACCTTCACGTTAAATATTGAGCTTGATAAGTACAATACCGGGGAGGATTTTGTGTTTAATTTTCCAAAATACACAAAAAACATTTACAGGTATGATACAGACCTATTCATCAAAGTATCATAGTGCTTTAAATACATTATTCTAATTTCCCTGGTCAAAAGATGTGTGCCATCGATCCAGCACACGAGGTGCACTTTTCCCACACCATTTGGGAGCATTCCAGCCAGTTGCCTATTAGGCACCCTTAGTGCTAAGGAACAACGATCCAATCCTTTAGGTTCCCATTCATACACTTGGGTTGAGAGCAGCAAACGTATATAAATTGTCTTAGTAGATAGGGTATCTGTTTGGCTAGTAGGGTTACAGTTTTATGTTCATAATGTTGTTTAAGTACATAGTATAGGGGAGTGTTTGTATGGCTGCGTACGTGTATGTGTTTTTCATGTAATGCAACATTTTCTCCCAAGAAAAAGGAACAAAAAAAATATGATATCACAAATAGTTATTTCTTAATACAGTTCTACACAAATAGGCAGTTCAGTAGTAAAGTTAGCCTACCGATAGGCGTCTGAGCTTTCTGGCAGGTACTAATCGCGTTATGGAGACGGAAAACCTGTGATTCCGAACCCGATGCGCGCTCAAGGACTCCGGGCATATCGCGGTTAGTACACACTGCCGGTAGAACCTGCCAGACAGCACGATGCCTATCGGTTAGGCTATAGTAAAGTAACCTTTCTTCTTCGTTTTTTTTAAATAAAAAAAAAGCACATTCACACAACAAAGTCAAAAGTTTTTGAGGGGTGTGCGAAAACATGTTCGTAGTGATCGGGATAGAGTGGTGAATAGGGTACACACATCAAAATACACAAAGTTGAAAATGGCAGCAAAAATGATGCAGCTGACAGGTTTATCGACAAACGAGTTAAAACATCCACCTTGTGATCAAGTTGCAAGGTTCAACGCACATGAATGAGTCGTTTTAAAGTAGAAGCATACATACAAAGTGCACTGTTTAAAATCCCACATGTTTGTTTTTTTCTTCTTCTTCTTCTTCTTTTTCAAAGTCCCGACATTAAAAGCAGTGTTAAACATCATATAAATTGCGAGAATACTCTTATAATACACATATCTATCCATACAAATGATCATATTTTTGTTTTTGTTTTTAACGTTAGCAGATTACATACGTGGTATGAAATAGATATTTAAAAAAAAATTTACTTGTTTTTTTCTTTTGTATATCTACTTAACATTTTTAGTTTGTACATGTACATGTATGTATTTAAATGAATTTACACAAGAATACTAAAAAATAACTCCAGTTCTTCTCAAACATGGCTATGTGTAAATTTTTTCTGTGATAAAAAAGATAAAAAAGTAGATTTCTCTTTCTGTCCTTCTAGTACTTTCTTCTATGATAAAACTCTTCAGTTTTCCCCAACATCTACGAGCTTTATCTTTCCCTCTGGGAATAACATTTTATTTTTTTTGTAATAGGCACTGGATTAGTTACCCTCTTTGTGAATAAAAATATGTACAAAATTAACGAGTCACCTGTCATTGTTTTTTTTTCTCGAATACATTGTAAAAATGTACAAGAATTTCATAATAGTACATCAAGAATTTTTTTACCGCTGTTGCAATCACATCTATTTTACTTTATTCCCTGAAAATGGTTATGATTGAGGATAAAGATGCAGTGAATGATTTTCATTTTTGTTTCCATTTCATACCATTCCTGCACGTGTATACTAAAGCTTTCACATTCTTGATCTTTCATAATTTATTTATGGAACATGTTTTTTTCTCAGTATATATGCCATCAAAATTAGAGCGAAATAGATTTCAGCGTTCTTAAAGAGCTAATTCTCAACTCTTTGTTGACAATTTTGTTATCAGTCTTGAGATTTGGTCACGAAAATGGCATTACTTTATCTTTTAAATTGATATAAACTCTGGGGTAATTTTGTGCATTTATACCAAAAAAAACAGATTTTCTGTGTTCTCAAAATCCATGAATTGGTCGGTTATGCGGGGAACTGGTTACATCACATTAGAATGTCATTGAAAGCCAATCAAAACCATTTCGTACAATCCTTAATACAGTCGTTCTCTCAGAAATGTCATCGATACCAGATTAGAAATATATATTATTTACAAGAGTACGAGTACGGCAGTGCCAACGTCGCATGCCTATGAATATGTTCTATACAGATATGGTACAAAGAGCCGTTATAAACGCAACGCAGCAATCCTGGTAAATGGTTCATGAATCTGGTAGCTGGCTACATAGCGAACGCACGCGTAATGCGTTGTGCAGTGTCGTAATGCATTGTGCAGTGCCGTTCATTGCAATATGTTGAGTAAACTTGAATGAAATAACATTTCACGTAATTTTGGTTCTCCAAACAATGGTCACCATGCTTCCAAGAAAGAATATTGATTTGGTGTTCTGTAAATTTCCTTCTACAAACATGATATCTATGAAGAAAAAACGAATTTGAGAGTATTTTTTTGTCATATATTTTTTTTCTTCTTCAAAGAGGTTTTGTTGAATGGTTAGAGCTCTTTGAAATGCAAACTAACCACCGATATGCAAAATGACTAGATGAGCATTATTAACCTGTATAATGTAACCAGCTACCGATCCATTCATCAACGTACATCCACTGTAAGTTCACTTCCCCCGTGTTCTTCACATTTTGTTTTTGTTGTCATTTATAACAGAGATAAGCTACGGCCGATATTATACTATCCAAGACGAGAACCAAAATACGGATCTTCAAAAATCTTGACAACAATATTTCACTCACCAAATTCTTACAAGAGTAATATTAACGACACGTACATAAATTTGTTTTTGTTTTCTTCACAAAAATTGACACTTATGATACAATATAAATCATGATTCATGCATACGACATCAATAATCCAGGCGACATTTTAAAACCCGACAGATTCAACAGGCCGTCGGTGATCCCATATATAAGATCTGTACGAAATATATTTTTGCTCTTTAAAAAAATACAAAAGTACTAATCTGAATTCACCGCTCCTTCCTGACTCCCTGTACTGATACAAAACGTTAAGATTTCTGTACTGAGCAAATTTAGTGAAGAATAGGATCGTACTGATTTTGACAAAGAATTAATACCCTCTATGATTTACTATAATAGTACTATTATAAATGGTTCACTTTTCATTCAAATACAAAACCACATATGTTCCATACGTCGTACATGAATCTTGTTAACATGCTGTTCTTTAATAATAGCTATGTTATCTCTACGGTAAAGTCGACACAAAGCTACGCAAGAATATTTGAAAGTCTGCTATTCTCACCGAGCCGTCTATCGCCTACAAATTAATTTGGTCATAATTCAAATGGCAGAATATTTGTCCGCATCGTCCTCGGCGCAATATACTGTACACAATTAATGTGTGCCTCTTAATATAAGCCCAACTGCAAAGTACATACATTTACAACGTAAGTTTCTCCCAAGGAGAATTCCCAGTTAATCAAAAGCGATGACAAGAAGAGAAAACAAAAGCAGCTGCGAGAAATCACGATGGCACTAAAAAACACTACACCAATCAAGGGACACTTTGTGAAAAAAAATTGTTAACAAAATATATCAGACAAGTCAACTTATTATCCAAGCAGTGCATGTCATTAAACGAGTGCTTGAGTAGGATGGTGATCATGAAAATTAGAAACTTTTGAATAATACAACACACTGCAGTTGCAGTGCTCCTGTTTCATCTTTTGATGTTGAACTTTCGATTGTGAACTCTTAACATTTAACACGAATCATCAAAGTACTGAAGTTTCGAGAATAAAAACACCTTCTATTTCCCCTCAGAGTAGAGTGGTATAATCTTCCCCCTGAGTACAAATGGACCATTCCAGGCTTAAAGCGATTTCTTTCAATAATAAACCCAGCTAACCACAATATACAATTTAAAAAACACCTATATCAACCATCCGCACAACAGAAAGACCTCATGTCTATTTAAAATATCATAGACAAAGTAAACGTTTCGCCCCAAAATTTGTTCAATGTCGAACCAATTTGAAAACATAAAAAGACGCCATCCCAACCATGAGGGCAGTGATGATATATCGCTTTTTTTTTTGGTGTTGTTGCCATGATTACAACTGAGGTTCTAAGCCCTGAGAACCCAGTTAAATTCCATGCATCTTTACACATGTGGTAACATTAGGGGTTTAAGGGAGATTTGATTCAATTCAATTAAATTGTGCACTCCAAATCATTTGATTAAATACATCAAATCAATCCTCATTTTCAACAGCTTACAAAAAAAAAAAAATCAAGCTTAAATAGATTTTATACATTCATATTAGAAAAACAATAAAACAATCCTATTTTAAAATAATTAAAAATATTCACCTATAAAAATAGAAAACTCTGCAATTTGATGCCATGGTTACGTAATAAAAACAAAAACGAATACTAATTAATACATGGACTGGATTAAGTTCCAAATTTTACATAATAAATTCTCAATAGTTTTTCAACGTCGAACTAAATGTCCAACTATATAAATAAATTATCCAGCAGACCCCCATTTAATCTTTGATTGGAATTTCAGATACAAACTACACCCAATGCGAGACGGGTTTAACTGATAGAGCAGTACATGTTTGTATCGTTCCAGATTTGCCCTCATGTGATGTTTTATTATCGTTAAAAAATACTTTTTAGCTTAAATTGTAACTGATATACAGATGGGTGTGAAGACACTTCTCACAAGCGTAGTTAACGCAAAATAGACACAACTTTCTGGATGACACGGCTGTTGCTCCATGTTAATCTCGTGTCGTTTGCTCGGCCCCCTTTGAATTCTGTCGTTGGATTTTATTTCACTCCTCAGTTCCAATAATGGTGGACATTTTTTTGGGGGATGCGAGTGTGGAAAGAGTTTTTTCGCTAGGTGTTGTTTGCGGATCTAGTAGACGCAACTCTCTGGATAGGGTTTGGCCATGCACTGGTTGCCGTGGCTGAGGTCGGGGACGTAGAGATCGCAGTTTTCGCTGCTCCGCGATCGGCTGGGCGGCGGCTGCGATTGCGGATGGGGCATCACTCCGGGCTCTTCCTTGGGGATCATCTGAAATGGAGAGGGAGATTAAAGGGGAATTAAACATTAGAATGAGTGACTCAGACGCTATAAATGAGATCAGCACTTATATAAATTGTTATAGCAGGTAAATACGAACATGACACACACACTCACTCACACATTATCTATCTGACAATCTTATACTAAAGCCCGGCGCAGACAGAGCCGACTCGACCCGATCCGACTGGTTTTCAGTCAGGCTAGAGTCAGTTTCGCCCAGTCGGAGCCGATCCAACATGTTGAATCGGCCTCGAATGACCTCCGACTGGCACTTGACTGGAAAAACCGGAGTCCTGAGGCAGCGCATACTGAGTTAATCAGACTGAAAACCAGTCGGATCGGGTCGAGTCGGCTCTGTCTGCGCCGGGCTTTAGGCTCCAAAAAAGTTACCAAAGTTGAGTCTGACTTTTATCCCCTGAAGAGAAGTTTAGATGTACAAATAAGTTGCAATGACCCATGTTGGCTTTAGAATTGGCCTTTAAAAAAAAGTTGAAATTACAACAACAAAAAACATTTTCCTAATTAATCTTGTATTTGATAGGGTCACATCTGGATAACAATTCTCCCTTTGAAGGAAAAAGCATTGCCAGAAAAATGGGCATTCTGGTTGCAAAAATTCATTTGTGATTTTAGATTTTATTTTTTCAAATGTTGGTACTCACTGGTCTGATTTGGTGAGGGGGCCTTTGGTCGTGGCGGTGTGAGGGGGGCAGGGACACCCTGAGGTTGGCGTGCAGTCCGTCGGGGAAGGCCATGATGAAGAGCGCCTCGGGGTCGCACACAAACTTGTAGACGTAGCGCTCCCCGGCGACCTTCTGCATGATGCCCTTCTCGTAGTAGTAGCGCAGCGAGCGCGACAACTTGTCGTAGTTCATCGCCGGCCGGTTCTTCTGGATACCCCACCGACGCGCAACCTGTATCAAAGACAATGGGCAAAATTGAAGCATTACTTCTACATATCCAATTATCCTTTCAACAGTGGTGTAGCATCAGACTGATTAAGTATTTATTTTTTATTTTAAGGATTTGTTATTGTTTAGTCAATTTATTGGGGGGGAGGGGGGGGGGGGGGGGGGTCAGAGGAAGTGTCCCAGCCAGAGTGATCTACTACCAATACTATTATTACTACTTCCTTCTACTGCATCAACAACGTACCAATAACTGATACAGCTGGAGTAATCTACTACCATTTCTTCTTACTACATCTACTACATTAATTGATTGACCACTGGGTCAATCAGTTTGACCTCCATTCCACTGCCAGTCCAGGTGATGAATTGACCGTTGGATGGATCCTCCAGGAGGGTGACTTAAAGCTGCCAGAGCTAGAGTGTTCTACTCCCAACACCTCAATTACTACTATTTCTACTTCTACTACTACTGTGGCAGCTACTTCTACTACTATGTCAACGTACCTCCTCTGGGTCTATCAGTTTGAACTCCAGTCCCCTGCCGGTCCAGGTGATGTAGTGACCGTTGGATGGATCCTCCAGGAGCGTGACCAGGAACTGCCAGAGCTGGAGTGATCCGCGCCGGTGGTACAGCGGTCCTTCCCTCACCACGTCATGCCGAGGCTCGACAACTGAAGAAAGAGAAATGAGAAATTATGGTACGTTCGTAAGTAGTCCAATTGCTCGCGGCAAGAGAAAGTTAGATTCGGCCATAAGAGAAAAGCAGTTGCAAGCAAAGTTGCATAGAATATTGCACTGAAAATTAAATGATACATTACATAGTATTTGGGCTACTCAGATATAAGCTAATAATAATAATAATAATAATAATATTCTCGATTTATATAGCGCCTATCATGATTGATAATCATCTCTAAGTGCTTTACAATTATATTATTACCCCGAGTCATCGGATACAGTCTACAATCAATCCAGCACACTGCCATCATAACAGCTTTGCAGCTCAGTGGTTAGAGCACTGTTCTAGAAATCCAGAGGTCACAGATTCCAATCCAGCCGAAGCCGAATGTCCTTTGCTCTATTATCTGATATATTTGTAGCGCCAGTTTCCCCTCGTGTTTTGAATTTAATTGATAAAAAAGCTACATCTTTTCAGTTGAACTCTTACATTCATCCTTTAAAAAGCTGATTTCTTAATCCTTTTGGGTTTATGTCAGGTTTATTTAGCTTCTGACTAGCACGAGGGGTTCCCGCAAATACAGCCATCATTAGAGCTTCCTATTTTAAAAATTTGTTTACTATAAACAAAACTAAAAAGAAGTAGAAGCCCTACGAAATCTGTTTCACTTTAAGATTGTCATGCCTAGGGATACTTCACTGGGGATCGCCATTTTGAACTAGGCTAGATTGTGTGCACTGCATAAAACTGAGCCAGATTGTATTATGCAAGACGTTCACAAAATGGCAACGCGCATCTGATTTTAATCTGATACCATAAATGATGAGCACAACTTACCCGCACTGGGTCCATCTGATGTTTTCTCTGGAACACTTGCGTCATCGTAAAATTGCCTGCCATGGTCATTGGACATCACTGAATAAAAGTCAAAGAGAAAAAAGTTTTAAACACAATTCTGTTAATGATGATGATGAGGTGATGATGGTGAAGATGATGATCATGACCGTGATAAGATGGTGATGATGTTTGATGATGATGATGATGATGATGATGATGATGATGATGATGATGATGATGATGATGATGATGATGATGATGATGATGATGATGATGATGATGATGATGATGATGATGATGATGATGATGATGATGATGATGATGATGATGATGATGATGAGGATGATGATGATGATGATGATGATGATGATGATGATGATGATGATGATGATGATGATGATGATGATGATGATGATGATGACGATGTTTTTCATTACATTCTGACATCTTTCCACAGGAAAACAAAAGTTGGAAAAAAAAGTTGGAAAACAAAATAGAAGCAGATATTTCCTGTCCGTGTATGGCTTCACCTATGGAAAAAGGCACATCATTAGATAAAGCTGGCTATAATTAAGTTGCAACTTTAATGAACCTATTTCTATAGATATTTATGAACTCACCGAGATGTTATTCCCGGAGACTTTCATTTGATTTATAATACGATGTAATCATTTTTTTCACATTTCCGGCAAAGTATCAAACATATAGTTCAAGTGATTTCCTGCTTGCTTATGAAATGGGAATTCCATCCCGGAAATAATCTTCTTGCAATGATGTAAGATGAATAAGAGGAACAATCGGTGAACTTTGAGAAAAATCGTTCAAGAAATAGATCGCTACAACCGTTTGAACTTCCGGACAGAAACAAACATTTCTTTTGATATTGCTGCTGGCTGTAAAATCATTCATGAATAAATTCAAGTTATTCATATTTGATTTTATATATTTTTTCTCAAACACCTCTATTCAAGATCCCATTCAAATTCAATGTTTCAAATCTCATCCTCTTAACGAAAACTTATTTATCTGAATAGAACATGTTGACTACAGTTTAAATCAAAGCAAGCAATTTTCCCCAAAATTTCCTTTTGTTATATCATGGCCTTATGAAAAGACTGTGCAAAAAATCTAGAAAAAACGTTATGAAATTGTTATAAAAAATTGTCACATGAGGGCGAGAAGAATGCCGATTTGGGGCTAAATTGAGTTCTGCATACCATCTTAAAGGGATAGTTGAGTTCTGGTAAGGAGAGTACAGTTTTGGTCAAACTGAATTTTAGTAATCAAAACCGGCACCTTCACATTACAAACTAATAGTTAAAACTCCACCATGCTCGAAAGGAATAAAACATTACAAATGACTAAGTAAAAAGCCTGTTATCATTCAAAAAGAGCTATTTAAAGGGGTAGTTTAGTTTTGGTAGAGAGGGCGCTGCTCATCACAATTTTTTTGTGAGGTAATGAAAAACTGAGTGTCGAATTTGAGAGAACATGCAATTTTAATGGCAGAATAAACTTTATTTGGTCAAAATCGACCCAGAAACGGCTGAAATATCAATAAATATATCTGATCTTATAATTATTTGGTGCCCAAATAATTAGATGTTTTTTTCAAAAAATAAAAAAAATGCTTGCACTTTTTCAAAAATTTTCAAAAGCATTTTTTAAATAGTTGTTGATGATATCTCTATTTAATCATTGTTTCAATAAAACATCACATGCATAATTTTGTATGAAAAATGGTTTAAACCAATGCCTTTTTAGAAAGCGCCCTCTTGTGTTTTAATGGCTCTTCTTTTAATGATAACGGGCATTTTAGTTAGTTGTTTGTAATTTTGTATACCTTTCGAGCATGGTGGTGTCATAACTATTAGTTTATAATGTTACTGTCCAGGTTTGGTTACTAAAGTTCAGCCTTACCAAAACTATACTACCCCTTTAAAACGCAATCTTACCTCATCGGTTTCAACAATTTAAAATAAAATATTGTGCATGTGACATTTTGTTGAAATAGTGATTAGATAGAGAGATAATCAACAACTATTTAAAAACCTCTTTTGTAAATTTTTGAAAAGAGGTAGCATTAAAAAAAAAAATGTAACGGCTGGTTCAAAATTATCGAATAATTGTGGGGCCCCACAATTATTACAAATAGTTATGTTTATTGATATTTCAGTCATTTCTGAACCGATTTTGATCAAATAAACTTTATTCTGCCATTAAAATTGTATGCTCTTTCGATTTTGACACTTAGTTTTTCATTATCTCATAAACAAATTATTTTGTGTAGCGCCCGCTATACCAAAACTCAACTATCCCTTTAAGCCTTCTCTATACGATGACAAATTTTAAGATCAATAATTTTATAATTTGGAGGAATATTAACAAAAAAAGAAGAGAGCTATATATTTGGTTTTCTAAAAGGCTCTCCCAAATTTTAAACATGATTATCTAATCAAATCATGATCTTGTTCTCAACCGACCAAAACGTAAAAGTATATATAATTTTACGGAAACTGACCTTCCTCCTTGCAGTGTGGCGGGAACATGTCGTGCCGCGGGAAGCCGCTCCCACAGGACCGGGGAACCTCTGCATAGTGGGGAGGGGGTGGGTAAGGGGTATAATAATGGAAATCATCAATCACAAAGTCATGCGGGTGCGTGCCCATTGCGGTATGCGCGTGTGCAAGTCTTCGATAGTTAGTACTCACTAGCACACAAATATGGATGATGATTATCAAAGACAAAGTTTGTTATCGCTTGGTATTGCTCTCTTTCGATCTGCCCGGAGTGAAAGTGTGTGAATACTTTCGAATAAAACAGTACGTTAGTCTTAGCACTCGTTTGCAAACAGATGTGGATGACCTAAAACAATGTTCGTCAATGTTATTGCTAGGTCTTCCTCTCTTCCAATCTCCCCCGGAGTTAACGTCTGCGGATACTTAGAGAAAATAATTTTGTTATTGCTTGGTCTTTTTCTCTTTCGATCTGCCCGGCGTTGAAGGGTGCGGATACTTAAGATTGGGTCTTATCTCTTTCGATCTCCAGAGTCAAAGTGTGAAGATACTTAAGAATAAAAACAATGTTGTTATTGCTCGCTCTGTCTTTCTCTCTTTCGATCTGCCCAGAGGGAAAGTGTGCGGATACTTGTTGTTATTTGCTATTACTTGATGTCCTTCTCTAGAAATCTCAAGACACAACAGAGTATGGAAGCTTAGAAAAATGTTGCTATTGTTTGATGTCCTTCTCTTCCGATATCAGACACAATATCGTACAGAAACGTTGTTGTTATTGCAGAGGCTTAATCAAGTCCAATACCAATTGTGACAAACAATGCTGAAGCTTTATGCGCCAATCAGCAAAGAATTAATCATTGGAGACTCAGCAAGATTCACTGCTGGCACAAGTGGGATTAAAAATGTTTGTTACCAGAGTTCCAAGAAAAAACGCAACGCTCAAAGCAGCAGTTGTACAACTGAACTCACGATGCATTGAAGCCCGTTTCTTGCGTCTGAAACATCAGGAAATTAAAGCCAGCTAAATATGGATATACATGTCCATGCACAAGTCCAAAATTAAAAGTAATCTTAATTAATCAAAAGTAATTTGTTTGTGAGCAGGACAGCAAGGACAACAATCGGAACAAAGTATTCTGCGCCCACCGAGTCCAATATGATCAGACAAAACCTGTGCCGATTTTTTTATAAAGACCTTATCTTCAGTGGCGGTATCGTTTCAGTCGAATCACAGACAATGCAAGAGATTTTGAAGCACCAAGGACCAGTCTTGATCACCGAATGTAGAGAAAAGATGACACTGGGAACTAACATTCAGGCTGTATATATATGACATTGGGGAGTGTCCGAAGAGATAAATATTTCCTGCTTTAAAGAGTTATTCTATCTGGTATTGGTTATATTTCTAAAACTGTATACAGAACAAAATCAGATAACATCTAAATTTAAATGAATAATTTCCTGTCTTGAAGTAAGGTTTCATCTTCAAAGTTCTATGGGTATAACTGATCTAGCCTTGTATGGCTTCTTAAAGGTTATTTTTGAAAATCTCTTTAGGTAGAAAATGCTGCCTTCTTTCCTGTTTTTATTAAGCTGTTGTTGTTTGGTTACTATCCTCTATAGATTTTACTTTTAAATTTATTATTTTTTTAAATCTCTAAAGAGAATAAAGAGGAAGCTGACGTAACCATACATTGATACAAAACCATTGCCTCTTTTGGACCCGGTGTACGAGTAGTCAGACCTCGATTATCTGGCAAAAAAAAAAAAAGAATTATAATCCTAATTTAATCACAATTGTTTTATCTCATTTTGTATTTGTATCTTTTTAAATGTATATATGTATGAACAGTGTTAAATAAAATTTGAATTGATTAATTGACTACTAGATTATGTTAATTGGTCTGCAGAAGAAGACCATCATCTATTGTCTAGGAACTTAAGGGGTGGTTATTAAGTATCTAGACAATAGAACTAGTCTGTTCCTGCAGACACATGAATGTATGTTCGCATTTATAGTTATGATAATAAAGCTTGTAAACATATCACAAAATTATTTTTTTGAGTGTTGGTTCCCTTTGATATAAAAGAAAAGATTTTTTATTATTAAAAAACAATATATAATTAATTTCCTGCCGCAAAACAATCACACCTACGCAAACTTGTTCAGCTTCACTTACAAAAGCAGATTTAATCCTACCACAGTCAAACAAAATAAAAAGAGTCAACTCTAGTCTAAAAATATTATTCCATAGAAGTCAACCTCTTCTGCCTAAATTTCTCCTCTTGAAGTATCTTAGTGAATAACAAGGAACAAAAATAAAAACTTCTTTTAGTTATGTAACTTTGGTTGACACACACACAAAAAAAACTGATGGACTATTTCTGAGGTTTCTGCAAGTTTTCCAGTACCATATTAAAGTTACTAAGTACTTCCCATCATTAAACTAATATTAAACACAGAGAGTGAACTAGGATTATGTACATGTTTTTTCAAGATAGTATATATCTTCTTTCTTTTTTTTATAGATAATGCTGTGTCGCCCTCTCCAGTTGAAAGGGAACCCATTGTTACACAAAATATATATATTCAGCAAGTGGAATTTGAAAAAATTCACAATTTTACTTTTCCAAATGGGCAAGTAGACAACAAAGTTAGTGTGGATGCTTGCTAAAAATTTACTTCATATCTTTAAGCTTCCAGGAATTATATAAAGAGTGAAACAGGATTTTGACAATCTAGATCCCAGATAGTGTATCTCAGTCTTTGAGATAATGCTTTGTCGCCCTCTCCAGTTGAAAGTGGTGCCAATTGTTAAAACTTCACTGTACTTCATTGATGAGTATGGAATGAAAATGTGAGCCTGCCATAAATGTGGCATTATTCTGCCTGCAGCCATATTTTTTACACTCGATGTACAGAAAGGGTGGGGATTGGACAACAACTGTTTTACATGCAAGATACAATGCGCCGATTTAAAAATGCATGATCTCTCTACCTTAATTTTCTCCCTAGACTTATCCGGAAAGTGTTGGGATCAGAAACAAACTGTTTTACATGCATGATACATGAAGATATTGAAAAATATGTGATCTTTACTAAATTCTTTTTCAAACTAGATGTATCGGGAAAGAGACTAAACCGTTTTACATGCATGATACGTAGCAATGTTTTAAAATGCATCTCACTACCTTACTTTTCACACTAGACGTGTCTAGAAAGTGTGGGGATTGCACATGAACTGTTTTATATTATGCAAGATGTTTGAAAAATGCACGATTTAAAAACTTAACTTTCACACTAGACGTGTCTAGAAAGTGTGGGGATTGCACATGAACTGTTTTATATGCAAGATGTTTGAAAAATGCATGATTTTAAAACTTAATTTTCACACTAGACGTGTCTAGAAAGTGTGGGGATTGCACATGAACCGTTTTACGTGCAAGATGTTTGAAAAATGCATGATTTTAAAACTTAATTTTCACACTAGATGTATAGAAATGGGCAAGTGGAAATAAAATTAGCGTTGAGACTTGGCTTATAAGCCTTATGTCACTGATGCTTTATACAATTTATGTAAAATAACATTGGAGGATACATAATGGGCTTGGGTTTATGGAAAATGCATGTTATAACGAGATCAAATAATTTATCAAAATTTGTAATCGGTCAATAAAGAGCAAGCACACAGTGAAATAATTGCAAAATATGTCAATTTGATTTATTTTTTATTATTATTTCGTAAAAAAATAACCACTGATCACTGAAAAACAACATGTCTACGAATTCATGTTTCTCTACTAAGAGTAATAGAAGGTAATATTATAATAAAACAAAAATGGCTAGACTGCTATTTTTTTTCTCTCTGTTTTCAGTGATTCAATAGACTTCCTGTTTGGGAACAATTGGCTTCTTGGGAAGCCTTTATGTTTTGTGGAGAGTGCTTCTAACCACAGTGTTCCAACAGTCTGGGCAAACCCTGGCACAATTGTTCCTGGTGATTGCTGACCATTGTCCCGAGTTCCGCATGGCTTAATACTCTGGTCTTAATTACTAGACAAAAGCCCGGAGCTCTAGGGAATGAAGGGCCCTTGCCCACTGGACCGTGAAGTGAACAGATCAATACTGAACTTCCTCTGTTCAGAGCCACAGTCAACTGAGCTAATAATATTCATAAAACCACACTACTACTAAACTTAAATAGTTCCATTCTAAGTCAATTTGTTCATACAGTCAAACCTCTCTTAGTGGCCACCTGTCTAAAGCGGCCAACCTACCTACATTGGCCACCAAAAATGATCCCCTGCATTTGTAAAAGATACAAACTTGATTCTATTTAAGATCATTATGAGAATGTATTAATTGTGAAGGAAAGGACCTGTTCGAAGCCCTAACTTTTTGCAGTATTTTAAAAACTTATTGACAGTTCAGCGCAATTTCATGATGCTTTGTTTTTGCATTTTTTTAATGTGCATTTTCTGTAATGTTTTTTTTTAAATTTAAAATTCTGTCCCTCTAAACGAAACTTTTTTTTTTATAGTATGATGTTTCTAGGTTGTGATTGTTGCTACCGCGCAAGTTACACTTGGCTTACTCTGGGCCTAATGACAAGACGATGGGGATGAAGTGCTCTTGTCTATTCAACTGTAAATCAATCAATACCCAACTTCCTATATGGAACACGGAACATTTTTGAGGGAGCAGGAATTTGTAAAGGCAAACATATATACAGTCAAACCTTCCAAGGAAAAACAAGGGAAGTAGTCACTGCAGACAGATGACCTCTATAGACAGGTTCCATAAAATTGTTTTCCTCTCCAGGAGAACATGTTTGGCGACCACTAATACTATAGGCAGATTGGCTGATATAGACAGGATTGACTTGTACCTTCATACGATTATTTTGGAACACAACTCAAGTACAGTCAAACCTGTCTTTAGTGGCCACCTGTCTATAGGGTTCACTTCTTTTGTATCCATCCCTAAGGTGGTCACTATAGACAGGTTTGACTATGAAAAAGTTGATAACTCTACTAACCTGCTTCATAGCCATAATCCACTGGCTCCTGTTTGACCAAGGGGGGCTGGAATCGCGGATGGTTGAACGCCTCTCCCCCGCACCGCCCACCTCCTCCAGCGCCGCCGTTGCCTCCGTTCTTGTTGAAGGGGAGGAACACAGGCTCTGAGTTCTGGCGTTGGAAGGGGTGCGGCCCCTCGCCCCCTCCGTGGTGATCCCCCATTGACGGGTGGTGGAGACTGCCGAAGCACGGCTCCGACGTCTGCCTCTGGAACCTAGTGATTCGAAGAAGAAATATAATATATCAGGGCTAGCTCAACCCTAACATTTTCCCCAATCAAAAATTGAAGTCGGGCAAGTTAAATTTCAGAAATGGGTCTATTGACAGGAAAAAGACATGTATCAGTGCTCATTCGACATTAAAACTTGCCGCCCGGGGCAAATAAAAGTTGATGATCTAGTTTGGTTGCTAATCGGGCAACTAGCATTTTTGTTTTTAACAATGAAAGAAAAATTATAAATCTCATCTAGAAACAAGCAAAACATATTCCATGCAATCAGAGCTACCTACTGCGATTAATTTGTGTTTTTTTCAATTTTTTAGTTTTGTATTAAACAATGTTTTAACTTATCTTGAACAACCACTTGTTTAATTCTTGCTCTTGTACATATACTCTGGACTTTATCTTGAGCAATTTAAGCGAATGAAATGCCAAATGTTGGCTACCTCTTATCAATGAAGAAGCCGGGACCTGGTCCAGGGCCGTGGGCCCTGTAGGGATTACTGCCAGGCCCAAACACGCTTCCCCCTGGGACCAGGGGCTCCTTGAATGCAGCCATCTGTAGCGGCCCCTGGGCCACCATGCCCCTGCCACGGCTGGTGCAATCGTCGTCTCTGCTGTCACCCTCGGCGTTGCCACCACCGCCGGCGCAGTTGTTTGACGGGTGGCGCTGCCGCTCCTGCTTGATGACTATGTGGTTCATGTTGAGGTCGATGGATGGTACCGACATGGCGCCGAGTGGAACCATGGCTGGGCTGTTGGCGCCACTGTTGGCACCATTGTTGGTGCACTTGCCCCGAGGGATTGCAGGTGAGTTCTGCGGTGCCACTGCATCAGAGCTGACGCTGCCGGGTGTGTTGGGGTGCTCATCTGTCAAGGGGTACAATTCTTGGTTTAAATACCATCCTCATATCAAATAAAGGTCTGTCAATACATACAAATCCTTATGGCCATAGCCAACGGGAACCTGGTGGACCATAAGTGGATCAGTTGAGGACTGAGCATCAGATATATCTTATCTTTCATTGGCGTCTTCTTCAACTGATCAAATCTTATGTTTCCCAATCTTACCAATCAACCAATGGAATAATGAATGAATCTATCATTCAATGAATCAATCTCTATCGATGATTGAATAGTTAAGAACACAGAACATTTTTGTTCGACTTGCGACGTAATTAGCTGTAGCACTTGAAAATATAATGAATACATGAAAGTATAACAGACAAGTTTCATCAAATAAAATTTATACCCTGGACTTATTTATTGGCAATGGCCCAACCGCCCAACTTGTTATTGGCATGCCTGCAAGTCTGACTCGATTCAGTTACACTTTTTCATCAGCCTTCACACGGTAGTCTACCAAGTCATAACGATGTCTGCAATGTTTGTCTATAAAAAATCTATCAAATTAACCCGCTCACTACGAGATTCTGAAATCTCCATAGACTTTGTACACAACCCACTCGGTTCCCGTAGTCAATGGGTTAAGAGTGCTGAAAAGTTTGCATTACGGTTTCCGTAAAGGGTTTTTCAAGTGTAGTAGTTACCATTTGTTTTGAGCTACTGTAAAGCTTACGAGCAATTGTCAAATGTTTATAGAAAAGTTGTGGATCATGGAACTTTTTTTTAAAGTGCAAGTTATTATTGGAGCAATTTGAAATATCACCCCTCTAAGATTATTTAGAGTAAAAATTTGTACAAGCACTACTTGCTTGTCGCAGCTAAAGTGGCAGTTGCAGGAGCAATATTTGACCATCAAAGTGCATTTTAAGTACAAATTTAGTACAAGCATTGGCACAGACTTACCAGTTCCATTCGGCGATGGCGTTGGGATATTCACGGACAGCCCGCCCAGCTTGCTGAAGGGGTTATCCACCACAACCTGCTCGCCAAACGCAAACTTCTGCTCAAACTTGTCGAAGCTGAAGTGGCGGTGGCTGGTGCTCGCGGCCGGGGACTTCATGTGGGCGCATGGCTTGTGGTAGCCCGGGCTGCGCGGCTCCGGTTTGATCTTGATGCTCAGAGGCACTGTAAGCGAGAGAAATGAAAATAAAATATTTAATCAACCATAAATGAAATAAAGAAATCTTTTCCTTGATGAATCGGATGACCAAAAGATTTTGTTGCCAAAAAAAAAATTCTGTGATATCCAAATACCAGCTCGATCTTGATTCACAAAAGAACTGTTGCAAGATAAACCAAAAAGAAAAGACTTCATTAGACATTTACACATTTGAAAAAACAAAAACAGCTAATATTTTTCTTGATGAATTAGAATACAAATCACATCCATTCAATTGCATTTACGGCATCTGGAACATCAAACGGAGAAAAAGAGGGCTAGAAATATTTCGAGAAGTTTCCCTTCCTGCCTGAGAAACAACATCAAATGATTCATCCTTCTCCAGCACCAAAGAATGAGTTAATGACTTTTGAATTATTGTATAAAACAAATATATCAAACCTACTTTTGACAAGTAGAATGCAAAAATATATACATGTACTAAATTGCTTTCACTACATCCGAAGCATCCAACTATTAAGAAAAGATGGGAGGAACATCTCACAGGAGATTACCATGCCCGGTGGAGAACATATTTCATCCTTCCTGGTGCGGGTCCGGCTTGTCAATCTATCGATTGGAAAGACGCTTCCTCTTTTGTACCAAAAAATTTGGCAATTTTAAATTTTAGAGTTACATCATACACATCACCTTTCCTCCCCCCCCCCCCCCAAAAAAAAATACAAAATACAAAAAATGAAGAAAAAAACCTGCAAATGGTAGAGGTAATACCACTATTCATTTTCTCTTTTTGTCTTCTTTTGGAAAGCAAGGGATATCTTTAATGGCGCAATACATATCAAAATATACATTACTTTACTACACGTATGTAAGGCAAGAAAATAATGGCCCCGCATTTTAGCAACAAAAAATAGAGTGCTTTCAAATAGACACACGTGAAAAAGGAGACTTGAACCATCTTAAAAAGTCTTCAACGTATCAGGTACATTCCATTTCAATTATGCAAGTAACGCAAAGGAAAATCCATTTCTTTCGGGCCATATCAGTGGCGCAAAAACAAATTTGGGAAATGGGAGGTGAAAGAAGTTGACTTTTCGTTATATAAACCTACATGTAGATACAGTTGTGGCCAGGAGAAATCTAACCTTTCTGAAATTCTATACTCTTTTCCTTTTAATCCATGCATCGCCCACGGGAGCCTGGTGGATACTGTCTTGACTCAATGTGAATTGCCGAATCTAGCAGGGAACAGGTTAACCCATAACCTACGGGAACCCAGTGGGTCCTGTATGTATCAACTCTATATAAAAGGGATGGCCAAATCTGGTGTAGTAGGGAACAGGTAAAACTAGTCCTCATGGTATTCCATGATACCACCCGGGCATTTTTGTTTCCGCGTTTCGCAGCGATGAAATTTCAGCCATGCATTAACGGTGAAAGCCGAAGCATCGAAAATTGTGACAGATATAGCCTACCAACTGCCATTTAGGCAGTGTTTTTATATTCTTCTGGAGTTGATAACGATACAGCAATTTTTCTGTCTGTTGGTTTATTTTATGTCTCTGCTTCTTCTTCTTCTTCTTAGTTTTAAAGGTTAATATGCTTGATACATCCACTCACTAAATTGCAAAACATGCACCATTTGTGATTAATGCTGGTCACAGATACTATACTATACATCTGTCCTGAAATAAAAAAAAAATTGGTATATTTTCTTCCAAAAGTAACAAGTATTAAAGTGCATCTTAGGAAGTATGTGTAACAATAAAAACAAAATAATCCTGCAAGGTAGCTGGATCTGCTTGGCAAATTTCTCTTTTGTTTCTAGATGAGATTTATGTGTTTAAGGAAAACAAATTTTCTCTCGTTAGGGAACAGAAATGTTACTTGCCAGATCGGGCAACCAAACTAGCCATTTGTTGCCCAACATATATTTTTACACTTGCCCCGGGCAATAGGGCAAGTGCTAGTGTCGAACCCTGATTATATACAAAACGATAAATAATTTGCGGCAGTGAATAAAAACCTTAGACTACAGTTAGATGCTGACTAAAAGAAAGCAGAATTGGATTTTTTAGTGTAGGGCTGAAAATCATTAGCAAGGTGAGAGTCATAAAATATGTTGATTTTACAATATTCTGAGACAGCAGTCTGCCTATAAATAGTCTAGATTTACAGCCAAGTGTACTAACAAACGTCATAAACATGTCATATAAATGTATGGTGCTGACTGTTGAAGACTAGAAAATATACTGTACTGTACACATGTACAACTGGAGGGGTTACATGTACATCATGTACATGGGACAAAATACAGAGTTTGTTTACGCATATTTTATATTGTTCGGTAAGTGAGAGAAGGGCATTAAGACCAGTTTCAGCTAAATTGAGAAGTGCATACCATATTGTAGGTTGGAAGCTTTTTTCAGATTTTCAGATAACAAAATACTAGTTCGTCCAATTTTGGGACTATTCATCAAATACAAGCGAGAGCTACATTTTGCTACTACACTATGGCTTTCAAACTTGAAACGTGAATATCTCCGAAGTTCAAAACAGTAACAGCGCCCTTCTCTTTCTCAACTAAATATGACAATATAATAAATTTTGTACCAGCAAACCCAATGACTGGTGTACCAGCACATCTGACAGCCCATGCATGACTCAAGGCCATAACTCAGGGGGTGACCCCACGTGACCTCTGGCACTCAAATACTTCCTGTTTGGAGTGTCAGGTTACGGGCAACTGGACTAGCCTTGCCATTCAGACTCTGATCAAGATATTTGTTTGCAATGGCGTAATGATAAATATTGAGTAATACAAATTTGAGTGTGATTTGATACAGACTTGAGATGTCCAGCTGGATCAACTGAACGTGAAGATATTATAAGAGTACAGAATATTTATTGTTTTCTCTATTTTATCCATTTATAAAGTAATGAAGTTGCTGCCATCACTGAAAGTGAAGAACATTTAATTTTATCATCACTTATAGACTTAATTGAAGTTCACCATCGATGCTGAAAGTGAAAGTAAAGACAATTTAATTTTGTGATCTCCTGATTTGAACTCTACTTTGACATTTGGTAGAATATTTCATTACAAATTTTGTTTTATTCAGAGAAGATACTTCTAGTTTTATCCATTCTCGGTTATATTTAGGGTTGAAGTAATATGATGGGATATCCATCAGCAAACAGAAAGTAATGAATGGTATGATTTTTTTGTTTGTAAATATGTACATTAGGGGTGGGGTAGAACGGGCTTGACATTTATGGGGAAAGTTTTATTGAGTAGTAAAGCAGAGTGGTAGAGAGGAAACGAGAGTATGGCATCAGAAACAGAATTAAAATGTATATTTCTGGAGGTTCCTTTTCATGCTTGTCTGCGTGAAAAAAAGCACCCTAAACTCTGTTCTGCATTGAACTCTATGTAAATAAATTATAGAGGCTCTTTTATGCTTTTTGGCATTTTTAATAATTTTTGGAACAAATGTTTCAGTAGCTCGTCTTCATATGCACCTTTGACCGATTTCATCATTGTTTCTCTGATGAATTTCTTCGCACCCATTCAAACAGACCACCATATCATTGGAATTATATTGATGAACCAATAATACATTTTCTTGCTAGATATAGGCTACAGGAGGAGAATTAATACTGCATCCTCTTTTCAAACAGATGCCACACATTTCATCGGATGCATCCGCTTAAATGTGGTCGGTCTGAAACGCATGTATTTAAGTTGTCCGTTGTGGGGTGGGTTTATCGATCAAGAATGCACGTAGTCACAGCACGAAGTGCATGCGACCCCCTTCACCAGAATGGAAAACATCCTATCCGCCGACTGGCAGCAAGATATAAACATACCGCCCGTCGTCGGTTGAGAAAGAGAAGGTCGCAAAGTCACTTTCTGTGTACTTTGGAAATAATCATGTTGAAAGTTTGAAAGCCATACAGTAGAAACCAAATGTAGCCCTCTTTTAGTTTTACATTTGATGCACATTCCACAAAATAAGACATAGTTATCATTAACTTATCATCAGAAAATTTTGCATCACATAATTAAAGAAGGGTTCTGACCTACAAGATGACCTATTTAAATGCGGAACTCAATTTAACAAAATATGGACATAGGGCCCTTCTCACTCTCACACGATGATATATTTATACAGTCTAGGGAAGACAGGACAGGAATGACAATCGGCGTGTAAATCACTGTTTATTGCATCCCGCAACGCTCAGCAGTGAAATGCTGACTATTTCCTGAGCCCCACATATTGACTGTTTCATTATGGCTCTGCTGGGGGCCAGGGGGGAGGAGGGGGTAGGTATGGCAGCTAGAGGTAATACTGTGCTCTGATTGGCTCTGAATGGCATCACTTCACAAGCCACTGGGGGTCTATTTGTGAAGAGATGAATAAAGATAGGTAGAGACTAGAAAGACAAAGACAGGGCATTGGAGGAGGGGAAGGGCTAGAATAAAAACAAACATTATAAAGGCAGAAAGTTGTAATGATTTTTCATATTATCAGGCAAAAAGCTCAAAAGGGGTTCATGGTAAACAATAATTAAAGATATAATTGAGGGTTGAGAGACTACAAAGAGACTAGAAAGACAAAGAAAGGGCGCTGAAGGAGAAGGTAATGCCAGAGCAAAAACAAAAATTAAAACAGTGGAAAGTTACATATGTTTTCTAATTAAGGAAACAAGTTTTAAAAGGGTTTGTGACACCGACAAAGATAAAGTTGGGTGCAAGACAGAGAAGAGACAATGAAGTCGAGGGAAGAGTAAGGATAAACACACAAATTGTAAAGGTTGAAAGTATATACATTGTAAATACCGCTGAAACCTGCTTGTCTACTTAAAAAAGCCCAAGTGTAATACAAATGTCAGTATTATTATTAAATAAAGTATTAAATGAGCCTAGCTTTCGGTCCTAGCAGAATTTTGGTCAGGGCAAAAATGACCATCTTTTTTTTAATGATGCAACAAGCTCAAAAAGGATACGTGACAACATAGAATAGAGATATAGTTGGGACTAGAAAGAGGAAGAAAGGGCATTGAAGGACAAGAGAAAGGCAATAATTAAAACAACAAAGATATCATTTTAATAAAGCAACAACGCCATCAATCACAAAAGGGGGTTTATGATAACATAAAGAGAACAAGGTGTCATAGAAAAGGGCAGATAAATTAACAAGAAAGAAGAAAATTTACAAATAAATACAAAACTGTATATCTGGGACATCCTGCCATCATCCACTCAATAGCACTCAATGATTCCCATCAATGTCAATCATAATATCAAGTGGCATTATAAACGGCTTCACTTTTTTTTGTGTTTATTGGTCTTCGCTAATTTGACTCAAATATTTAATAACATATATATATAACTTGACCATGATTTTAACAGGTGGAAATGACAGGGAGCAATTAATCTTTATGATTGCTATAATACTGTTGGGTACGCATCAACCGAGCAAGCGAGCGTGTCCATAAATGAATAAAAAGGGCTACTATAAATGAATGAATAAATAATAATATTAAGAAACGACTCTGGCAGAGGAAGCCATCATTCAAACCATTAACTGGTTACCAAGCAATCTGTCAATGTTTTGGCATAATTGTGAATCAATAAATCAGAACCCTTAATGAAATGTCATATTTATATCGAGAGTGAAAGTAATCAGTGGGGAGATACGTAACTCTAATTAGTGCCTGAAATGATGATTGTCACATGTGTTATGCCCATCCGACAGTCAGCATTTACTACCTGATGAAGAACTGTCACCAAGTTCATGGGACGGTCAATTACTATGACCAATGTCATCAATTATCACGTATTTCCTCTCACTTTCTAATGTTTTGATGCTGTTTTCCTCCAAACATTGCCTTAATCTTTTGATGGGGAATATCAGGAGTAAAAGAGCCTTTTGCTCTTGCTATCATTTTTAATTAATGTTCTATTTGTTTGTTCTGATTTTAAGTATTTGTGTCCATTACTCTTTATTTTCCTACTTGTATAAATTATGACCTTGTAAAAAAAAAGATGGTATTTTAAAATAAACAATCATTCGGGCCGAGCATTATGTAAAATATCTCGTCAAATTTTTCAACAGCGCATTTGTTCTAATCTATTTACTATGGCTCATCGTGGCTTCTGCATTTAAAATGATCATAATCTTGTCTTCCTCATCAAAATTACCATAAGTTAATCTGCAATGGGGAATATTAAAAAGCACTGATTAATACTCGTTTAATAAACAAGTTTAATTCTTGAATACAGACAATTTTGCCATAGATACTCTTAGAGCGAAATATTTTGCATAGATATGCATCCCTCCTCTATACATCTCAAATGATTTATGCTCAGTGTCATAAATATGACAATAAGAAAAAAAAGAAAAAGAAGACAGCGGCAGCATTTGTCTCCTGATCAAGAATACCATGATAGCTCTGGGGAAAAATCATCCCTTCTAAAAACTAAAAGACATCTCAACAATTTTGGTCATGTTCCAACCAGCTAATGCCAGCAACTCTTAAAGGCGATTCAGACCGGCATATCAGATGCGCGAATCCATATTGCGCACTTTTACGCACGGTACGTAATCCCCCTTTGCTCAGTTATAAGTTGCGATCGCAAACTGTCCCAGTTCACAAACAACCGAGTCAAAAATGCATCAGATGCGCGAATCCATATTGCGCACTTTTACGCACGGTACGTAATCCCCCTTTGCTCAGTTATAAGTTTCGATCGCAAACTGTCCCAGTTCACCCACAACCGAGTCAAAAATGCATCGCACTCGGAATGTTTGTTTACCAAGGAGGTACACCTAAACAGAGATTTTTACGAGCGATTATTATTATACGAGCGAGAAGTATTACACAACACGCTCAACCGGACTGTCATCAAAGTGCCGCTGCGATTTTATCAGCGCTGTATTGCCTCAAGGGACAGCTCGAGCAATGTACAGTTTATCGCTCGGTACATAATAGCTACCAGCTGTGTGCTGCATGCAATTTCATATGAAGGCCCGTGTTCAGATATTCTGAAGCACCGCTCTAAATCGATCCAACACACATCGTGAGTTTACATCGGGAGATTACGGTGGAGTGGGAGTTGGATTTTGCTGACTACCCATTTTAACCCACGCATATTTGCCTTTAAGAAGTTAGATCAACATCATCAACATATAATCCCATCACCGGCATCTGATGGATAGGAGCTTAAAAACAAGAACAATGCCTATAGATGCTATAGATGTAGTAAAAAATAAGAATTGAACTAATGAACTTCCTTACATTGGAATTTCGAAGTCTATTGAAAGAATCATCATCAGGCTAAATATCCATAAATAATAATTCAATAATGGTATATCATATATGTTAAATAGTAAGTACTCAACATGGTACATAGTATCGTTACGATTGCTTTCATCATAATCGTGTGCAGATGCACACTTATGTGTTTGTACCCGCAACTTAAAATGAATAAAACTCACATTAGCACTTTTAAAGTATTAAAATACAATTTTTAAGTGCAGCAATACAAATTTAGTAGTAATATTAATTTTAGTATTACAAAAATACACACGCAGTGTCAGTAAAACTACAATTTGGCATTTCTAGGGATTTTTATTATGGGAAAATCCACAAGGCTGTGTGCATATAACTGTCACCCTGATACAAGTGCTGAGTCTCCCTGGTAATAAATACGTTTTTTTAATGCAGCCTATTTTTTTAATGCTATACTTCAAGGTCTGTTTTACTTGCCTGTATATGAATTATTGCTTTATGTTTTGGGGATTTTTTAAAAACAAAAAAATATGATGATTTGCAAAAAAAACTTTGTGTAAGTTAGGCTCTAATGAAGACTCTGCTAGGAATTAAAATTCACGCCCTTATTTATTCTACAAGTAATTTGTATGTTTTTGGCACCTTTTTTTCCTTCACAATGCACAACTTTGTAACTTTTTAATAGTTAAAACATAAATAATCATGAAACAGAACTGAAAGACATGCTAAACATTATGAGTAATTATTTTTAGGCACAGATAGAGTGGCAGAGGGGGGGGGGGGGGGGGGGGGGAGTGATACATTGACAAAGGGGCTCAAACATGCACTTAAGTATTATTTTAGTCCTTATTCCTTAGTTCCATGTCATCTGTGAAGGTCATAAATAAAATCTATATACCAGATGAATAAAGAATTGTATAATTTAAAGAGTCCACAGGTCTTATAACGACCCCCCCCCCCCCCCCCCTGTTATAAGTGATTTAATGTGTGTTTATAGAGTGGGGGAGGGGGGAGGGGGTTACTGATGCATGAGGTCGTTAACAAAATACACAGGGTCAGCAAAAAAGTGCTTTCCATCTGCATGTTATTCATAAGTCATGTCATAAGTAATATCTCCACAGTAATATCGGAAGTGCCCTTATTTGCCTAAAGCTCACTTTGAATGATGCACTCAAAAACATCACGAAATATCCTATTTGAACAGATCTGAAAAATATTGACATACACGCAGGTGTATGGTTACCACAGACATGTTTTGTGTTCTTTATAATGACAGAGTAAATCTAAAGTACGATTGAAATATATACATAAAAGTTTGGGAATATTCTTCTATAAAAATCTTTTTTTTTTCCTGATACAGTAAATAATGAAAACAAAATTGGCAAAAAGGGAGGGAAAATTGATATTTGTTCGCCCTTCCCCCATTGTGTTTATTTGAAGTATGGTAAGCAGCCAATACATATTTCTAGTCTTACTCACAAGTGAATATTTCACTTTTTTATGACTATTAGACTTCCTTGTCATAAAAAAAAAGTAACGAAGTTAATGAACTAACTTTAAATCTATGTGTCTAACCCCCTTTATGCAATTTGATTAAATGTTTATGATAGATTGTGTAAACATATTTTTAAAGTTTGGTCATGCTTTCTTTCTTCTTCCTTTTTACATTTTTAAAATTTAATTATTGTTGACGTTGGAAGGGGGGGGGGGACATTGGACTATACATGTACCCTTTTGTTGTTGATATCTTTTTAACAGCCCCATTCTAACAAAGATTTTAACCAGTCAACATGCCATACCACTTGAATGAAATACGGCCATTTTCATTTGACATTTATATAATTATTGTTATCCACACAAATACTTAATAAGAGGGAATCCATTTTAAGGTCATGCTCATAAAGATGCCACGATTTGTAATTTGTTAGATAATAAAACCATTTCAATTATAATTTCACACATTCAATTCGTACTTTAGGACTTTGGAGGCTTGAACAGACTGTCCAAATATTCAATAAGAATCCATTTTGGGCTCATAAAAATGCCATAATCTAGATAAATTGGACTAAACATACAGTTTTGTTACTGGCACTATAAATGTAATTTGTTTTACATTTTTTAGATGATAAAACCATCAAAAGTATAATTAAATTATTTTACATTTTTCAATTCTAACTGTAGGACTTTTGGAAGCTTGGGCAGACTGCCCAAAAGGATTGCGACACGCTAATTTTTTGCAATACGCCTGTAGTTGTTTAAAACTAAAAATTGACGATGCGGATAAAATGTATCTAACTATTTTGCAAACATTCTAATTAATTACCACCCACATATAACCTTGACCACTGTGTGCTATTCCTGCACTATTAACCATGCAGAGTCAAAGAGAAAAACAGGGAGTGCAAGAGAGAAAAATAAACAAGTACGAAAGACAACATAGATAGAGGTGGAGAGAGAGTGAGAGAGAAACAAGAGAGTGGCAGAGAGAACAAAACAAAATAAAAAAGGAAATTAATTGGTGAAAGCAGTGTAGAGAGATAAAGAAAGAAATAGAGAGCGAGAGAGGAGAAGTGAAGAAAAACAGCACCATTAAAATGTTTAGATTATGAGTCATTAGCTATGCCACTTCATTATTAAACGCAAAAGATTGCTACACTAATCGCATAGATTGGGAAATGCCAGTCCATTTAACCACACACACGATTGCAAAGATCTTACTTTAATATCTCACCAATTTTAACCAAGTTATAACTAGTTCTACTCAAATAACACAGCAAGTTTTGCATCTGGGAAAAATAACATGAAAATGAATGAATGTCATAATTGACAGAACTTTGTGTTTATATTTTATACAAAACAAATAAATGAATCATAAAGGGATTCAAATTATGTGATAAAAGGACAGTGAAGAGAGGGGAGAGGGGTCTGTGTGAAAAAATATATGTAAATATATAAACGAGCATGACAAAATGTAAAGTCCTTGATTTTTTTTAAAAATGGATATTGATGCTGATTCAGAACATCATTATGAATTATAATGTTTTCTTTTGCCTGTATAACACAACCAATATTGTCAAAAATTATATATGAGTACATTGTATCTTTGATATTTATGCTAATTCAGAACATCATTATGAATTATAATGTGTTATTTTGCCATAACAAAAACAACTATTGTCAAAAACTATATTTTAAGTACATTGTGTCTTTGATATTGATGCTAAATAATAGAACATCCTTACAATCTATGTGCTCTCTTTAATGATAAACACAAAACAAATATTGTCAAAAAGTATATATCTCTCTAAAGTACATTGTATCTTCTAGTCTTCTAACAACTAGTTCAGATAGATTCCCTCCCTCCATTCCTTTCTCTGGGGCACCGAGGAAAAGAAAGAAAAAAAAGATAGAGTTCATTTGATTCATTATGAGCGCACATGATGACGCAAATGCATCAATTAGCACAGGGGCAGTAGAAGGGCAGTGCAAAAGAAAACGAGCGAGCTTATTCTTTTCTTTTTCTCTCTTTGGTTTTTTTTCCCCTAACTCCACTGGACCAAGTCGTTGAGTCAATATTGTGCAGAAAAGCAAAAAAGGGTATGCTTCATTATGTCATCCCTGTACATGTACATGTACTACTACTTATATAAATGCATATTTTGTTTCCATAGAAATCTGCACTTTTTTGTGGGATATTTCTATTGAACTCTATATTTTGTAAATGTTCAATGGCGGCGGGGGTACAAATGAAAGTAATGAAAGTATCAATGTAGATGCACCTCTACCTCCATCAAAGGAAAAATTATCTTTGTTCCGCTAAAGGCAGGGATTCGAACCATACATGTCAATTAATCCCCAATTGTTTCATATACCACACCATGAATGAACCTCTAAATGGGATTTACTGGGTAACGGCAGCTGTATTTGGCCAAGAAATATCAAGAAATATCACGCAACATCAACAAATATCATTTAAGTGAATATGTTTATTACAGTTAAATAAAAAAAGTTATGGTTTTCAGGTTCATCAAATAGCAGCGATTGGAAAAGAAAATATCAGATGCGGATGCAAGCTAGACCTCAAAGGAAAATATCGTCTTTGTTCCGCTAAAGGGAGAGATTCGAACCATAATTAACCCAGACTGTTTCAAACACCACGCCATCCATGATGAAACCATAGATGGGCTTTACTGGATTACGACAACTGTCTTTGAAGAAATACATGTTATAGAATTAAGGTTATCAGGTGTATTTGATATCAGCCATTGAAAATGAACGTATAAACACATTACACAACTGTATCAATGTGGATGTATGCCTATACCTCAAAGGAAAGAGAAATTAGCTGTTCCCAAAAGCCAAAGGGAGGGATTTGAACCATAATTAATCCCCCAGTGTTTCAAACACTATACTGCACATTACGTACGCTCCGCATGAGCTTTTACCTAAAATACCAAGTCGCATCAACCATCTACGGTCAGTATTAATCACAAAATAAAGTGCATTATGGGTAATTTGTCGGTAACTGAACCATGACCTGGACGTGAACTCGGGGATGATGATACAGACTCCAGTAGGAGAATATGATTAAGACTGGGTCTTGCTAGAAATATACTACACATATGGGATTATATTTAATTCATCGCACAAATGGAAAAGAGATTTAGTCTCATTTTGTAATGAGCGCATTCACAGATGTGGGGGTGAAACATGTGTACTTATGATTTTCAGATTGAGCGATTGCAAATCCCGATTTAATCAACGCTTATCCCGAGCGTGTCATCCCGAGACCGTAGAAAGACAATGCAGCGGTAAAGAGTTCGGACTCCCTCTAATTAATTGGGATGAGAGTTCAGTACGAGGTAGAATCAAGTTCAAAAGCAAGTTTGTAGCCAGGGCGCGACACTAGCACTTGCCCACTTGCCTGGGGCAAGTAAAAATTGATGTCGGACAAGTAAACTTTCATAAATAGTCTAGTTTACTTGCCCGATCGGGCAACAAACATTTCTGTTCAACTGGGAGAGGAAAAAAATGAATTTTACATGTAATTCTCATCTAGAAACAAGCCAAAAAAATTGCAAAGCGGATCGAGCATACATCAATTTTTCTTTTGTTTCAAATATATTTTGGGAGGGCAAGTAAACTTTCTGCTTGGGCAAGTAAAATGTGAACATGTATTACTTACTTGCCCAAACGGGCAAGTAGGCAAGTAGAAAGAAAAAAAGAAAACAAAAGGTTAGGCTTGTTGTAGCAATGATGATCCATCAAAATACAACAAAGAACAAAATACAAGGGAGGATAACCTTTAGAAAACAAACGCATTTTGATTTATCTGAATACTTAGTAATAGTTTCATAATCCATCAAAATTAGTAATGATACAAATGTTTAAACTGAAAAGGTTCTTTATTTATACAATCATAATGTAGAATTTAACAACAATATATATTTTGTTTTTTTCAGAGAATTCATAATTTGCAAAGAATTAGGAAACCATAATGGATGATATGGATTGCTGTTATTAAAAAAACCTTCAACTACCCATAAACTCCAGCACCTAAATTCAAGTTCGCTTTGTTTTAATCTGTACTTGTATTGATACCGTTATGGACAAATGTATTCCAGTCTTGCTTAAAGGGACCTACATATAGTAACATCGTCAAAATCATATTTATTACTTAGAACTCTAGCAGTTCTCACATACATCATTATATTTGTTATTACCAATAGAATCATAAGACAGCTTTAAGTTTTCAAAATGTACCTTCCTGTATAAAAACTATGTATGATTGAAGTGTTCAGATTTACAATTTAATCTACTGGATAAGTATAACTGTGTACAAAGTAAGTACAATGTTTAATAGTACTGTATTACCAAGCATTTTTGCTCATTACTCGGGTTATATGTCATTCATTTACCATGGAATTTTTCACACATCACTCGGTGGACATGTTAGATCACAGAAATACATACTTCCATCAACCATTTGCAAGTAGTTGCACATTGTCAACAAAGTTACTAGATCCCTTTAAGTTGCTAACTACATGTAGGCAATTGCAAGGTATGCAATAATTTCCCATTCTATACATGTAACATGATGTAACAAGAGTACATGACAAAACATTATTTATTAATAGTGGACTAGTAACTCTGTGAACCCATCTCTAGCCTGAATGAGATGCATTTATTCATAAAAAATATGAGGCCACCACCATCCATAATATTGAGTGGAAGTACATGTCATTGTGTCTATATGGACTCAGTGCGGATTGAATATTAAACTAAAGAAGAGAACAATAGCTGAGAGACGGAGCGCGATATGAGAAATAATTTGCAATGAATAAATGAAACAAAAATGGAGTGGTCAAATTAATTGAAAACCACAAACTATTTCAATAATAGACAAATGCAGAAATCAAATTAAATTGATGCAAAAGAGCCTCATAAATGAATCAGTACAATTTGGTTTTGAGGGAAAAAATGGGACAAAAGAAAGCCGGGGCTGACCATTAATGCAGTAATTTGAGCAAAAGAGGCATATCTGATTGTAGGCCGTAAGTTAGGGCCACTTTGGCGCAAGATAATATACCATTTATGAATAATTTTTTGGAGCGTATTATGCTGGTTAGGGATCCAGAATGTAAAATTGCATCACTAATGCGAGGCAATTTACTCATATCAATTCAAAAATGTACATGGATGGGTGGAGGGGTACTAGCGTACAGTAAGTACATATGCATACAATATGTGCGTTATGTGTACGTGTGTACATGTACAATATTGTACACTTAGAATAATAACCTGCATGACTGTATACATCTGTAAATATATTCAGCCAATTTATGTACAGAAATGTAACATAATTTACATTTGTACATATATGTGTACCATTTTATACGCAGTAGGCAATACTACTACCCATATACAATTCAGTCTTCTCCAATACATGTTCTGCATTTAAGTTATTTTTTCGGAGCTCCAAAACAATGGTTTAAAAAAGGTGATATATCCAGTGTTGACGGATTGGATACTACTTACATATATACAGGGCTACACACTCAACTTTTTTTTCAGTGGCCTGATCGGGCCAGTAAAATAACTTATTCCCCTATTCTGGTGGCCTGAAAGAAAAATTACTGGCCCCAACAATGTTATTTAACGAGTAAACATTTTACTATTCAATATATCACTCTTTCTTATTCCCTTTGATTATAGATGAAGCATGACATAGAAGAAAACAAGATTGTTCTTATTTTTTCAATGTCAGGTTGAATATCTGCTTGCCCGATCGGGCCACCAAAACATTACTTTTATACATTTTTGCTGGCCCAAAGTGCAATTTCACTGGCCCCGGGCTAGCGGGCCAGTGTGAGTGTCGAGCCCTGATATATATGATGCTTATTGCAGATATGTAAATATGTAATTGTGTAAATTTATCTCATATTACATGATATGCAAATGAAACATGATATACAAATATATTTATGTACCATCCTAATATCCTAATTCAAACAACGACCTACATGTATACATACAATACATGTATAATGTTCAACTCTACACACAAGTAATACTAACAGTGGGGTCTTATATCGCGCTCATGTTTGTCATACTTTTCAAGCTTGACTGCCACAAGAAAACAGCGCTCGAAAATCTGCTTCGCTTTGAAATCTACGCAAATTTATGGGGGCTCTTTTACGATTTTCAGGGATTTTTGGGGGCACTTCGGGGGCTAAATCGCCCACGAGTCCCCGTATATATTTTTTCACTCATGTTAAAGGGATCTAGTAACTTTGTTGACATGTGCAAACAGTGATGAATGGTTGATGCAATGTATATTGTTGTTATCTCATATGTCCACAGGGTATTGTGTGAACATTTCAAGTCAAATGGACATTGTATGGCCAGGTAATGAGCGAAAATGCAAAGTGATATTCAGTAACTCACTGCACTCACTTTGTACACAGAAGAAAAACTCGCCCGGAGTTTTTCTTATCTGAATACTTCAATCATACATATCTTTGTAACGAAAGGGAAATTTGAAAAACCAAAACCTGTCCCGTGATTTTATTGTTAATACGAATATAATAAGGTATAAGGGAACCGCTAGAATAAACATTTTATTTTGAGGATTTGGACAATGTTACTAAGTCCCTTTAAACACCTGACCCTGTTATTACCCACAGTCATCAGGTACAGTTCAAACCCAGAAAATGATATTGCCTACCTTCTAAACTCCCCGGGGAGCATACTAGCCAGTCTAGCTGCTGATGGTGGAAGGCTAATTAAAACACAACCATGGAACCCATTTAAATTGCGACGTGTATACTCCTGGGTAGAGAGCTGCAGACAAAATGTCTTGCTGATGGACAAAATGGTGGGGCATCGGTCGGTTTTGACCCCATTGACTGGACGTCAAGCGTTTATTCTAAACGTACAACAACACCTCCAATATTCTACAAGAATGAAAAGCAAAACAAATAATCTATCAAGGATTATTTTTTTAAATGCTCTGCACTAACTTTTTTTTTCTTTTCTGTACTGGCCTGTTTGGGCAAGTATAATCCTACATTTTGAAATATTGTACTTGCCCTAAATATAAAATGTTTTTGCCCTCTTTCTTCTAGATGAGATTTACACATATGAAATTACATTGTTTTCTCATACTTTTTTTTTAGTTGCCCGATCGGGCAAGCAAACTTGTCAATTAATGAAATTGTACTTGCCCGACAGAAATTGTTACTTGCCCCGGGCAAGCGGGCAAGAGCTAGTGTCTAGTCCTGATTTAAAATATTGATCAAGGAATACTTTAATATCAAGCTGCACTTTTGTTATTTTTTTCCTTCTAAATCTGATGGTCAACCATTTTTTCCCTTCAAATCCCTTTAGAACTTTCTAATGATCCTTCAAATGCACACGCAAGGTTACACATACACAGCCAGTGGCTTCAAAGACAGATGCATTGTAATTTTTGGTCATCGTTTTTTTCAGTTATTTACAACAAAATCTGGAGAGGATAATTTATCAGACTTGAGCTACATGTATGTAGCTAGCCAGGGTTGGTATATTATATTCAAGTGTCCTCCTCTTGTACTTGTATGTGGACATTTGTAAACAAGGCTGACTCTGATTTATGGCAGTTTTGCTCTGCTTGTCTTGGATACTTCAACCTGTCCTCCATCTTATTTTTTTTCTTGAGTTTTGCAACACTTTAAAGGGATCTAGTAACTTTGTTGACAGGCGCAAAAAGTGATGAACGAGTGGTTGATACAATGTATATTGTTGTTATCCGATATGTCCACTGGGTGTTGTGTGAAAATTTCAAGTTAAATGGACGTTATACGGCCGAGTAATGAGCAGAAATGCAAAGTGATATTCACTAGTATACTCATTGCACTCACTTTGAATTGGATTTTGAGGATTTGAACAATAAGTCCCTTTAATACTTGTGGTTGTGCCATGGTTACATTCATTTTATCATTATATATTATGCTGCCTACAAAATTGGGTACATGTTGTCTGAATGAATGGATGAAGAACGTATACGTGTATGTACATGTACTCATAATATGATACATGTGCCGGGTTAAGTACGCAATTGAAAACAAATTTCCTGCGGCGAACTGGTGTACATGTACATGTATGTGTATCATAAATTACATGTATTGTAAGTCAATGAACTACTGTATATTTGCGATATCTAACAAAATCCCATTTACAAGCAGTTGGTATTACTAATATTTCAATTTCTTTTTCTTATATTTTAAAAACCATATACAATATCATTTATTATTGTAAGTGTAACCTAGCTGAATATATCTATACACTGTACATGCTACATGCTGCGTACATTATTAGTGCGTGTTAGAGTTCGAAATTATCCAGCAATACAGCTGAACATACATACATTTACATACATGTACAATGGGATAAATAAATAAACTATACATAATACAAATATGAAGATCATGAACTATAAAGAAGCTCTGAAAATCCAAACATCAATA
This sequence comes from Echinarachnius parma, assembly GCA_037951105.1. Classification (NCBI taxonomy): domain Eukaryota; kingdom Metazoa; phylum Echinodermata; class Echinoidea; order Clypeasteroida; family Echinarachniidae; genus Echinarachnius; species Echinarachnius parma. Next base: position 84,549 of record JBAMJV010000559.1, on the reverse strand, counting down.
TACATGTACACGTAATCGTCAATTCACACATGTACTTTACAATTTCAGAATTATACATGTATAGCTATGATCCTTTACAGGAATAGAGCCCTAAATGTAATGTAATGTAATGTACACTAGTACAATACTACATAAATTTGTAGATATATAATTTGCGATGCAATGCGATGCAATTCTGCATGATACATGTTTGTTGAATTGTTGAGACCATCCCTGACAATGACAGAAGAGCAGGCAGTTTGAAGAGATCACACGTAGTCTTGTATTTTAGCCCTTTTCTACCACACAGATTTGTGTTATTACTTACATGTTACCCATAAAAAAAATATATAATTGTACAATCGTATAATTACTATGTATGGACTCTTTTTAAAGGGACTTAGTAACATTGTCCAAATCCTCAAAACTTACTTGGAACTCTAGTGGTTCTCTCATAACTGGTCATATTTATATGAACAATAAAAGCACTGGACAGGTTTTGGTTTTTCAAATTTCCATTTCGTTAATCACTGATTACTTTTTGCACTTGTCAACAAAGTTACTCGATCCCTTTAACTATTCATAACCTCACCAGAGTGACTAGAAAACCTTGCCCTTCTCTCTTTTGGGAATAAAATTTAACTTCACAATCTTGAAACTCCCATTTTGTATAGATCTCTAGAATATTCTCGTATGACAATCTGCAGAGATAACACAACCGTCAGTAGTCACTCTCTGGTATAAAATCAAAATATTTATACCATTATTACATCAAGGCAGACGTTTTTTTCCTATCTGTACATGATGTACGTGTATATCTCTATCCAGTACATGTAGCTGCAAGCGTGCACTTGAAACAAAATTTACATATTGTATCAACTAAATTATGATAGATTAGTATCTACATTTACAGTACAACAACAAGAATATAATACTTCCAATACTCAAAGTATGATAAGAAATAATATTCCCTATTAAACAAAAAATTAATTTTTTTATAAGAAAATTAAAAGCATTGAAATTTGATTTACACTTGATTAACAATGAAATTTGATTTACACTTGATTTCAACCAAAGAAGTAGTCAATCTTATATATCTCTGTGTATAAGACTCTATCAGTAAGTTGATATTATTTACAAATTGTATAAATCTATTCTGATAGATTTATTATCTACCATGTAAAAATAGATATATATCTACTTTGACTCCAAGCATGGTCACTCAGGAAGTAATTTTGAATTCATTGTTCAAATGACCATGCAATAAACTTGCCTGCCTCGTTAGCTCTTACAATGCTTATCTGATTTGCCAACCGTGGATGAGAATGTCATGATTAACCAGAACGTCAATGACATAGCGCTCATCCGGCATCTCGCAACATCAAATATCGCAAATTTCATGTGGTACACTTTTCAACTGGTCAAAAACTGCCCTGGAAGGGACATACATTTTTTTAATTTTTTTAATTAGAGCAAAAAAAATATAAATTTGACGCCCCAGAAGGGACATGGGGGAAAAAAATAAATAAAATAAATAAAAATAATAATAAATAAATAAAAAAATGTAAACAAAATAACCCAAATTTTTTTTTTTTTTTATAAAATAAAAAAAAATAAAAATAAATAAATAAATAAAAATAAATAAATAAATAAATAAATAAATAAAAAATTACCATAATTAATTAATGGAGAAAAATTTCAAAATTCTGTGTAGAAGTTTAGTGTACCAAAGTTAGCTCTACCAGATAAAGCAAACCAAATAAAAATCGGTCGAGAAATGAAGGAGAAGAAGCATTTTTTGTGATTTTTGGAATAAATTTGCATAAATTACCATAATTAATTAATGGAGAAAAATTTCAAAATTCTGTGTAGAAGTTTAGTGTACCAAAGTTAGCTCTACCAGATAAAGCAAACCAAATCAAAATCGGTCAAGAAATGAAGGAGAAGAAGCATTTTTTGTGATATTTGGAATAAATTTGCATAAATTACCATAATTAATTAATGGAAACAAATTTCAAAATTCTGTGTAGAAGTTTAGTGTACCAAAGTTAGCTCTACCAGATAAAGCAAACCAAATCAAAATCGGTCGAGAAATGAAGGAGAAGAAGCATTTTTTGTGATTTTTTGAATAAATTTGCATAAATTACCATAATTAATTAATGGAGAAAAATTTCAACATTCTGTGTAGAAGTTTAGTGTACCAAAGTTAGCTCTACCAGATAAAGCAAACCAAATCAAAATCGGTCGAGAAATGAAGGAGTAGAAGCATTTTTTGTGATTTTTGGAATAAATTTGCATAAATTACCATAATTAATTAATGGAGAAAAATTTCAAAATTCTGTGTAGAAGTTTTAAATCCCCCTCCTAGCCCTATCTTATGAAACAATCAGAATCAAAATCGGTTGAAAAATAACGAAGAAGAAGCATTTTGAAAACTGTGGACGGACGGAAGGACGGACGGACGGACGGACGGAAGGACGGACGGACGGAAGGACGGAAGGACGGACGGACGCAACGGCATGGCATAAGCTCATCGGGCCCTTCGGGCCGGATGAGCTAAAAATGCAGTTTTAACCAAAATACAATGTGCATACATGTACATGTAAGTAATGAAAGTGAGGTTAACACTTTGATTATAATCATGTTTGAATTCGAATTTACAAATTGTATCGAATAAAGTATGATAGATTAGTAGATCTACAACAACAACAACAACAACAAATTGTCCACTTCCAATACTCAGAAATAATTTATTTCATAATACTATATGGTTCAAATGACCATGCTTTTATTATACCTGCCTCATTTAGCTCTACAATGCTTATCTGATTTGCCAACATGGAAAGAGAATTTCATTATTACAAGCGATGCGACCCACATACAATGTAGCCACAGTGAGGTTAACACTCTGTTGATAATCATGTTAATGGGTCCTCGGAGGGGGGGGGGGAATTAGATAGAGAGGGAAAGCAATAGAGAGAGAGGGAGAGAGAGAATAAGGGGTAGACAAAGAAGTATAATGATATAAAATGATAGAGATAATAATGGAGAGAGAGAGAGCAAAATAAATATGACAGAGGAGGGGGAGAGTCGAGAGTAAAGATGGAGTAATCTACAAAAAAAGTAAGGAGTAGAGATACATAGCAAGTATTATAAAGATGTGCCCCCTTTTTTTAGTATTACTTTTGTAGTGCTCAGTATCAAGGGAGTACAACATTAATGAGACATGGAAGTAGAACGTAGAGAGTATAAACTGAAGAGAAAGGGGGGGAGAGAGATTGAAAATAATAAAGATACCCAGAAAGAGATTTCAATAATGTTGCTTTCAAGCTTACAGACTTTTCATCGGATGCGTCCGGACGCATCCGATGAAACGGCCAGCATGAATGCTACAGAGGTGAAAAAGCCGATAGAAAAGGCGATGAAAAGAAGAGAAAAAGGCGATTAAATTCTCCTACTTTAGAGTAGGAGAAATTCTCTTTCTATCGGTGTCACTCCGATAGAACAGGCAGCATGAAATGGTTCGGGTGAAAAACACCGATGAAAACGGTCAAAGGTCGTTATCTTAACGCGCGCTTTTTTTCGGAACACGGCATGCGATAATATTATGCTGCGCCAGCATAGCTAGCTCGTGTAAAGTGAACCTCGAGTATCGTGCACGTGTTTTTGTTGATGTTTTGTTTACGTATAAATTGATTCGTTTTACTTGTATGTTGCATGAATATAAAGGTTTAAACAATAATAATAATTCATGTACATCGTTATAATAATATATTTATTACAAAATATATATTTATATAACCAAATGATGAACTGAACAATATTTAAAACGGATCACTAACAAATTTATTGAAAGTATAGTGGATTTTGTTATCTCGATCGTCGATATCGCACCCATGTTCTGTCTCTTTCCTTGGAATTCGCACTGTCAATCGCACTGCCAATCCACTAATCTGCCAGCAAGCGATTGCGCAACAATTCTTCACTTCCGGCCGGTGAATGCAAAAGGCGATTAAATTCCCCTGCACTATGAACGCGACAGAGGAGAAGTTGCGAATTGCCCGTTGTTTACATAAGAAATTCCATCTGTCTTTTCTATCGGTATTTTCATCGGTACGGTCAGCTTGAAAACGGTATAAGATGAAGAGAGAAAGGGGGATATAGAAAGATGTTAAAAGTATCTAGATTAACTGAATAAGATAAAAGAGAGAGAGATAAAATAACATATTTGAATAGAGAATAAGAGAAAAGATAGAGTGGGAGAGAGATGGAAAATAACCCAGGAAGTGAACTGAATTAGATGGAGAGAGAGATGGATAGAAAGGGAGATAAAATAACATATTTGAATAGAGAATGACTGAACAAGATAAAGAGAGAAAGGATAGATGGAGTGAGTGAATGATGTCAGAGGGGATGTGACTGAATAAGATAAAATAGAGAGATAGATTAACATATTTTAATAGAGAATGAGAGAACAGATAGAGTGGGAGAAAGAGACGGAATATAACCCAGAAAGTGAGCTGAATTAGATGGAACTAAGAGATAGATAGAAAGAGAGATAAAATAACATATTTGAATAGAGAATGACTGAACAAGATAAAGAGATAAAAACGGATAGATGGAGTGAGTGAATGATGTCAGAGGGGATGTGACAGGCTTGTCTCTGCTAATCAAGCCCCACGAGTCGCTCAAATTGGCTCCTATTGGCTCCACACGATCCATCAAGTCTAGAAAATTCATGAGAATGTACTAGTACAGTATATAATGTAGGTAGTATAGGCCTTGAAACGTACCACTAGCACATTATGCCATTGTAAAGCATTTTGATGAGATTATCAATTAAGTAAATTATGTTATGTACTTTAAAACAATTATTCCATGCTAGAAATTGACTTTGTTGTTTGCCTGTTTAGGGAAGTAGCATAGAGGTTTATCAAAATGTGTTTGTCTCCAACAAGAATTAAATGTCCCAAAACAAAGAAAAACATTCTTGCACGTAAAATTGGACATTCATCATATTTTGGTGGCCCCAAGCTATTTTTTGGTAGCCAGGAGCTAACTTTTTAGTAGCCCGGGGCCAGCGGCCTATTGATGATTTCGAGCCCTGAATTGTACAGTACTAATATATACCTTATAGCTACAATACAGAGGGCATATAATGATAAATGTACTGGAAAATTGTTAAATTCAGTGTCACAAATTCATCAAGTCCACAAAGTATTTACAGGTTATGTACAGTAAGCGTACACAATGTTGGCCTAATGAATCGTCAAGCTACATGTACAATAAAGAGGTCGCATCTAAATTTTAAAATTTTGTTTACACAAATTCATCAAGTCCAGAAAAATGTTTACATGTCATTACATGCACCGCTGACACATGTACAGTAAATGAAAATGAACATGTACGTAGGCCTTTATAATGAATTGTCAAGCTATTGAAAAAAAAAGAGGTCGCATCAACATTGTCAAACGCTGTCCGACAGTGTGTCAAACTGTGTCAGCAGGCGTTCCACTCGTTTTACATTTCATTACGTTTCATACTTGCTTGTCCACACCTGCTTCGTAACTCAAATCGGCCCTGTTCACACCGATAACCAACAGTATTGGTGTATAATAAGGGGTTGCATCTAACTAAATTAAAGTTGTAAAATGTTGTCAGAATTTTGTGTCAACTTTGTCAGCAGGCGTTCCGCTCGCTTTACATTTCAATACGTTTCATGCTTGCTTGTCCACACCCGCTTCGTAACTCAAATTTACCCTTTTCACACTGATACTATGTAGTGTTTATATAACGTTTAGACAACAGTAAATGTACCAATTTGTTTTTTTAGAATGAATACGCCCTCTGTTCGACAAACTCCTGTGGAGTGTTTTGGAGGATTAGACTACCAAGTACCAACTGATATGGTTAGTTTAATTAGAATCTTTTAAAATGTTGTACATTTGTATTGGATATTGTATAAAAACGAAGTAAGGTCTTCTCATATCAATCAGTTAATCAATCAATCAATCAATCAATCAATCAATCAATCAATCAATCAATCAATCAATCAATCAATCAATCAATCAATCAATCAATCATTCAATCAAAATGTAAATAGACAAAAAATATAAAAAATAAACAAACAAATAGATGTGCCTATTATTATCACGCCTGGATGTTCATGTTCATGTTCATGTAGTGTCTGAAAGGAAGACTAGAGGGCAGGCAGCTGTTTGCCATCAGGTAGAGCAGTCAGTCTAACCTCAGGCATGTGGAAGTTTTCCATTATCAAGGTATGAATGCTCTTGAATAAGGGACCAAGCAACCTAGTCTGATGATACAGTCCCTATCTAGTCCTTCGCATAACTGTCATTGTGGCCTGCAGTAAATTGCCATATTGGAATCATATTCTCAGCCTAAAGACACAGAATAAAATGCTATAACTATCTTTGACATGGTTGAAAGAGAATTTTTATTTATTCTGAGTATCTAGAGTACATCATAAGCAGGCAAATTAAAACAAATTCCCATGTTATACCTTTTAAAAACTTTCCTTGAACCTTGTCACTACAAAACGTCAACATTTCAATACAGTTTGGATCATCTAAGTAATTCCGTATCCTAATACCCCTAATCAAGCAAAATATTTTCAGAAAACTACTACCGTACGCACCAAAAAAGAGAGAAGCTTTTAGGATTATTATGAGTAACGCCCCCTCTACTACTAATAATAATCACATCCACAATGTGAGCTAATTGCATCATGTATTTACTGGTGTTAACAATAGCAGCCTGAGCGCTGTGCAGTCAAATCAAATGAAAGGTTTGGTGTTTGAGTTTGTTCCTACCCTGTGATTAGGCTCAATGCTCTGGTAAGCAGGTAAACCCGACACCTGGTCTACACCCATTGCATCTAGTACTAGCAACATCATAATTCAGGAGCCTAGGATTAGGATTTAGGATTAGGATTAAAGTTAGGGGTAAGGATTTGGGCATTAGATAGTGCTTGAAATTAGTACAGGCCCCGCTAGCCCATAGCCACTCATAACAAAATAGCTTTGGGGCAATAAATTTTCATTGATGATAAATTTCACAGGCCCAAATGGGCAATCAAATATAATAATGTAATGATATTGTTAATGTTTTTCTTTGTTTGGGGCCACCAGATTCAGGTATTGGGCCACTAGAATTGGGAAAATCTTGATTTTACTTCGTCAAGTTTTTGAGTTGGGGAAAAGGGAAATCAAATATCCTAGACCAGGTACTAGACCAAAATTAGACGTAGACCAGATGGGTGTGGACCAAGCAAGCACAGACATTCAGGCAGGCGTGATACAGGTGCGAGCAGGAACAAAACAACATCTATAATTATGTTTGAAGGGAGATTTGCTTTTTGTAATTAAGTGACTGATAAAGTGATAACAACACTAAACAGTACAGTTCGCATGCAGGACATATATTCTTTTCATCATGTATACAGTGTACATACATGCAGACATCAACTAAATGTACAAACATACATTTTATGTACATCATTTGAATTGCTTTACTATTTTATAAAAATATAAAGGCTTAAATTATTATGTAAAAATTGAGTAAAATTCAAGTAGATTCTACTCTCAGCCAGTCCTAAATTTACTAAATTATGCAGGGAAAAAAAAACCCAGCATGATTCTACTAAGACATGCAATCTTGATCCTGAGGTTTAAAAACCAACAAGGAAAATGCATGGGTACACCAAATTTATACAATGTAGCCTACATTATTGTAGGGCTCAGAATCAAAGAAGAAAATGTCAAAAGTACATGTAATTGTAATGATGACCTGCACATTATGTACTGGTATGTGCTACTTTAGTTTGACCAAATACAAATTTGTATTTTTGTGTATTTGTAAGCGCTATGATACCCGCGTGAATAGCGTATTTAAATAACAGTTATTATTATTATTATGGGTAAAATGGTTCAGGGGTAACAAGACTACAATCTGTAATGTAAACAATCATAGCATTGAAAACAATGCACACGTATGTTTATTGGTCTCAGACTCTCTGCCTCTCTAGCCCCTAAAATGCAACCAAAAAAAGCCCTAGAAAATGATAAACCATCATTTTCCAACATGATTCACTGCAATTATAAACTGCACCAGTTTTCTTTCATGTTAAAATGAGTTCAAAAGCAATTTCTGATACTACATGTAGATAGTGTACACTTAGAACGACCAATGCTTTTTATCAAATTTGTAAGAAGAAAAAAAATACATCATAAATGTATATGTTCACTTTCACCCAGTATTACCAGGAAAATACTAGTAATTCAAAGGAAATATCTTGTAACTGTAAAACTGACCAAGGTCCTTTGACATTTTCTTTTGAAATTTAATTGATTGTTATTATCACATCTGGTGTATTGTAATAATTACGCACACAAATGTGCGGGTAGGTTACCTGTGAAAATGATTACGACACCTCATTCAAAAACGGATCTGGGTGGGGATTTTTCTGACTCATTTCTTACTGTGTATTGGTGGAATAGACTTTGTACATTTGAACATTTGCGCATAATTTGAACATGGACTGCATGGAAAATAAGCGTTAAAAAAGAATTACTATAATTATCATTATTATTATTATTATTACTGTATACTAAAAAATGCACTAACATTTTATTATTTTGTCACTACTGCCATACATGATTGTTAAGTTCATGGTAATGGTACACGTGTACATTGTACGTGTTGTTCTCTGTGATATTATTGTCACACTTTTAACCGGATTTGAGTAAGGCTCGGCATAAAATATACTGAATAGAATCAATGTTTGTATCGTTAATTTTTCAGTATGCCTATTTTAATCAGTAAATGCATGTCCCTTGACTCTTGTGTTATCATAACAACAGAATTATGAATGTCCTTTATGTTGTTATTATAATTGGTTCAGATTGTCTGGTCTTGACTAACTAACTGCATGTACCCAGTGAAAGCAAACAGTACCATCCTGTGTTGAATCAAACAGGAAGTTCCAACAATCAAACACTAATATTATCATATTGTCGTTCATGCACGCACAATGCACAATATCAAACTCTTTCATAACCACTGACATGTATAGCTACATGGGGGGAAAGGGGGCATGCGCGCCCCCAATAATTTGACAAAAAACACTACGGATCATGAAGGGAAAAATCTGCGAAGAAATAAAGAAAAACATAAAGTGTACCCCCTCAATAATCAGTACGACCATTGCTATGTGTACTTACGCTACTGCTCACAACTGTTTCACTACATTATATTCAGTGCTACATTGTAGATGCACACACCGCACCATGCAATGTATCATGCAAATGTGGTAAAATCCAGCCATACCGTATTTGCTGGTGTATTAACCGCACCTTTATTCAAAAAAAATTCAAAAATGGGGGTGCGGTTAATACACGGGTGCGGTTTATAGTGTATTAACCGCACTTTTTCAAAAAAATTGCAAAAAAAGGGGGTGCGGTTAATACACAGGTGCGGCAAATATGGTAATGAGTTTGGTATGCCCGGGTTAACTTTCGTGAAGCTATTCAAGCATGCATTGTTAACAGGAAGAAAACGTGTCCATATTTTCCTTTCTCCGGATATAAGAGCACCATCATGGCACATGATCCACCTTTGGACTATATATGATTCGGAAAAGGGACATCCACTTTTCGAATTGGTTTAGGAAACAGGATATCCACAATGTCAGTGGATATATATCCTCTCGTCCTTTTGTTTCTGTTTCTATATTAATATATCTTCCATCTGGATCAAATTGAAACTACAAGTAGATAACCAGTGGCTACTTTTAAATACTATTACACTTTAAATAACATTAAAAAAACATGTTCTAATGAAATTTACTTTACAATTGTAAGGTATTAATAGAGTTGTCATAACATCCTCGTAAAATATGTGTTCATCTGCGAAAAACTACATGGGTACTCAGGGTGAATTAGCCCCCGTAACCTAGAAGAGTCCCTGCGAAACTTAAACGATCCCCCGTAAACTGTACTGCAGAATGCTATTTTCATACTAACATGTTTAAAAAGTAGCGGGCACTGAAAATGTTTTTTTTTTTCCTCTGGTGCTCATGATTGGAAATAAGAGGGAATATTCTGTTTTGAACCCGTTCAGGACTGATTGAGAATAATGTATAATATTCAGTCTGGTGCCTACAATACATGTATGTATTCCTATATGGTGAATGCATGTCGCACCACAAATCAGAAATATTTTGAACATGTTATTTGAACTTTAAAAGCAGTACTACTAGTACTACATGGCTTCAAATTAACAATTCCCTCCCCAACTTTTGGTAGCCCCAAAACAAACAAAAAAGAACCGTCAAGAGTAAGTTACATTTGTATTTTGTTTATATTTTCCAGTAAGGCAATACAATGAGCATTTTTTTCGGTGGGGGGGGGGGGGGAATTTTTTGAACTTCAAAACCTAGGTTGATGGCTTACAAATCATTATTCATCTCAATAAGCGATGCATACTTGAATGACTGAAATAAATCACGATTTAACTGACAGCACTTACAAAGTTTAACGACAGATCATGTTTAATAGCCCTGTATTAACTAACTTAGTATTAACCGTTTTGAAGTTTGCTTATTGCTTTAAGAAGCAGCAGCATCCCCCATAGACCCCAGTCCCACTATTTTGAATGAAGGGTGGGTCGTGAATTGGTTAATAATCGTGCACAATTGTAGCTTCAGTTTAGTCCCCCCCTGCTCTTATCTCGCAAACTTCAAACGTTATCAGCAATAAAGACAATCACAGCCATTAACGCTTCCTGTTTGCAGTCCATCTTGGTCCAATTTATTCATTCTTTGATTTCTTCTATGCTCTTTCAATTTCAAAGTCCAGCTTTGTTCAAATAATCAGGCTTATTCTTGAGTTGAGGATTTAAAATCAAATGGATGTTTAAGGGTACACTCGTGCCTAGAGTAGAACTGGTGCAACAAGTTCAAAAAGTTTGTTTTTCTTCTTCTGCCAGGTTTAATGCATAATCAATCATCAGGCGATATGTTATGTTTAATCATTAGTTTGGTTTCGTGCAAATATTGCTCGGAATAACATCTAAATTTGCCAGTCGTGTAACTATTTGATTTCAGAATGACCATGGCTGCATCCTTTATTTCCATAGCAAAAAAAACAACAACTTACAAAACCTAGTGCCTTGGCAGTTTATTAGAAATAATAACAATTTTCGCTACTAGTTGTCCAATATCCCAATTGGAAGCTAAACAAAACTCTTTATTCTACAAAATAAAGATCAATTTCCTCGATTAGTTGTTCATAATCCCACAATGGAAGCTAAGCAAAACTAATGATAATCTCTGGATCGGATGTATGTTCAACAACATACCCATATATTTAATAGTACATGTATTTCTTTAATCCTCTTCCAGGGTCATAAACATAATCCCACATTTATAAGTTTTCTCTTCAAAGGCTAAGGGCTATATTACATGTACATGTATATCCATGTTTTCATGCTAATCCAATGTGCAGTAGTATAGTACCCTGCATTAAAGTCTGGCCTGAGGGGGGAAAATATGTGTACCGACCGACCGTTCCGTTGAAGAAAACGAAAACAAGATTTCTCTCTACTTCTAGAACTGGATAAATGGCATCTGCACCAGGGTACTGTAATACAATTGAGTGTGGTTTACCTCAAAACCCCCCATATTCTATTTAATTCCAAACCCATTTCAATCAGAAGCCCAGTCAAATCCAATCCAGCCTAGCCAAATAAATTGTTTCCTCTTTCATTCCAAGCCACCATTGAATAGTCTAGAAGGGGGAGGAAAAAAAGTTCCTATCATCCCCCCCCCCCCCCCCCCCCCCAACAGCCCTATCGCAAAAACATCCGATTTCTAAGTGGTACAGAGTAAACACATTCAGGGCTGGAGGTCAAGCTCGGATTAGTCTACTCATTCAGACTTTTTCTTTTTCTTGAGCATCACTAACTGACGAGTGATGTCGTCAACTTCATTCAGGACATTCCTTCTCAGTACATGGTAATCTGTTGTGTCATGTGCCAGTTTGTTTTAATTTCTTGTCAATAATCTTGTCAAAGCAACTGTACAAGAGATTTGTAAATTGATCATCACAAACATACTTTTTTCATACCATTATAAGTACATGTATAACTGATTTTGATTTTATGGTTGCAACAGAAAAGGCTTTTGTCAAACGACTTAGCATGACTATGACTTGTCATAAGAAATAGACTGTCAACATAGCCTAAGAGATTTACTTGTCAGAATATTTACTTACATGTAAATGACTTTTGAAGTGAAGATGCTCTCAAGATATCATTTTACATTCATTCATCCACATAAACACAAACAATCTCATACATATATTTTGTTTCCCGATTCAAATGGCTAACAGTAACAAACATTTATGACAAATACACTGTATTATGACTATGATAATGTGGAATCAAAAAATTTGGAATAAAAAAAGGTAGAATAAAACAAATTATAAGAATAATTATAGGATGCAATTAAAGTTTGAGTTTGATGCAGCTTCAGGAAGCTAATTTAGTGTATCAAATTTACAGAGCTCAATTAAAAAGAAAATAGATATATAGTAGAGAAGAGTAGAAATGTGGTTCAGATAAGAGAAACCATTTTGCATGACAATTGAAAACTTGGAGGTCAGTATCATATGCCATCAACAAGTCGTTTACATAAATGTAATGGGAAAATTGTCTGGAGGTCAATCGTTTCATTGCAGCTGAATTAAAGAGAGAAAAAAAAACAGGAGGAAATACCCCATTTTAACAGACTGTAGGAAACCATTTGCAATCGACACTTGAAAGTTCAGAGGACAGAATGGGAAATGTTTAACAACAACTCTTTTTACATCTAAAAGACTAAATGTATGTGCAACAAAAAAAATGAGAAAATGTATGGAGGTCAATTAATTGTTTTAATAGATTGAAGGAAACTATTTGATCAACACTTGAAAGCTATATCGGAGATCTGTTACCAACTCTTTTTCATCTACAATACATGTATGAAAAAGAGGGGAAAATTGAATGGAGGCCAATAACTCGTTTAATTGTCCAGCTTACGTAAAGGGACATAAGTACAGTTTACAAAAAGATGGAGTTTTAAAAACAGACAGTTTGAATCTATGATTTGAACAACCATCGAAAGCTTGGAGGCGAGTTTTGATACCAACAACTCTTTGGGAGGGAAGGGGGGGGGGGGGGGGGGGAGGGGAGAAAGAAGAAAACAGATAGTAATGACAACTTACGATTTTCAGACTGGAAGTCAGGCACATACTGTTCAGGCTCAGACTCGGGACCATAACCAAAATCTGGAAAGGAGAAAAAGCAAAATATAAAAGAAACAACAAGTTAGAACTATAGTAAGACATTATACATGTATCTAATTTGTACGTTTGTGAGTGACTTTGTATGACAGATCATTTGAAAAATTCAGCATTATAACCAAAATCTGGAGTAAAGGGAAAAAATACAAATCCCTGAACAAACAATAGTAGAACTCTATAAAGAAAAACAACAACTAAAACTATAATTCTACACCATTTTTGTAATTTGTGTAACATAATTTACATGTATATCAAACAAACAAAAATCAGCATTACCAAAATCTGGAGAATGGGACAAAACATGCAAGTAAAATAACTATTTGTATAGAACAACATGTAATCTAACAACAACTAAAACATTAATTATATAATATTTGTGTACCATAATAGATCAAACAAAAACCTAAACAGCAAAGTTCATGACAAGTATGCCTACATCTTTATGGCAGATGGAAACGCTCTCCTGCCAGCGCTCTACATCAGTTTGAATTTACAGACTTTATTTATTGCTCCATTCAAGTGTAATATTTCTGTGACTCTACATCAGTTTGAATTTGCGGAACTTATTTATGGCTCTGTTTGTCCAACATTTCTTTGATAAGGACAGATCGCAATGTCACGGCTGCACAATGTCACCCTCAATCCCCCTGTGCTTGTCAGAACGCACTATGACTAATAAGATAGATCTGCTTCTCCAGGGCTCGACACTAGCACTTGCCCCGGGCAAGTAAAAATTAGTGTCGGACAAGCAAAATTTCATTTAGTCGTCTAATTTGCTTGCCTGATCGAGGAAACTGTACATACAAGAGAACGATTCCATTTCATACGCAGGGCTCCACACTTACATTTTTTGTCAGTGGCCCGGTCGGGCCAGTGAAATCATTTCTTCCCTTTTTCTGGTGGCCCGAAAGAAAAATTTACTGGCCCGAAAATGATATTTCATGAGTAAACTTTTTACTTTTCAAAATATCACTCTTTCCTGATCAAACATGTGATTAGAAGAAGTATGACATGGAAGAAAACAAGATTGTTCAATTTGTCAATGTTGGGTTAAAAAATCTGCTTGCCCGATCGGGCCACCAAAGTATGACTTTTATACATTTTTGCTGGCCCGAAGTGCAATTTCACTGGCCCCGGGCCAGCGGGCCAGTGCGAGTGTCGAGCCCTGTCATACGTGTTAATCCGATCTAAAAGTAAGAGGGCACGTCGATTTTAAATTGCAGCAAATACAATTTAGAAATGTACATTGTATGGTTATTTGCCCAAAATGAGCCAGAGGCTTTCTCACAGGTAAAAAGACAATTTATATTTTCATTCTTTTAGAATAAAAATTGGTAAGGCAAATAAAGTTGCTACTAGAAAAAAAAATGATGGTAAATTATTTGTGGAAAAATATATGCTCTTCTCTACTCTTCCCATTTGAATTGTCTGTCTTTATATTACTAAACACACAGTATACATTTTCGATGTACATGTACATGTTTGAATAGAGTCGAGTTTCTAGTTATTGATTGCAGAGCATTTGGTGCAGAATACAGGCACAAGGTCATCCTTAACCATTTTAATACATTACGTATTCCAGAACATACATTACATTACGTGACTGGATCTGACTAAAAAAAGGTCTCTTGTTGGCAAAAAACAAAATTGAGATCTTTACACAATTTGAAGATACTCATCAATAGCTTTCAGAACTTTGATACTTAACAATATATATACAAATTACATTTGTGATGTAATAATGATCACTTGAATTTTTGCCAACATGCGAAAATGAATATCTACTTTTCACTTTAAAATTGCCAATTTCTGCTAAACCTGAGAACTGCTTGACAAGAGCAGATTTTGCAAGAGCAGGTCACATACTGTATGTATGAACATGAAAGTTTTCTTTATACTTCACCCATTTATTCTATTTTACGCTTAAATAACAATTTACAAGAAAAAAAAAACATCAAAAATTACATTTACAAGCATTGTAATAATTAATTGAAATATCACATATATTGGCAAAGGACACTGCCAGTGTCTACTTTTGTTGAACTTAGTACAATCCACACAGACAAACCACAACATGCCAACCAAACTACATGTATCAAACCACAAACCATTTGTGACTGGATATCTATAGCAAAACCCTGATCTTATCGGTAAAAATCAAAATATTTAATCCATTAGAAAGCTTTCATTTGATGATTTGTTCAACAAAATTGGTTCATATTTGGTAAAGATATGGTTGTTTCAATTTTACTAAGATAATTTTGATTTCGCTATATCCAGTCATATTTATTCTAGAACACTCTGTAGTCTTTACTTTAAAGGGATAGTCGAGTTTTGGTATAGAGGGCGCTACACAAAATAATTTTTGTGTGAGATAATGAAAAACTGAGTGTAAAATTTGAAAGAGCATAATATGTTATGACAGAATAAACTTTATTTGATAAAAATCGGTTCAGAAATGGCTGAAATATCCATAAACATAGCAATTTGTAATAATTGTGGGGCCCCACAAGTATTCAATAATTTTGAACCAGCCGTTAAAAAAAATGTAAAAAATGCTTCCTCTTTTAAAAAATTTGCAAAAGAGGTTTTTAAATAGTTGTTGATTATCTCTCTATCTTTAATCACTATTTCAACAAAACATCACATGCGCAATATTTTTGTTTAAATGGTTGAAACCGATGAGTTTTTAGAGAGCACCCTTTTTAATTTGAACGGCTCTTTCCTGAATGATAACAGGCTTTTTACTTAGTCATTTGTAAGTTTGCATTCCTTTCAAGCATGGTGGAGTTATGGTCTATTAGTTTGTAATGTAATCGTGTAGGTTTTAGTTACTAAAATTCAGTTTGACCAAAACTGTACTCACTTTACCAAAACTCAACTATCCCTTTAACAACATGTACAATCACTGTGTACATCATAATTTATCTGCTATTTGTGAAAACTCTTTATGCTAAAAAAAAAGAAAAGAAAAAAAAGGGGTATTTATTTTGTGATTTTGTAATTTCTGACTCAACATAAATTATTCATGTGGATCAGAGCGTTCATTTGGGGTTTCAACAAGTTCAAATTGTATTTATTTTGTTGCCATTTCCGTGAAGTTATACATTGTGTACATCCCACTCCTTTCTATTATAATTTATATCATAAATTTACACACATTACATGTAGATTGGACCATGCAATGATGCATCTCAAATAACTGAGTTCATTTACTATTTATGACCAACGTTGGACAAATCCTTAATTGTAACAAAAAGAAAACAATAAGAATGTAATTAACTGGCCATTTTTATTCCACACATGTACATTGTTGTATATATTGTATTAATATAACATGTCAGAAATCATCAATGTATTATTCTTGCCAGAAGTTCAAGCTCCAAGATTTACAGAGTTGCACAAACTAAATTCTTCCAGTCTATCATCATAATTAATCAATCATTATGAATACCATTAAAAAAGTAGATCAAGACACTAGACGGATTGGTACTGGTACAAGTATTTTAATTCCACTACACTTGGTGATAAATAGCGATACAGATACATCACAGTGTACCACCAGCACATGTTACATATATTATATGTACACTGTACTTTTTGTGGACTGTTTTACTTCAGTACCCCTCAACCGCCCAGATTGTTGAGGCAGTCCCTAAGCTGTAACTTCCTACTTCATTCATATGCAAATAAGCTCCAGTAGGGTTTGAGGTAAACAACTTTTGTGAAAGGTAACAATACAAAAGGGGTGCTGTCATGGTTCCTTTTTGGTGAATGGGTTCAAAATAGTCTCCTGGGCCGGTTTTTTTTTCCCCTTTTTTTTTATCCCCCGCATTTTCATTGTATTTCATTTCATTTCACAATTTCTCTTTCTATTTTTCAATCCCAGTTCATTTCCTCGCTCCTATATTTTGGGAACCCTTTCAGGTCTGGTCCTGTCAAATACTGGGGCTTGGGTCTATGGAGAATATAATGTTGTAGCAAAATCAATCGGTCCTGAATGGGTAAAGGCTTCGGTAACTTATTATTTCTTCTTCCAATTTGGGGGTATAACATTTCTATAGTCCCTGATAGTCTGCCATCATTCTTCATGTTTTCAAACTTGAAAACTTGTTTACAAATACAAAGTTTTTTTTCTTCTTTCTTTCTTCTATTTATAATTTGTGGTACTTATTGTCTGACCTGTACATCAGATATAATACCCCTACTAGCTGTAATAATCTAAATAGCATTTTAGGATGGTGATTTTCCTCCACAATATATCCCATCTGATCTCATCAATCATAATGTTCTGGCTTATTATTAACCATTACCCATTCCCTGATAATGATATTAGGAACGAAAATGGCAAATAAAGATTTAAATTAATTCTCCTAAAACCCCCATAACGTTCTCTTTTCATTATCTTTTCTTTCTTTCGTTTTTTTTCTTCTTCTTCTTAGATCAATCTGCTATTTTTCAGAGTTCATTCTTCTTCTCGACTGTCTTTCAAAAACAACCTCTCTATCCAACTCCCGGTAAATATATCATTTCTTTTCCTCCAAACACTTATTGTGTTATTCTTTCCCCTCTTTCTATGGATCCACACACAAAGAGCGAGCGAGAGAGAAAGAGAGAAGGAGAGGTATCAAAACACCGTAATTGTCAATCCGGCGCTTTCATTCTGATCAGCAAAAGCACACATAAAGACCAGATCTTGACAAAAACGGGTCTCGATTTTCTGTTTTTTCTTTTCTTTTGATTCGCAAGACTAGTCACCACTCGTAACTATGGAACATTATCATATATCACGATCAGCCATGGGAGCCTCATTCTTTTATTGGGCTCAAGTTTATAATACCTGCCTCCGCTTTTCAGCAAACAATAATCAAAACCGTATATAAATCCTGACAAAAGAAAGAGGAAATAAATCTCCCTTTTTTCTGGTTGTATCCGATATGTTGACGATAAGTATTGAACTAAACTAAACCAAAGCACAGGTGATGTGCATATTGTATATCACTTGCATGCAAGCTAATAAAGATTTGTAGATTGTACCTGTTTGTTTCTTCACAAATTCATGTTTTTGGCAGGAAAAATGGGTCAGGTATCATTTTTTTGCAGAGTTTGGTAATGAAACATTGCATAGTTTTATCCCATGTTAAATGCTTCATCTATAATCACATGTTTGAACAGGAAAGAGTGATATTTTGAAAAGTAAAAAGTTTACTCATGAAATAACATTTTCGGGCCAGTAGATTTTTCTTTCGGGCCATCAGAAAAGAGGAAGAAATTAATTCGCTGACAAAAAATGTAAGTGTGGAGCCCTGGAATACCCCTTTAAATGACAATTTGAGTAAACTTTGCTGAGAAATTCTGCTATCAATCATTTCATCATGAACGATCTACTGCCATAATGTTGTTTTACACATTTTTTTCCTCCAAAAATAAAATTGTCTTTTATAATTGGGCAATTAAATGGGCTTGTACATGTCCAAATGTTTCAAGGTGTTTTCATCCATCAATCATTAATGGTAATCCTTTGTATTTTTCATGAAAACGAGCAAAAAGAATAAATTTGATGATTGGCATTGGATGATTGGATCATGAATATTTTGTTAATATGAATTCTTCTAGGAACATGATGGAACAATAATTGTAATGTAAATTCAAATTAAAGGGATAGTTGAGTTTTGGTATAGAGGGCGCTACACAAAATAATTTTTTGGTGAGATAATGAAAAACTGAGTGTCAAATTTGAAAGAGCATACAATTTTACGGACAGAATAAACTTTATTTGATCAAAATCGGTTCAGAAATGGCTGAAATATCCATAAACATAACCATTTGTAATAATTGTGGGGCCCCACAATTACTCAATTATTTTGAACCAGCCGTTAACAAATTTTAAAAAAAGCTTCCTCTCTTCAAAAATTTACAAAAGAGATTTTTAAATAGTTGTTGAATATCACTCTATCTAATCACTATTTCAACAAAACATCACATGCACAATATTTTATTTTAAATGGTTTAAACCGATGAGTGTTTAGAGAGCGCCCTCTGGAGTTTAAACGGCTCTTTTTTGAATGATAACATGCTTTTTACTTAAGTCATTTGTAATTTTGTATTCCTTTCAAGCATGGTGGAGTTATTATTATTAGTTTTTAATGTAATGGTGCAGGTTTTGGTTACTAAAATACAGTTTGACCAAAACTGTACTCTCTTTACCAGAACTCAACTATCCTTTTAATGGAAGTCATAATTAGAAAGGTATGATTTGTACTTACCCAGTGCTTGAAATATCACAAGCCCACTGGCACGGGGCCACTAAAATTTAACTCTGGGCCACCTATTTTCATTTATGCTATTACTTATGACCCGAATGAGCAACCAAATATTATTTTGATCATTCAGTTTTTTCTTGGTTTGGAGCCACTAGAAAAAAAAGTAAATTGTTAATATTGACTTACCGTCAGCTAACCATTCCTCTTGAAACTGATCCAAATCATGGAACAACTCTGAAAATAAAAAAGATAAAACAAAGGTCAATTCACAATGTACCATGGATGTAAAAATATAACCAACATTTTGTGAAAAATTCAAACTTTCAATGTGATATATGATATACCAATCTGATGAAGCTATTTAAAGAATTAATAATAAATGTGTTTTTTTTTTTTAACTTGAAAAAGAATGGTACATTAAAAATTCACATCTCCTCGTCTTGATGGTCAGATATAAGTAAGAAAATATAGACTGCATTTAATGTTTTTACTAGAAAATGATTCCTATTTCAATATGCTGTACTTATATCAATCTTTCGCTGCCCATGGCATGGTTCAGCTCAACAAAGACAAAACCTCTTTGGCTCTCTTAAAGCAAACTATTATTAGCAAAGTAACCTTTCAATTTTCTCTTATTTCATGCCTTGCTTTCCCCGGGCAGGTAAAATAAGTCCACCAGCATGTAAATGGATGGTTGAGAAGAAAAAAAAACCTGCTTAACTTTTTGTTTAAAGATTGTAGAAAAATATACTAGACATACGTGTAAAGGGAGGTTTGGCGTGGTTTGCCACTTTCAATTTGCATTAAATCTATGTATGTATGTATGTTTTGTTTTTCTTTCTCATTTTTAATTATGTAAAAACATCCTAGACTGGTTTGAAAAAGGCTTTCTTGATTCTAGTATAAGGCTAGCTAATCAGATTAATACGATTAGATTTAATCAGTGCATAATTGATGCAGATCCTTTTAATTTTCTAATTAAAAAGTGGCTCATTTCCCCATGTCCCAAATCCGCACACATGCAATGCTGATCACTCACATTCCGTATTGATCCACTGAAATTTAAAAGTCAATACTATTCAATCTATTCACTTGCCGTAAATCACGGAATATGATTAAAATAAATGTAGCAATAATGAACTGTAAGAACTCGCGTAGGTGTAGATTTATGAGCACATAATGTTGTAATGCAGTTTAAATTACAATGCACAACATGTACACAGCTTATTTTTCAACAGAATTCATGTTGTTGTTTTTTAAGAGTGGGATGTTTGATTTGTAATTCAATAACACAGGGAAAATCTTTTATATTGTGCTTTGAACCACCCAACCCTCCACATGTATTGAAGTATAAATATTCCTTTAAAGGGCTGAATGGGAGCCTCTCCTTAAATCTCCATAATATGAGATTTCTATATCTACCATGCATTAAGTGACTTTGATTTCGAAGTATACAATATTGCATGCTACCAATAACATCGCACACAGTGACTGTAATGTAATAATGCAAGTGACACACGTACACAACTGCAAAGAGATGGCACGCATTGCACGCCACATCGCCAAACAAAAGCGAAGCAATGCAAGACATCGTGAGGCTCATTTGAGCCAATTCCCCCCCTACCAGTCTATACAGCACAAGAGCCCTATCATATCCCTAGCTGCATAAATGCATGCAAGGCCACGGCACAGAGCGTGCTTGTCATTCAAATTAAATTAAAGTTTCCACTGTGTGGTCTTCAGAATTCATTTAGCAGAAAATGAGCTTCATTTGATTACGCTACGGTACCCACACTGCCCCAATATCGATTCCAGCGTTTAGGGGGGTACGGTGGCGTGCCAAAGAAAATTAAATCGTTAGTTTTGGCTTCCAGTTCGAGTACAAAGAAAAGCCACAATACGCATGAAAACGTGTAATTTCTGTAAATTAAATATTACAGAAACATGATGAGATGACAACCAATCACAGAATGTCATTTGGAAAGAAATATGGAATAAATCTTGACATCTCCAAAGAACATAAACAATTTTGTAAACATTGATGGATGCATACAACTATACAGTGCATGTTTATGTACATTATTTGTACTTAAGCACTACATTACATGCTCGGTCAAGTAAATTGCGACTCAAGGCAAAAGTGGATGTTTTCAATCTATATAATTACACATGTGTAGAGTATTCTACACAGGGACCTAGAAAAGTAAACTATCAATAATGTACATGTACTAAGGTTCGGGCTAAGTAACCATATCATGAGAAGTGATTTTGAACACCACGATGACACATTTATCAATAGAATTTCCTTTTACTTTTTGTGAAATACATAGATAGGCCGTCTATAGCCTACCACATTTATCAATTTTGTATGTGATACATGTACCTTGTATGGATTGAACTGTAACAGATTAAGAACACGGACTACAGGCATGTTACAAGTCGGAAGTAAATCGAAAATGAATATATGTATTATGTAAACTTTCATTCAAGTAGGTATCGATAACTTCATAAATAATAAATCACATTACATTTACCAGGGAATAATTTTCCTCCTAATTTCAGCCGATGGATAAATATTCAAATGAAATTTTGTACCATTCTATGGAAGAAAATTGCTACACAAAAGATATTTTGTATAGCAGTCATGCAAAAATGCATAGCAAATTGCGATGCAATTATTCCCTGTTTACAATTAAAACCTCCAACTTGTGTATGTACACACAAACTCAACTGTACTTGTGCAGTGTATAAAATAGTTTGAAGCGGCAATGTAGAAAATGAATAATCAACCTTCCCCTTCGTACCATAATGCTTTTATAATGATTGATTTTTTCTTTGGTTATCACTCTGTTCATTGTGTCTTTCATTCAAGCACAACTAAATTACTTCATAAATAATAAATTGATTGAAACGACCAACTTGTGTAGCACAACTTTTAGTACTTGTGCAACGTACATTGAAGTACAATGTAGTTTGAAGCAACACTGGAGAACATTACAACCTTCACATTCATACCAGTACAAAAAAGATTATTGATTATCACTCCATTCACCGTGTTGTTGAACAATGTACATGTGAAATGCAACATTGTCTCTGTGTAAAAAAAAAACCTCCATAAAACATCATTAATGTACTTTACAGATTTTTAAATAAATACATGTACATGTACTCTCAAATATTAATCAAAATTAAGATAACCAAAAACAAATCTTATAGTTTTATATAATAGACAAATTAAATAGACAAATTGCCAAATTATTCTTGTGTTTAGAAAGTATCGCATCAATGCATTCACAGCAAATCATACTGTAAATTATTAAAGTACATTTTTCTGTAAAGTACAATTCAAATAAAACTGTCCAAACCATTTATGAAAGCAGACAAATCTGTAATTTTAATGCAATGCTATCATGAGAAGTACAAAGAATAATAATATATTGATGACCACATAATCATTATCTTCTGAACATTGCCTACGTGACCAATCTTCTCTTTCAATTATTCAAAAGAGAAAGTACAAAAGTGATGCAGAAAAATACTTTCAAATTCATATCAAAATGAGGAGCATGCTATTTTTTATTTTGTGGTTTTCATGCCCAAAACAAAGAGCACAATTCATGTGAGTCACCAAGTTAGAGCAGGAATGAAGTTTAGACTAAATAAATAAATAGAACTGCTTTTCTCAATTTAGTTTTCGTTTGAAAACACATACATCTGCTTTGATATAATCATTGTATCAAGGATTTTTTGTTATTAGATTTGTACTTTTTTTGGCACAAAAAACTTACTGAAACCTACTGTAAAATAAGTACTATGTTCTTTTACTTTTACTAATGAACAAATGGCATAACTGCGTGTGTATATTTTTAAAAGCAATTTCCTATTGTTTTATTAATATATATATACATAGAAACAAGGCAATTACTGCCAGATAAAGCTCAGGCGTATTGTTCTGGCAATATAAATCGAGTACAAAAAAAAAATGGTTCTAAGACAAAACCTTTTAAAAATCCAAAATATTTATGACCCAAGACAGTCAGTTCACATTTTCACTACAGCACTACTCACAAATCAGTTCTTCTCTGCATAGTTTGCAGTGTGCACATACCGTACCGATTGGAATTTGCAAAGCTCAATTTTCCAAAACATGTATACTAGAAGTTGTTTTCCTTGATTCAAACAGACACACATGTATTTTTAAAAACCTACACACATGTATAGCTCTCGTCACCGAGTGTCAGTGAGATAAGGGAAGTGGAAAGCTGGAATGAATGTACATGTAATGACTCTGACAGACTTCAAATGGATATATCCATCGACTTTCCTTTTGTTGATCAGAATTGACCTCTTGCCTTCGAGATTTCGCATTTCTCATTTCTCATGGAGTTAATACATGGTTCACCATGTTTTCCATCTAGTGAATGGGTTAAATAAAATACCTAGCGCATTGGAATAACTATCTTTTGGCTCGTACACATGTACATCTACATGTAATGCAACAGCGGTATATTTGTGCCCCTCGTCCCAGATTGAACTTTGGGGTGGCATAATTTCCCATCCCCACTCATTCAGACAAGAACACATGACATGGGAACATTAACAGATGCTATATCTAGTGTAAACAAGTTCATTGTTCTTGTAATGTAACGAAATACATAATTAATATTTACATTATTAAAGGAAGTTGAAACATTTTTTTTCGCGCATACACGCAGACACACATTTGAACCATGTATTAAAACAAAAAAGGTTGACCTCAAATAAACTAGTAATTAATCAAACAAAATAATTTCAAAGTAATGTACATAATTTTGTTTACAGATGAAATGTTTGTTTTGCAAGAATTGCATATTGTCCCAAACTTCTTGTGATATTCATTTTTAATAATATGAATAGGAATACATACAATTTATATTAATTTGTGAGGATAATCACATTTTCAAATTAATTATTTTTTTCAAAGTCAAAACAGAACAGTAAATCCTGGATAGAAACAGATACAAAATTAGAGCAAAACTAGCAAGCATACAGGAACAGGTGAATCAAATCATTCAATTTTTGGAGAACATAAATTGAATTATTAATCTGGCTTCATTTTACTTTTACAGTCATTTCTTAATTATATTTTGCTCCTACTCTCTTTATTGCAATTTGTAGATTTGTTCAGATGAATAACATTCCTAGGCTGGCAAATTGAATCAATTTCATATAATAAAATTATGTTTCCAAAACATTTTGTCTTTGTTGTTGTTGTTGTTTTTTGTTGTTTTGGGGGGTGGGGGCTAATTCGGCAAATAACAGTAACACAATTCAACCATCTAGATGTCTAAGCATGACTTGATTAAATCTAACGGTAATCAATTATTCACCATTGCTGTCAAAGTGAGGGAATATTTTTCTATCAATCACTTTCATGATTGTAGTTTTATGTTGAAGAGAGCATGAATTGAATGATGAGAAGTTTTAATACCTTTTGAATCTTTGTCCAAGTCATCTTTTGCCATCCCACAAGATGCTCCCTCTGTGCATGTCTCATGGTCGGGCACCTCATCAACATCAGGAACAGTCTGCCAAATGTAGAAAAGAACAAAAATCAAACAAAAATCAAAACGCAATCATCACAACCCCGCGTATCCCAAATAGGAAACGAATGTTTCCGGTATGCAAATTAGGTCATTCATAAAGTTTGTGCGTTGATCGCACCGTGCAGTGAAAAATGGCCGCCCACGGATAGCCCTGTCAATGTAATGTCAATAGGGTACGAGTTACGATCGCCGTCACCAAAACAGGGAGATGCTATCACAAAATTACGAAATTCACTCACCTGAGAATCTAAAAATGGAACCTGCTGGTCGTAGAATCCATCGGAATGGTCGTCAAAACTGGACGAACGATACATCTTGGACGGGCTGGCTCGTATAAATCCAGATTTTAAACTTGAAATGCAAAGACGATCTGCGAAAAATCGCCCAGTTCGCGAGATGCACGGCCCAAATTCGATCCGCGAGATCGAGTGTGTGTTGCGTGATGCGTTTACATGTGTGGCTTCCAAACAGCTCAGCTGACCGACCAAACACTTCAGACAAGTCTTCTTGGCTTCTCAAAAGTCTCTCGGCAACTTCTAATCCATTTCAGAAGAGGACACTTGTAGAAACCATTGAGTGACAGTCACGTCACGTCCGAATTGAAAATCGTTTGATGTGTCACTGGGATAATTGTGACAGAAAACGAAAAATTAAGCCGAGACACGGCGCGGCTTGTGTGGTGTTCGACTCGCGCCTGTCGCCGCTAGTTCGCCGTTTGAAAAAGAAACCAACACACGCAAAATAAACGCGCAGTGCAGTCCATGCACAGTGCATGTTAGTGCACAAGTAAATAGGGTGCGCGATCGCAGGTCCAATTTTCGTACGTTCGCGGTTTAAATTTACACAATTTACCCCATTGATGGTTACTTAATTACACCAATATCTATATCTTGTACATAATTATAATAATTGATGTTTTTTCTCATATCATAGTTCACTTTTGAACAATTTTTCATAAGAACGGGATAAGAACATCCTACTTATAATTATTAGAAAATGTGTGGTGTGTTTTTTTCTCGACATTTTAAATTATGTTTTCCTTGGATAATAAGTTTCGATTTTAGAATTTCGGGCAACTATTTGAAGGAAAGATTTTTTTTCCTCTCAATTTTCTATCGATCTCTCTCATTGTATTTGTCGATATATCTTGTTTTAATTAATCTATATTTCTTATACGAAGGCAATAAAGAGATATTTTTAGTAATATTTCGCCCCTGGATCTGTCCCAAGTCCCGGTCCCAAGTGCCCCCCCCCCCCCCTCCCCACCCCCAATGAATCATAAACAGGAATTGACAAAAGGAATCAGCCACAGTCATGTCATTTTAAACGTATACATTATCCTTTTCGGACAATACAGTGTCATTTTTTAGGGTCAAATTATTATCTTCGGCCCAAATCCGATTAATATGAAGGTAAATAATAATCATTTTGATGAAAAAAAAAATGTATCCCTTCATGAAAATGCCCGGGCTTAAAGGGATAGTTGAGTATTGGTCAAACTTAACTTTAGTAACCAAAACCTGAACCATTACGGTACAAAATACTTCACCATGCTCGAAAAGTATGCACAATTACAAACGACTAAGTAAAACCCCTGTTATCATTCAAAAAGAGCCGTTACAACTCAAGAGGGCGCTCTCTAAAAAAAAATTGGTTTTAGCCATTTTTCATACAAAAATTGTGCATTTAATGTTTTGTTAAAATAATGATTCAATAGAGATATCATCAACAACTTTTAAAAATACTATTCAGATTTTTTTCAAAGTAGTCTTTAAGCATTTTTAAACATTTTTCTAAAAAGTCAAAATATCCCCTGGTGAAGAATTTTTGAATAAAAATATGTTTATGGATATTTCAGCCGTTTCTGAACCGATTTTGTTCAAATAAAATTTATTCTGTCATTAAAATTGTATATGTTCTTTCAAATTTGACAGTCAGTTTTTCATTATCTCACAAAAAAATATTTTGTGGAGTGCCTACCTATACCAACACTCAACTATCCCTTTAAATAGGAGTTGAGTTTAGGGTTAGAATTGTAAGGTCGTGTAGCCTACTCTTGTTAAGGGGAAATGGAAGTTACGGTCAAATTTCGTTAGACCAAAATGAGATGTAGACTAAATGAGTGTTATTCAACATATAATTATCATTTCTCATAATTGTTCTTCGTAAGTGTAACTTAGTACGTCTGCACACTCGTCATGTAGTTGTATAATGTAATATATATTGTAGATGCCTCTATTTTCTTGGTCAAATAATCGTTTTTGTGTACTTGGTAGTTTATTCCTCCAAAACACTCCATAGGAGTTTTAACTGGAGGTGGGTCCGAGAGATTTAAAAAAAAAAAATTGATTGTATAACAAAGCAGGCATAACTGTTAATAATGCATAATGCATGCATAATAAAATACCGTTAAATATACATTTTATAAAATAAATGTAGCGGCTTTAATAATTATACTTTGTTTGTATAACCATATGGTTACCTTTGATTGCTTGAAAACACAATGCACGTAACCCGATATTCATATTTGCATTGTATAGTGTTCACTGTGTCGACGAAATAAGAGCCCATTGTGTTTTTAGAAAAAGAAGAAAAAATGACTATGAATTAACTATTGTTTTGCTTAGGAAATGGCGGCGTTGGTGCAGTTTGTTATGTTAACGAAACAAGAACCGGATTAATAATTCAGTGATTTATTCACAAATTATTGTATTCTACAATTAGTTTGTTTCTTGTAAAAATTTAACATTTTACTTACATTTTACAGTGTGGTTTTACTAAAGATGTGTTATTATACAACATGCAGTTTATTCATAAAACAGCGCGAGATTATACCCTGACTAAACATGCTCATTAACACAATGGCTTTTGTAACTGAAACGTATTTAGTAAAAATAATTAATTCTTGATCGAACTGCATTGTATCGTTTTATTGTAAAAAAAATACACATGCACAAACATGTAAGTTTCCTTCATTAATTTGATTTTCCTTGTAATTATCATATTAAAGGGATAGTTGAAATTCTGGAATAGAGTGTACAGTTTTGGTCAAACTGAATTTTAGTAACGAAAACCTGCACTATTACATTACAAACTAATATAGGTTTTCCCGCTCAATTTTGCACTTTTTTCAATCGAATTCATTTAGGGTCATTCGAATTCGCGCGTTGCCGCGTAATCGTTGGTATCGGTCTTCCAAATTCCGAATAAGTGCATGCGAATTCATGCATACGCACACGCTTTCGTGAATAGGCACAGAAGTTCATTTATGGGCATTCGAATTCGCGAATGTGCAGCCAACTGTCAACTGCCCTTTCGCGAATTCGAATGACCATTAATGAAAAGGTATGCACTTTGTGCAAATTCACTTGCTCCTACGTGATTTTGAACGACTATTTACGAATTCGAATGCTGCTTTGGTACGGCGATCGCAAATCGCGCGAATTCGTTTGCTCCTATTATCAATTCGATTGACACAATCGCGAAATTGAGCGGGAAAACCTATAGTTATAACTCCACCATGCTCGAAAGGAATACAAAATTACAAACGACTAAGTAAAAATCCTGTTATTATTCAAAAAGAGCTGTTCAAACTCAAGAGGGCGCTCTTTAAAAACTCATTGGTTTCAACCATTTTAAATAAAAAATTGTGCATGTGATGGTTTGTAAAAAATAGTGATTAGATAGAGAGATAATCAACAACTATTAAAAAACTTCTTTTGAAAAATTTTAAAAAGAGGAAGCATTAAAACAAAAATTGAACGGTTGGTTCAAAATTTTGAATAATAATTGTGGGGCCCCATTGCACATTTATTACAAATGGTTACGTTTATGGATATTTCAGCCGTTTCTGCACCGATTTTGATCAAATAAGGTTTATTCTGTCATTAAAATATTACGCTCTTTCAAATTTGACACTCGGTTTTTCATTATCTCACAACACAATTATTATGTGTAGCGCCCTCTATACCAAAACTCAACTATCCCTTTAAAGTTACATACATATATTTTCATATTAGTCAGAAATAACCGACTCTACATGCATGGGGGTTTCTTTTGTAAATTTGACTTCGCATTGAGCGATATAAAGTGAAACAACCGTCGGAATAGAGACTGATTTTCGGTTTAATTTCAACATGACGGTATCACTATAATTTTATCATCATAATTGTCAATGAATCATGCCATGGAACATTTTGGCATCCATGCACACGCTGCTAACCCCACATCCCGATCGCATGCGTCGTCTGATTGGGGTTCATCGATATGATAATAATAATAATTATATAGCTCAAATACTCAGCCAAACGAGGGGAGACAGGTTAATTGCGATCCGAGAAAAGATGCCTTCCTAATTTCATGCCTCCTCTCCGATTTGAACATGTTGAACTAAATGGATGGTGAGTATATATAGCTATACCTCTTTTCCCATTTTTAAAACAAATTTCTTTGCTGCATGCCTGCATCATGCATGTTCCTATTAAACCACGCACTTTCTCTTTTGATCGAACTGATCTGATGAAATTAGATAAAAACCTGTTTAGTGACAATCAGTAGCTCCCAGCTATAGCTAGCTAGATCTAGTATAAGGCTCGCTCTCTCTCTCTCTCTCTAGCTGAATGCGACCATTTTTTATCACATACGACAGATCGATATGGGCTGGGAGACAATGTTTAAATAATCGGAGCACAAAAAGAAGAAGAAGAAGAAGAAGAAGATGAATCTACACGTAAACTGCGTTCTTTAGCAATCCACGAGAGAAAAGATAAAGAGGGAACTCGCAGGACGAAAGGCAAGGGAGATATACGAGGAAAAAAAAGAAAGAAAAAGAAATAAAGAATGATTCTTTTCTCCCGTAACCCGCGGACACGGAGTATAAAAAAAGAGAGTTTCCATGACAACGATGACGTAAGTGATGGTACATGTTGCTCGGGCAATCTATCTTCTTGAATTTTCAAGTATTATTGCTTTGCTTGTTGCGCGCCTTTATTCGCGCTCGAGCATTTATGATACGACTTAGATATGAATAAGAAAACGAAAGGGGGGTACAACAAAACGGACGGAGGCAGAATAAACCTGTTGCGTTTCAAATGAGAAAAAAAAAATATCCACATTTTCTTCTTCTTTTTTTGTTGTTGCTATCACGTATATTACATGAACTATACGATCATAAGTATCACATTTTACTGATTACTTATACAGTAGATATAAAATAAGCCCACTGTAGTCTATATATTTGTATTGTGTTATCAAAATAATATCATTATTCTCTTTTTATGAGAATCATTTTTCATAAAAATGACGTTGCTGAAGTTGAAAGAAAGTTGAAATCAATTTTGCGCGTAATTATTTTATACAGTTTTAAGTGTGAAATTCGTATATAATATTCATAAACTGTATAATAATTGTTTATATCAAATCAATCTCAATATGTAACAGTTTTTTTTTTATATTGTTTTTTAATATAGTTCAATCATTTGATCCCGAAAGAAAAATGACACGAACAGGGAATAGTCGGCTATAGAGTTTGGATAAAAGAACACATTATTATGAGAAAATGGGGACAGTAATAATCATGATAAATTGGGAAGAACAAAGACCTGACTCATGTTTTACAAGTATATACAAGGCATCAGAGAAATCGAGAATAAGAGGTGAAACATCATGTTTTCAGCGTCTTGAAATTGTTAGAGATGGTGAGGGTTAGAGGGAAGAGAGAGGGGGAGGGGTGGGAATAGTGGGTGGGGGAGTCGAGGGGGGGGGGGGGGCGGTCAAAGAACTATACTTTGTAGACGAATGTTACTTGTATATAGGACTGTATATAGTCAATGATATACATTTTGCCATCACAATAATACGTTTCGCTCATCATCGATGTTACCAGCACAGGCACTAAAATGAGAACGTGTACAAATAACGAGGCACAATCAGTTCTTATTATGTTAATACATAATTGATTTAGAAAAATCCATCTTCATTATTTCGCTCTTTCACACCGAATTCGATCGAGATTTAGGATTAATCAGCCGTAATTCGAGTTAAAATACAATATTAGAGATGCATCATCAACGTAAATTACGTCACTATACTATCTCATGATTATATGATTATAATTATCATTTCACGCGTTTACACCGAACCCACTAATAGTTGGGCTTTATCCTCAGCAAATCGGTTTCAAACAAAATATATAATATGTCACAGTGATGTTGAAAACCAATGTGCCTCACAAAAATGTTGTAGATTATAATTGTGTAATCAAAATCTTCAGAAGAATTTCAAAATTATACTTTTAAGAATTTTTTTGGCTGTAGTAATGTTTTGTGTGTGTGTGTGTGTGTGTGTGTGTGTGTTAGCGTTATAGACATGAGGCAAGCATGGTGTGGACACAGCAATATTAATAATCAACATTCGCGGCTCTCGGTATATTATGTTATCCGAATCATATGCGTAGGGGGCGGGGGCTGGGGACTGCAGGGACTGCAGCCCTCCTGGATTTTGCAAACGACCATTTTCGGGCAAGACGCACCTCAAATTCGGGCAAAAAATGTCATATTCGGGCAAAACAGTGTCATATTCGGGAAAATTTAAAGACATATTCGGGCAAAGTCATGTCATATTTGGGAAAGACATATTGTTACATTCGCGCAAACTCGTGTCATTTTAAGCCCTCTGCAGACAGAGCCGACTCGACCCGATTCGACTGGTTTTCATTCGGATCGGCTCAGTTTTCAGTGCCTTGCGACACACATTTTGCCAGTCGAAAGACAGTCGGATGCTAATTGGGGCCAATTCAACACGATGAAACGGATCCGACCGACCGGGCCCACCTCTAGCCTGATTGAAACCAGTCGGATCGGGTCGAGTCGGCTCTGTCTGCGCTGGGCTTTAGAGTAACGCACAGCGTCATTTTCGGGCAAAATCATGTCATCAACAACAATATATTTCGGGCATCAAAGATGCGAAGACCTCTTTTTTTTCTTTCCAACATGTCAGGTAAAAAAGTGGGAATGATTATTCTTCGAGCAAAAGACCTCAGCCTCTCTGAAATGTAAGCTCCTACGCCATGATCCGAATCAAGGAGGGGA
Organism: Echinarachnius parma; assembly: GCA_037951105.1. NCBI lineage: Eukaryota > Metazoa > Echinodermata > Echinoidea > Clypeasteroida > Echinarachniidae > Echinarachnius > Echinarachnius parma. The sequence goes on along the minus strand of JBAMJV010000559.1, from coordinate 52,273 downwards.
AAAAAAGATGCGACGGTCAACATTGAGGAAGTGATATATTTTTTTGTTATATATATATAACCGAGAAGATTGATAGAACAACGAGGGGAAATGAACCAGAAGAAGGTGAGAACAAAATCGGGGAAGAACAATGTAGGAAGATCAGAAGAAGGAACAAATTGAGGAGGATATAAGACTTAAAGGATCTAGTAACTTTGTTGACATGTGCAAACAGTGATAAATGGTTGGTACAATGTATATTGTTGTTATATGATATGTCCACAGGGTATTGTGTGAAAATTTCAAGTCAAATGGACGTTACATGGCCGAGTAATGAGCACAAATGCAAAGTGATATATTCACTAACTCATTGCACTCACTTTGTACACGGTTTTCGCGGTCCAGTGGATAATTTAACATCTGAACACTTTAATCGTAAATATATTTTTAACGAAATGGAAATTTGAAAAACCGAAACCTGTCCCATGCTTTTATTGCTTCTATTGGTAATACAAATACAACAAGGTATGAGGGAACCGCTAGAATTTCAATTGGACTTTGAGGATTTGGACAATGTTACTAGATCCCTTTAGGGTAGATAAGAAGAAAGATAAGTAACATGAATATTCAAGATGAAAGATAATTGAAGAAGAATGAAGATAAGAAGAATGAAGATAAGAAGAATGAAGGTAAGAAGAATGAAGATACGAAGAATGAAGGTAAGAAGAATGAAGATAAGAAGACTGAAGGTAAGAAGAATGAAGGTAAGAAGAATGAAGATACGAAGAATGAAGATAAGAAGAATGAAGATACGAAGAATGAAGGTAAGAAGAATGAAGATAAGAAGAATGAAGATAAGAAGAATGAACATAAGAAGAATGAAGGTAAGAAGAATGAAGATAAGACGAACGAAGATGAGAAGAATGAAGGTAAGAAGAACGAACATAAGAGGAAGGACGAGAAGAAGAATGAAGGTAAGAAGAACGAAGGTAAGAAGAATGAAGATAAGAAGAATGAAGGTAAGAAGAATGAAGGTAAGAAGAATGAAGATAAGAAGAATGAAGGTAAGAAGAATGAAGATAAGAAAAATGAAGGTAAGAAGAATGAAGATAAGACGAACGAAGATGAGAAGAATGAAGGTAAGAAGAACGAACATAAGAGGAAGGACGAGAAGAAGAATGAAGGTAAGAAGAACGAAGGTAAGAAGAATGAAGATAAGAAGAATGAAGGTAAGAAGAACGAACATAAGAGGAAGGACGAGAAGAAGAAGTTATAACATAAGAATGAAGATGATAAGGACTAAAATAAGAAGGAAGAGGAGGGGATTGACAAGAAATGAGGAAGGAGAAGAACATGCAGAAGGGGAAAAGAAAGGACATTAATGTAGCAGTCACACCGCCAAACCGAATCCAAACCGAAACCAGACCGAACTTTCACTTTATCTGGCACCGGCAAGAGCCCGAACTGGGGTTAGCAGTCACAACAAAAGAGACCGACAATTCCGATACCACTCCGACACCAAACCGCTAGCACCCCGAACGTCCCCGAAACGTCCCCGAATTATTCGGTCTCGTGTCGGTTTGGATTCGGTTTGGCGGTGTGACTGCTACATAAAGGGATCTAATAACATTGTCAAAATCCACGAAACTTACTTAGAACTCTATTTTTCTAGGGTTAGAACATACCTTGTTGTTGTTATAATACCAATAGAAGCATGGATAAGGGTTCTGTTTTCCGAATCTCCCTTTCGTTAGAAAGATATTTTACTTTTGAAGTGTTCAGATTTATAATTATCCACTGAAAATGTATAACCGTGTACAAATTCAATGCAATGAGTGAGCGAATATCACTTTGCCATTTCGCTCATTACTTGGTCATAATATGACATTCATTTACCATGACATTTTCACACATCACTCAGTGGACATATTATCAAATCACAGCAATAATCATTTTTATCAACCATTCTTCAGTTTTGGCACATGTCAACTAAGTTACTATAGATTCCTTTAACTTGTAAAAGTTGTTGCAATTTTAACAACTGTACAAATCAAAAGACAACGGAAATATAAAAAAAAACATCAAGAAGATGAAGAAAATTATGAGTCATATTATCATTAAGTTATATAACCTTTGTGACACCATGATCACACCCAAAGGAAGAATTTGTGTTGGGTGGGGGGGGGGGGGGGGGGGGGGGAGGGGGGAATGGTGAATCAATCGCCCAAAAAAGTGAATACAACTGATTTTTAAAAACACCATCGACAAACAAATACAAATTCAAGATGCTTATCGTATATCGTATACTGATATTGTCTTTAACTTGCGGATGATTTTGCATTTATCGGAAAAGAAATAATGAAAATTATTAATTTGTCAGTGGGCGAAATTTATTCCCTGACTATCTGGCCTTCGTTAATGAGTAGAGATTGTTATCTTGCATAATCAGTGACGTTGCACCGAACTCGTATGGCATGCGTTTCCTATAAATACCACCAAGCATAAGATTATAACCTATCTGTAAAATCTGACTATAGTTATGTGGTTGTGGTGTGTGTGTACTGTGTGTGTGTGTGTGTGTGTGTGTGTGTGTGTGTGTGTGTGTGTGTGTGTGTGTGTGTGTGATAATAATAATAATAGTAATAATAATAATAATAATAATAATGATAATAATAAAAATAATAATTTCCGGCATACCCGAGCTGACAAGGAGGGTGATCTTTTTTTTGTAATCTCTTAATTTTCATTGAACATTTGTTGTTAGTATGCATTTTATTTGATTTACCCGATGCTACAAATTTTCGTCCGTAAAAGACATCTTTGCTGAAACTTGCTAAAACAAAACAGAAATCAAAGCAAACAAATACAAGACAAACAGCAACAACAATAATAACAACCACCACCACCACCGCCACTACAACAACAACAACAACATCATCAACAACAGCAACAACAACAAAATAAACATAAACATTAATTTCATTTTCCACATGTCTTCTATCTTGTACATGTATTTTAAAGGGATAGTTGAGTTTTGGTATAGAGGGCGCTACACAAAATAATTTTTTGTGAGATAATGAAAACTGAGTGTCAAATTTGAAAGAGCATACAATTCTAATGACGGAATTATTTTTATTTGATCAAAATCGGTTCAGAAATGGCTGAAATATCCATAAACATAACCATTTGTAATAATTGTTCGATTATTCGATAATTTTGAACCAGCCGTTAATTTATTTTTGTTAATGCTCCCTCTTTTCAAAAATGTACAAAAGAGGTTTTTAAATAAGTTGTTGATTATCGCTCTATATAATTATCTAATCACTATTTCAAATAAACATCACATATGCACAATATTTTATCTAAATTCGTTTAAACCAATGAGTTTTTTAGAGAGCGCCCTCTGAAGTTTCAACGGCTCCTTTTTAATGATAACAGGCTTTTTACTTAGTAATTTGTAATGTCTTATTCCTTTCGAGCATGGTGGAATTATAACTGTTAGTTTGTAATGTAATGGTGCAGGTTTTTGTAACTAAAATTCAGTTTGACCAAAAGTCAATACTGTACTCTCTTTACCAAAAGATAGGAAAGATGAATATAAATGCGCTCCCAGTGGACAGACAGATCGGCGTTGTCATCATGCACATGCATACCTTGACACGTGAAAGGAAGGAACTTCCTTTTGAAATATCGTATTTTGTATAATTATATACTTTAGTAAGTTTAGTTACGTGCATAAATGATAATTTATATGATTCACTCCCCTTCCGTTTTCATTGAGCCGTGTTAACAAAATTTCTATCATAAAATGTACTACTGTATTTGTGTTGTACAGTGTTATGTTGTCATTGGTATAAAAGCGGTTACAGTCCGTTATTCCGAAGGTTCGTTATTCCGAAGGTTCAGTTATTCCGAAGGTTCGTTATTCCGAAGGTTCGTTATTCCGAAGGTTCGTTATTCCGAAGGTTCGTTATTCCGAAGGTTCGTTATTCCGAAGGTTCGTTATTCCGAAGGTTCGTTATTCCGAAGGTTCGTTGATCCGAAAATAAAATCGGGTTCGTTATTCCGAAAATTAAATCGGGCTTGTTATAATACTATAGTTTGTGTTTTGTTTATTTAATTTACAGCCTGCATGCATTAAGCATAGGCCTACCCCTCCCCCTTTCCCTCCCTTGGCCTGTCTATAGCAGCCAACCTGCTAAAGTATAATGACCACCAAAACGAATCCTGTCATGTTATGAAACCTGTCTATTACAGTAGCAATTTGTTTGGTTTCATTAATACATACAATATTACGGTGGTTTCGGGTTTGACCGTAATTAGGGACATGTTCATGTTTTTACTCTTTTTTTTGTTTGTTTGCTTGAAGGTACACATGAGTATTGTATACTTCCCGAAATGCCCCTTGACACTATTTAGTTGGTTTTAATTCCATTTGAAAGTTCATTGAATAACACATGTGAAATGAGAATCATTCCCTTTCGAATGCTCTCATAGTTAGTAACATTTGATTTCAAAATATTTTATTCATATATCGTCTACTAGCCAGAAGATATCTTGACTTTTTTTTTTTAATGCATAAAATGCTTATACACTTCTTTCAAACAAATTTCAAAATAGCTTTTAAAATAGTTTTGATGATATCTCTATTTAATCATTATTTTAATAAAACATCATACGCACAATTTTGTATGAAAAATGGTTGAAACCAATAAGTTTTTAAAAAGCGCCCTCTTGGGTTGTAACGGCTCTTTTAAAATGATAACAGGGTTTTTACTTAGTCGTTTGTAATTGTGTATACATTTCGAGCATAGTGGAGTTATAACTATTAGTTTGTACTGTAATGGTGCAGGTTTTGGTTATTAAAATTCAGTTTGACCAAAACTTTACTATCCCTTTAAACGAATTTGTTTACCAGTTTATTTTTTAATGTGTTTTGTCATATAATTTAGCGGTTCGGGGGGGGGGGGGGGGGGGGGGCTGCCCGTGCCCCTGGCTACGCAAACCCATCTTACCACTACAACCATGGTGCCAATTATGTCTGTCAATTTCTTAAAATGTTTTATAAACAATACAACTTGTAAAATATATTTACCATCTAGGCATCTACGTATATAAGGGAAACCAAATACACACACACACACACACACATACACACACACACACACACACACACACACACACACACACACACACACACACACACACACACACACCGCACGATCGCTTCATAGGGATAGTTGAGTTATGGTTTAGAGGGCGCTACACAACATAATTTTTTGTGAGATAATGAAAAAATGAGGGTCAAAATTGAAAGAGCATATATTTTTAATGACAGAATAAACTTTATTTGATCAAAATCGGTTCAGAAACAGCTGAAATATCCATAAACATAACTATTGTAATAATTGTGGGGCCCATAAGTCTGCAAGTATTCAAAAATTATGAACCAGCCGTAACAAAAATGTGAAAATGCTTCCTCTTTTCAAATAGTTGTTGGTTATCTCTCTATCTAATCACTATTTCAACAAATCATCACATGCACAATATTTTATTTTAAATGGTTGAAACCAATGAGTTTTTAGAGAGCGCACTCTTGAGTTTTAACGGCTCCTTTTAAATGATAACAGGCTTTTTACTTATTAATTTGTAATTTTGTTATTCCTTTCGACCATGGTGGAGTTATAACTGTTAGCTTGTATTGTTATTGTGCAGGTTTTGGTTACTAAAGCTCAGCCTTTCCAAAACTGTACTATTATCATAATAGTTCATGTTGCAATGCATGTAGTGCACGTCTGTTTATTCCGAATCGTCGTTAATTCCAAGTTGAACCGGCCTATATATATAGGTCTACTTCTATATAGTATACTGAATTGTCTTCAACTTCGTGTGTGATTTTCTTTTTCTTCTCGAAGAAATAAACCATCTAAAACGTAACAAACAAGTTATAAATACACAATCTACACGACCAGGAATTATTTTGTTTGTGTTTGAAAATATGGCCGGTAGCAGTGATGATGGTGACATTTGAGCGCACAAATCGATCAGAATTTTTTCCTCCAGTTAACATCTTGTTTTTGTAAATATGCTTGTCATTTATGGAACTTGCGTGCAATCAAGCCTTTTCTTCTACGAATCAATGCACAATACGCCATTTTTGATTGACATACAATTATGATTGGTTTATCTGGTACACGTTTTGTTGCGGGGTATACTCTTTTTTACCTTGAAAGTGTGTATGAAATATTAATTTGTCCGACGGGGATTTCTATAGACAGTATCCGAATCTTGTTGGTTTCTTGGAAAGACATGTGGGATTATTTCACGGCTTAGTTTCTTATTCCGGAGTCGTATTTTCTTTCCGTTTTGTTTGTTTGTTTTGTTGGCGTTGATATTGTTATTAACGCACGTTTTTTCTTCTTTTTGGAATAGTTTGTACACAATTCAACAGATGTAATGTGATTTAGTTTATAGACAGTTACCCGGGACAGTTATTTTACAGAACTGGTGACGCATTACTAGTATTGTGTTGGGAAGGGAAGGGGGATACTGAGGCCCGAAAATTTTCACCTGAAAAAAAAGAAGTTATTACCAAGCTGCGCAGAATAATATGATTTTGCCCGATGATTTTTATGATTACTTTCTTATATAAGAATCAGATGAATAAAACAAATTTCCCTATAATATCAAATGATTTAGCCCGAAATGTAGATGGTTTTGCATGAATATGATGCGCATTTTGTCAAAATACTGCCATTATGATTATCATCCAAACTATCGGGATGGGGGAGAGACATTGGGGGGGGGGGGGGGGGGGGGGGGTGGTAGCTGCAGAGGCCTCAAAACCCTCGCTCTATACGCATCTGACCAAAACGCACGATTAGCTTTAAACTGAAATATTATGTAAAACATCGAATCTCTATCTAACTTTAAATACAGGGAAATTGCCTACTGAAGAGACAATCTTGAAATGTCATGGTATTATACATGATTATTATAATCCCTTATTTGAATTCATAAGAATGACGTATACATTTAAAGAAAAGCGAGAAGAAAGGATCCGCAGAGGAGAGATGTTATTGTCAGCGGAGGTCGCAGTGACCGCGAACAAAGAAGAAGAAGATAACCCTGGGAAATTTGTTGCCACAAGGAATACAAAATTATACAATAGACTTTATATACTTTAACCCTTTCGTTGCTAAATAGGGAAACACAATAATGGCTACTCTCAAATGGATAGTTGGGAGTAACGAGTGTGGAGAGGTTAACGCGGTCTTGTACATCGAAGTTTAAATGGAAATTTACCTGGGATTGAAAGGCCGGGCGGCGGAGAAGGCCAGAAGGGGATATAAATAATATAAAAGGAGCTTCCTTGATATAATAAGTATGCTATGAAGATGGCTTGTATTGTGCTATATTATCAACATATAATACATTGTATATAAAACGGAAGAAGTGGAGTACAATTATACGGTGCAGATAATATTGGATGGTATTATACGCTGGAGGCCTGGCTGTATACTGAGAAATAATTATAGTTCATGGAAATTATGCCAAAAGATACTTGGATATGAATCAATAGAACAGTAAAAAAAAAAAAAAGTTCTTTGTCCTTTTTTGTCAAGATGTCTTACAAGAACATGGCCGCTCCCATCATCTTTTGCCGCCGTAAGAATTAGTAAAATGTGGGTATGTTCACGTAAGGATTTCATGGGATCCAGGAGGCCAAAATTGCCAAGTTATGTATCAAATCAAATGTCTGTTCACCCTCTAAACGATAATAATAACCGAAAGCCATAGTTTCATTGCCCTTTAAGTGTTAGGTATGGGTAACATTCTTTATTATATCATAAGGGACCTGCACCACATAAGACTTTTAATGTTCTTTCTTGCCGGTTTCCTCATTCGTATATATATATAATTGTATTTTGTGTTTATCTTTCTTTATGTTGCTTGTATGTTCTCTACTTATCTGTAAATATCAATGTTATAATTATGTATGTTTTATATAACGAATGGAATCAAATGAAATTAAATGATTTCTGTAAATAGCCCAAATATACGCGCCTAGATATACATGTAAAAATTAAAAAGTATTACTACTTTATTTGCAAGAGTAATGCTTTATTACAATTTTAGATAGATTCACAGTGGAATGTGAAATGTGACGAATTTTAAAGTTAAAATCAAACATAAAGGAAACTGACTCAAAAATATTTTAAATGGTTGAAAATGAGCTAAGAAAAATAGGCTTCGCCGGGAATCGAACCCGAGACCTCCGAATTGCTAGACCGGTGATCAACCATCGAACCAGAAGACCCTTGAATGGGGGACGTTCCCGTCAAACCCTTTTCAATAGTCAGAAGCTATATAAACCGGACATGTACTAACCGGATAATTAAATTAACTTTTCTAAAGAAAGTGCGCGGGATCACACGAAGTGATGCAGCTTGTTGATTAATTAAATTCAAACAAAGGAAACTGACTAAAAATATTTTAAATGATTGAAAATGAGCTATGAAAAATAGGCTTCGCCGGAAATCGAACCCGAGACCTCCGGAAATTTAAAGTTATCTGAAAGAAAACTGTATCAGTAAAAATAGAAACCCTTTCGAACTTCATCCCAAGTCTATTCACAGAATGTATAAAATAAATCATGTTAATAAGATACACACGTTTTCGTTCCATAAATACACACATAGGCTATAATTGATTAAAGCATGAAGCCATTGTGCAACACGCACAAACAAAGTCTTTTTTATTCGACTGAACCAAAATAAAAGTCACGATGCAAACAAACTAAAATAGGACGGATAGACGGACGGACAACCCGAACACATTGGCCCGGATTCACAAAGGAGGTTTGTACAAACCATGGTCTACATCTATGGAGTGATGTTCGTAGACAAGTAAAACAATTGATAATTTCTAATGATATAACTGTTAGTGCTCATGCTAACCAGCAAATATCACCGTCTGAGAAGACAAACATTAATATTTGGTGCCTTTACTAAATGTGTATATGAGTTTACATTCTTTCTCCATCAGTTGACAAATGGCACTCCATAGATGTAGAGTCCATGGTTTAAACCATGGTTTGTACAAACTGCTGTTGTGAATCCGGGCCAATACCTCCGGCCACGTCATTGTCGGAAGCAATTATGGTTGCCCCTCCAAGTCCATGAATACACAAATATAATTGATAAAAGCATGAAGCCACTGGGCACAAACAAACTATTTTTTGTTAACTATTTTTTACTAAACCAAAATAAAAGTCACGATGCAAAAAATGTCAGAAGCCACGAAAGTGTGTGTGTGTGTTGGCAGGGGGCGAACGCCTTCAGATTTTATCTGGGGAGGGCCCGGAAAAAACGTGAGGAGGAAGAGACTGATACCCTTTTGTGCTTCTCTGTGGAAAACAAAAATCATATCAGATTATTGTCACCCCGATAGGCGTCACAAATACAAAGTTTGAATTTGGTAGATCATTCGGTTCTATCGCGAGAACGATCACGGGAAGGACGGACGGACAGACAACCCGAAAACACAACACTATGCCTCGATCGGGCCACTTCGTTGGCGGAGGCATACTAATGGTTGCTCCTCTTATTTTGATAATGATAATACTAATAATAATATACAACATAAAATAATTGTGTATTAAAACGTTATTTTAATGTCTTCCCTACTTGTTACTTTCATTATAATCGTTCCTTTTGTAAAGTCCATATTTCTTACAAGTGAACCAGTGTCGTTTATAAACACGTCTGCGGCTCTTAATTATGCCCGGTTAATTGTTTACCCAAACAACAATTAACTATTCGTCTCACGACTTAAAGGGGTAGTTCAGTTTTGGTAGAGAGGGCGCTGCACATCACAATTTTTTTGTGAGGTAATGAAAAACTGAGTGTCGAATTTTAGAGAACAGGCAATTTTAATGGCAGAAGAAACTTTATTTGGTCAAAATCGGTCCAGAAACGGCTGAAATATCAGTAAATATATCTGATCTTATAATTATTTGGGGCCCAAATAATTAATGAATTTTTCAAAAAATTAAAAAAATGCATACACTTTTTCTAAATTTTTCAAAAGCGTTTTTCAAATAGTTGTTGATGATCTCTCTATTTAATCATGATTTCAATAAAACATTACATGCATAATTTTGTATGAAAAATGGTTAAAACCAATGCCTTTTTAGAGAGCGCCCTCTTGTGTTTTAATGGCTCTTTTTGAATGATAATGGGCTTTTTACTTAGTCGTTTGTAATTTTGTATACCTTTCGAGCATGGTGGAGTTATAACTATTAGTTTATAATGTTACTGTCCAGGTTTGGTTACTAAAGTTCAGCCTTACCAAAACTGTACTACCCCTTTAAACTATACTTTTATGTCTAACCAACATATCCCGAGGCTGAACGCGGGCCTTCCCTTTCATTAGTGTAGTTACGTTATCATAATTAGTCATTAAAAGGGAATTCATTATCGCTTTATTTCTATTTTTGATAAATATTTCTACCGAGTTCCAAAGGGCAAGGTATAATAAGCACACCGAAAGGAAATGTTTGGTGCTGTGTTCTATTTCGACTATTAGTACATCAAATGGAGAAGACGTCAACACCTATGTACACTGAAGATCAAGACTCGTTCAGTGTTATGTACTTTGCAATGTGTATACAAGTATTCAGTGTCTATATGTAACCTGACTTGTAACCTGGTAGAAAGTGTTGAGTGTTATGATACCGTACTTGACTTGTGGTAAAACGTTGTCAGTGTTACGTTACTTGATTTGTGGTAGAAAGTGTTCAGTGCTATGCTACTTAGCTTGTGGTAGAAGTGTTCAGTGTCATGTAACTTGACTTGTGGTATAAAGTGTAAAGTGTTCAGTGTTATGTTACTCGACTTGTGGTATAAGGTGTTCAGTGTTATCTTACTTGCCTTGTGGAATAAAGTGTTCATGCAGTGTTATGTTACTTGATTTGGGGTAGAAAGTGTAATTATTGTCCATGTTACTAGTTTTGTTTTATTCAATAACGCAAATCATAGTCGGTTTTAGTTTTGTATTGTTTTAATGATGCATATCATATACTGTAGTCAATTTAAATTTTGTATTGCTTTACAGGGATCTAGTAACATCCACAAAACTTAATTATAATTCTACTGGTTCTCTCATACCTTGTTTTTAATATTCGTATTTCCCAACTGAAACATGGAACAGGTTTTGATTGTTCAATTTTCACTTTCGTTAGAAAGATAATTACGATTGAAGTGTTCGGATGTTTACCTAACTATCCACTGGATAGTCATAACTGTGTACGAAGTCAGTGCAATAGGTTAGCAAATATCACTTTGCATTTTCGCTTATATCTCAGCCATATAACAACTATTGAGCGTGATATTTTCACACAATACTCTAAGGACATATCAGATCACAAAACTACAAGTGACGTGATACCAACCATTCATCACTTTATGCACATGCCAACACAGTTACTATTATAGATCTCTTTAATGATGCATATCATATCATAATTATGCGGTTTTAGTTTTGCATAGCTTTAATAATGCACATCTTTAATAGTCGGGTTTAGTTTTGTATTACTTTATTAAAGGGATCTATTCACTTTGTTGAAATGTGCAAAAAGGTGATGAATGGTTGATAAAATGTGTACTGTTGTGATATGATAAGTCCACTTGGTATGGCGTGAACATTTCACGTTAAATGGATGTTATATGACCGAATAACGAGCGAAAATGCAAAGTGATACTCGCTAACTCATTGCACTGTCTTTGTACACAATTTTAACTATCCAGTAGATAGCTTTAAATCTAAACACTTCAATCATATATATCTTTATAACGGAAGACAACATTTGGAAAACCATACGCTGTTCCATGCTTCTATTTGTAATGCGAATACAATACGGTATGAGAGAACCACTAGAGTTCAACGGTCAGTTTTGAATATTTGGACAATGTTTACTAGATTCCTTTAATGCATATCTTTAATAGTTGGGTTTAGTTTTGTACTGGTTTAATGATGCATATCAAAATCGGTTTTAGTTTTGTACTGGTTTGAAGATGCATATCATAATCGGTTTTAGTTTTGTTTTAGTTTAATGATTCATGATGTAAACTACAGCTGAGGCGGTGGCGAATGTTTATGTGATCAAGCTATTGTGGCATGTGGCTCAGTGGTAAAGCATCCGCCTCCGTAATGTGCCTGGGAGGTCGTGGGTTTGATCCCCGCCCAGGTCATACCAAAGACTAGCCAGACGCTCGGCATTTGGTAATGGTAACATTTATCATATAGTAATAGTAACATTTATGATGCAGGGCCTGCTGGAAGAGCAGCGTTCGGTACTGAAGTGGCTACCCTGGGTATAGTAGCTAAAACGTTAATATAATTATTATTATTACTGTATTTTTTTTTCATGTAGTAACAATGGCTTATATAAATCATGAACAGCACCATTTCACCCAAACAATTTCACAGGCACCCACACCCAGACTCTTGGGTGATTAAATGTTGTTTAAAGGAACATTATTAATACAAAAAAAACTTCTGTTCAAGTTTAAATTTCTTTTAAGCAGACTTTGTGGCTTGAAGATAATGTACCATTTCAACCTAACCAATGATATGATCAACCCCCCAAATACTAAATCCGGATGTAAATATACCGGTTAATATTTCAACCTAATTGAGTGATTGAATGAATGTCTTGTAAAAGAAAATTATGAATGAAAATTAATATTTCAAGTTCTAATTTCCTTTTAGCAGACTGTATGGCTAGAAAGTGTATCATTTTTAACCTAAACGATGAACACCCCCCAAAATAGATACTTACTAATAGAGCAGGATGTAAATGTACCAGTAACTATAAAAATTATGACATCCTCATTCTGTAGTCTTTAATTAGTATTATTATTCTTCTTTTAAATAATATAATTCATATAAATAGGGGTATGAACATTGTTATTTGTTCTTATTCATTTATTTATTTTAATGCATGTATTTATTTTTTGTTATTTGTATTATTTAGAGGATTATAGATGACTAGTGTACCAGCAATTCGGGCGAATGTAAGTTTGAGGTAGTTCAAATTTGTAAAATCAGACATGCGGCGCTCTCTTGCTAAATCCTTGCGCATGGTTTGAAATACACACTGGGTCACATGCACTTCGGGTGTAATGCAAATGAACTAGCTTAGTTAGGTATGTTCACACAGGTTCATAGGCGTAGGAGGTAGGGGAGGGGGGGGGCAGGGGGGCTGCAGCCCCCCTGCAGTTTTAAAAAACGGCCATATTCGGGCAAAACGCACCTGAAATTCGGGCAAATCGTGTCATATTCTGGCAAATTATATCATATTCGGGCAAAATCATATCATATTCGGGCAAAACTGTCTCATATTCCGGCAAATTTATGTTATTTTGGACTAAACAGTTGAAAACATGTCATTTTGGGGCATCAAAGAGGCGAGGACATTCTTTGTTTTTAGTTTTTAATTGTAGGTGAAAATACAAACATTCAGGCATAAGAGCCCCTACGCCCATGCACAGGTTCAGACTGCCTTGTAGTGTACATCCCCCGCGTATGACCATCTTAGATTTTACGGATCCAAAATTGCCTATAAATTTTGGGTATACAAACAAGATATATCAACCATGTTCGTGTGCACGTCAAAGAAGATCGCACGTTACAATCTGATGTGGTGATGCAAGGACATTGTGCATTATGAGAGAAAAGAGGCGAAACAAACTTTGTTGATATAGTGTTATATGATTCATTCAAGAAATGTATACATTCATTCTTGAACCCCTATGCATTCCGTCTAAAATACCTTGCAGATCAGTGGCTTTATCATGGTGAGACTGATTGGGGGGGGGGGGGGGGGGGGGGGGGGTATTCCTTAATTTCCCCCCCATATTTTCCCATTATGTCTTTCTTCGTTTTTGTACAATTATTGGGAAAGGGGGGGGGGGGGTGGGGGTGAGCACATGCCCCCGTGCCCTCTCATAGCTACACCACTGCTGTAGCAGATAGACAAGGATGTCTTTATTCACTTGTCATTTTGGTCACAATTGAAAACCTTCAAAAATTGAACCTTTACCTTGTATTCATTATCCTAGACACAAACATCTCTTCAAGTGTTTTATTTTTGTGTAGATTTAATTAGTTGGTCACAAATGAAAACCTTCACCTTGTAGCAGAGCCGTATTTAGTCTTAGACAATACAGGTCTGCCTTGTATTAATTTTGTTGTTGTTTTGTTTATAGGCGTTCTTCATTCATTTTGAATATTTGCGCCATTAATTTGGATAATTACACTACACTCAATTATTCTCTCTTCAAGTGTTTTATTTTTGTGTAGATTTAATCAGTTTGCCCTGGGCTTCAACTGCCACACAACAAGACAAGAAATAATCATATGACGCGGACTACAGATCGTTTTTTTTTTTCCCTCTAAAAAAGGAGTATCCATTTATTTATTATCAATAGTCATGACTTCATGGGAAATGCATAAGACATGACTCAACGAGAGCATAAAATAGAATCTCCTTGTTACAAGGCTAACAGTCAAGGTTAAGAATACACCAGAACATCATACACCATGGAAAGTAAAGAAATGATAACTTCATAATTATTCATCAACCACCGCTAAACAAACATCTTGGATAATATATGATCCCACCTTATTCTTGTACACACACTCAATATAATTATATATTTATATCTTCATGATATGTTCACGCTTTTCTCATTTTTGTTGTTGTTGTTTGTTCTAAAGGAAGACTATCAATATAAGAAAATTAATACCAATGTTCTATATAATACTACTGATGTTGTTGTTGTTGTTGTATTAGCAGATGATGCATACATAGCTGATCGGTTGAAGGAAGAGACAAACTACAAAATCATGGAAAAAAATGTACTTGTTCAGGATCAAACTATCCATGTGCCCCTCCGTGCCAGAGTATTTTCCGGACCAGTCCTGGGCCCCGTGCAGAAAGAGACGCAATCTATTGCACGTTTGAACCAATCAGATTTGCGCATTTAAGTCACATGACCCGACTTGCAACTAATTGCAACTTTTTACAATCGATTGTATCTCTTTCTGCAACAGGGCACTGGAACGGTTAGATTACAGCTCTGTTGGGCGTTCTCAGTCTACGAATTAGCGTTACTTTTCATTTGTAACAGGACAATGTATATATAATGAGAATAATAAACCACAAGGTGGATAAGTTAATCAATTTGACTCTATCGCACCATTGACACTAATTAGTATGCATTGATTAATTCCCACATTTATATACTACTTAGCCTTAGGTGTAAAGATCAGTAAAAAAAAGAAAAAAAAGAAGAGAATATAACATTGCAACATACAATATAACGTAGGTACACTGATCAAATCACAGTTCCCATGGTCCAAATGTACACTAAAAAAAAAAAGGAGACAATTAACGACAGATTTTTCTTGAGATTAAGATAGAAAAGGAACATTTTCATAAATGAATATATAGTTTTTCTCGTTTCCCTGGATACATATTCCATATATATATATATTATATAAACATACTTTACACCCAAAGAGGCAGACTACTCAATATAAAAATGGAGTATGTATATAGATATTATCACTTTCACTATTTTTTTTTTTTAGACATGATTATATTTAATTTTGAATGAATTTGCGCTGATGCCAGCTCAGCCATATATTTATAAATATAACAACTCGGCTAATTAAAAACATAAAATGTATAAAAAGCATGTCCAGATATATTCTTATAACTGCAATAAAATAAGAGAAACAAATGATATCTAAACATTCACAAACATCCTGATTAGCAGCTGACTGCAGAATATAGAACATATTTTTGCAACATTTTAGTTGGAAATCAAGTTATTTTAATAGAACAGTCTGAATGTCTATTTTGGCATTGTTTATATTAAAAAACATCTGTGGGTGTTTTATATACCATGGCTTCATATTATTCCAGCTTTATAAGAAACCTTATATTCCATTATATTCTTTGTATGAAATACAGAATTAATTTCCTTTAATACTTTTGCCAACAACCTTTACGTTTTTTAATCAAACATGATCTTTATAAAGCTACCGATTTGGCCCTAACTTTAACATAGCAATTAAAGTGATCCATTAACTTTTTTAAATAAAAAAAAAAATCACTTGGAGCTTTCACACTTCTCTTGTACCTTGCTGTTTGGGTTATGGTAACGGAAGAATTAAATGGGTTTTGATTTTTCAAATGTTTCCCTAATTATGGAGATGGAGATGGATTTAATTTGAAAGTGTCTATGGATGCTTTCAACAGGTAGTCAAGTGTTTAGGATACTTCAAGTGAATGATCAGGATAAAACCAGACATTCATTTTCTCTGTTTTCACTAGGTAAACATTATTCCTTTTCTTATGAAAACCTCACATATCATTTTCAAGTTATCTTACAATGAAACTGGTATATGATTGAAGTCTCAAATATTACTTTTGGGAAAAAATATTAAGTTAATGGATCACTTTTAAAGCCAGTGGTCATGATTTCATAGAGACAATCAGAAATTAATTACATGATTTTCCTCGGACAACATATAAGTGGGCTGGAATGTACATTTTATGTTTCATGCTTTTTAAAGCTCATCTGATGAAGAATGTTTTGGATATATTTTTTGGTATTAAAAGTATGCCTTATTTAGTTTGTCTTGACAAATTTGACAGTTAATTTATTCAGAATTTATCCAATCGATGATAACAAAGCAACTATAAAAAATAAAGAAGACGATAGCTGAATAATTTCATTCAAGCTCGCCTAATAAGACCTTTGGTAAGAAAAATAGTTTTGCTACAATAGTTATTATTCAATTGAACGACATTGGGAATATGCAAACCCTAGTTTGTAGCAATAAGTCAAATCATTTCAAAGAATGTAAACTGTTTTCTGACTTCCAAATCAAGGAAAGTCTAGAGCATTTTGTATATTTTGTTTGTACTTCCAACAAAAAACAAATTAATGTTTGTCTGCGCTACATAAAAGAATATTACACACATATATTCATACCTTTGAATCATATTCATAATTAATTTTTTATATATCCTCCCAGTCACCTTTGCAAATTAACATTTCATCGGTATAAACATTCAAAATCAAACTTGGAAAAAAATAATTAAAATGCAAATCATAACTGAAATATATTACTCATTAAACAAATAATATCAACATACATAAATCCCTCTGTCTGATTGTTGCTGATAATTGTTTTTCTTATTGTAGATATGATAGAGTTGCAACAGGATCTGCAGTACAAATGGATGAAGCACTGCGCTCTATGAATAACAGAATATCTACACACCAGAATAAAATATGATTTAATAGTAGATAACCCATTACTTACGTTTCTTTTTCATCTTGCCTTCTTCTTTGCAATATTTGCATGTCTATATAAAAACCGACCATCCTATCAAAGGACTCTATAATCACAATAGAAATCATAATGATATCAAATCATAAAATCAAAATCAAAATTACACATAGAGAAACGATAAATACTGCACACACTTTTCATTAAAGACATGAAGACATTACATGACACATTGTATGTAGGCTATAATTATTTTCACGATATACATGATTTCTTCTTTTTTTTTTTCAAACTGGAAAGACAAGTTGATATAAACAGAGAGACAATTTTTGCCATAATATGTGATGAGAGATAATAATGAAAAAGTAACCGGTACAGTGTGAAATTATCCCCCTTTAAATTAATTAAAACTCTCTTGTACTACATCATTATAGATCAGTTCAGAATTATAACGTATTCAGTACACCACCAGATATAGCATATAGGAGAAGAACAAAGTTGGCTCATGGAAAACAAAGCTTCCACTTTCAAAATAAATGTAATTTTCACTGAAGGACATTTTCCTTTTTGATCTAGACAAAGGTTTTTTATAGACAAGAGGGGTTCCACATACCAGTTCATAAAAAAATAGTAAAAAAATCTACTTGTACATAATGTGGCACCAATACAGTTCTTTTGTTTTTCACAAACAAGATATGATTATAAACTTTTAATTATATCAATACAATTTTGTATAAATACACATTAACATTAGATTTAAAAAAAGGTATAACATATTAACCCGCCACCCTATTGATAATACATTGCAAATATATAACATTTCCCTTCTAAAAGTTCATAGAATTGTCTTTGAATATTTACTTTACCTCATAGACAAAACCTTTTCAAATACACGTTATACTCTGTTCTGTAAACATAGTTATTCTACAGACGGTATGTAAAAAACTTAAAATAACATGATTCATCTGCACCAACCTGTATTCAGTTATATAATATGTTAGTAATGTAATATTTTTTTCCAACATATTAAAGGACACATACAATCATTTGATTTTTTGAATGACCCCAAATTAATTGTAATTGCATAAATAAAGTTACAATAAACGAAAAAGCAGAATGAATGAAGCCATTATCTATATATATATATCGCATCCTTCCATCATTACAATTTTCACCACACAAACATCACAACATTAAAAAGGCGGATTTCAATTGACAAAATTCATGTTGTTTCCGATAAGATTAAGCAGCATATTGATTAAACGATACGACCGACGCGATTTTTCGTCACAAAAAAAAAACGGAAAACAGACACGAGACATGCACATTCACGGATTCCCTCACAAGTAACGATTAACAGGCAAAACATCTGTTGCAGAAGACTAGTTCACTTTATTAGCTCAGGTCTAGCATATGATATGGAATGAAGTCTTTTATTGTCTAGTATAACCTTCCTTCTCTTCCTCCTGCCGTTGGTCATTGAATGCATGACTGCATTTACCTTTAAGAGGTAAACCACAAAGTCAATCAAATTTATCAAACTTTTCAACATATCAAACTTTCCCCTTCCCTTTCTTTTCCAGAGCCTCTAAACAGTCTCTCGAGATTTCCTCGTCTCATCAAAGAAGTGACAGACTAGGTGCCGAACACTCTGGGTGAAGTCAACGGGGGCTATTTCGATTGTCAAGTCAACAAAGAAGACCCGAGCTGCAACCAATTCTAATTGTCAAAGAAGGCGAGCGTTGTCCTCTTTGAAATGATCGAAAAGCCCCGATGTCGCAGCTGCAGCCATTTCTCTTCATGATCCCGAATAACCAGCAAGCATGTCCATGCTAGGCTTCTCATCCAGACCCTGTTGTGTCATGAACCCTTCTTGAAGACGATTTGATTTTGCTATTTCTTATGATATATAAATGTTCTCCATAGACCCAAGCCTGAATATTATTTTTTCGGGACGAGCCCTGAACGGGGTTAAAAGCTGGGGCCTACTTTACACACAACAACATCCCAACAAAGCTGCAAAATCTTCTTTGGCATGTAAAGGATTAATCCCTCTGTAGTTCCCCCGTCACCATTGCAGATGCAACCACTGTTCAAGTATGCATTCTCATTTTGATATGAACCCATTCCCTACTAGATCTTGCAATTGCCATTGAGTACGTTGATACAGGGTCCACCAGGTTCCTGTAGGCAATGAGGTATCAACCTGTTCCTTGCTAGATTTTGCAATCCCAATAGAGTTTATACAGCGCCCACTATGTTCTCATAGAGTAAACGCAGGGCCCACCAGGTGCCCGTAGGCAATGGGTTATCAATCTGTTCCCTACTAGATGTTGCAATCCCCATAGAGTTGATACAGGGTCCACCAGGTTGGTCCAATAGGCAATGGATTAAGGCTCTTCACCTGAATTTTTAGCTCATCGTACACGATGATTTCTATAACATGGGAATGTTTTACCCTCTAATCTAAGCTCAACCACCTATCACTCCCACCACTCCTGGAGCTTGGGGATCTCTTTTTCCTCGGATTGGTGCGGGATTATAAGGCAGCTAAGTCTCATTTCTCCAGGCTCATCCACGGCTGATAATCTTCCTTTTTCTTCCTTCAATACAGAGACGATCCATCTTGCTCAAGCTCAGTCCACATCAAAATGAACACCTACAATTTAATCATACTCCATATTCACAAGGTACATCCAAGCACCGACTTCAAATTCCGAGAACATAAAAGAATCCCCTCTACATCCTCTCGCAAATCTTGTAAATGTTTGTTTTTCTTCATCATCATCTTCATCATCATGATAATAAAATACAATATATAATCTTTTTTCCTGCGATATGTCTCTCTCTCTCTCTTATCTACAGCTATTCATACAAATTCACACAAAAACATGTCTTTATAATCAGGAATGGAAGGCAATATTTGTTGTCTGATGACAGAGAGGAAGATGAAGAGAGGGGGGTCAGATCCCCCACCCCCCCCCCCCCTATCCCCCTCCCTGGCGGAAAGCTGTGTTCATCAACCTCATAGATGCGTATCGCTGACCTCGTCGGCATCTATGCTTCCCTTGCCGAAGAATCTTCGTATGCTGGAGAAGCTCTTCTTGGGCGGTAGACCCTTCTGCATAGGTGTGCTGTTCTTGTGCGTGATGGAAATCTGTGTGTGGAAGCAGTAGAGAGTGGTAGAGAGAGTAACAACTTTGAGTTAGTAAATATATAATCCATTGCGGATATAGTATCGGAAATAATATCGCTAATGATATTCGCTTGTCTCGCAATGTAAAACTAGGAATCTAAACGATCACGACGTTTCGTATGCTACTGCAATACTTTGTCAAATGATAATATCGAATGTAGACACTCGGCTTTTATGCTCTACCGTGGCTCCCAACATCATAATCTCGCATGAGCGATTGCGTTCCTGATAGGTCAACAACGGAACCCGCTGATTGGCCGGTGCACACGGGCAAACAACCAATCAACAAAACACTGGATCGGCCCGCCTAACGAAACAGCGTACGTGGCGACGTATCGTACGCTGTTTCGTTAGGCGGGCCGATCCAGTGTTTCGTTGATTGGTTGTTTGCCCGTGTGCACCGGCCAATCAGCGGGTTCCGTTGTTGACCTATCAGGAACGCAATTGCTCATGCGAGATTATGATGTTGGGAGCCACGGTAGAGCATAAAAGCCGAGTGTCTACATTCGATATTATCATTTGACAAAGTATTGCAGTAGCATACGAAACGTCGTGATCGTTTAGATTCCTAGTTTTACATTGCGAGACAAGCGAATATCATTAGCGATATTATTTCCGAAACTTTGAGTTACTTTGAAATTAAAATTGTTCTTTCTTTAAAATTATCTTAAGCGGAATACAAAAGAAAATGTCTATTAAATTAAAAAGTTCATTTTTTTTTCTAACAGAGGGCAATAATATAACAATAATTTGAGTAAAATTATTTCACTTGCAAATTAACGAAAGGGAAGACTCCAATGAATAAGATGATTTATTCTGAATTGAATTTGCGTTACATTCACAATAGCTCCTGACCAGCACAAGCATTGAAAAGGGTTTCATGGTAAGTACCGTAATACAAGAGCTTTGTGTCTCCATGGTTAGAGCACTTTTATTTCAAAAGTTCCTTTCATATTCTTGGGCTCCTGCCTGGCAAGAGCATTGAAAATTATTTTCAATTGAAGTACCACCATTCAAGAGCTTTGGAAGTCTCGGGTTCGGATCCCAGCAAAGCCAAATTGTCTTTGCTCATTCGTTTTTGATTTATTTATGGTCAATTTTCGCTATATTTGGATGACAACATTAAGATGGAGAAGGTGGAAGGTGGTCAAGAGATAGGGGGGGGGGGATGGTCAAGAGGTGGGGGCTAGCTTACCGTGCAAGGGGGCTGCAGCCATGGCTCCCCGTCAATCTGCATGGGCACTCGTTTCCTGGTCCTGATGGTGACGGTCTGGCACTGCGCTAACCTGCGGCCAGATGACCGGATGCCCGCCTTCACCTGACCGACATGGAGGGATCCCTCAAGCCCGACCACTTCAAGCAACTTGTCACCGATCGCTGTGGGGAAAAAAGAATAATAATACAAATATTTAACAAAGTTTGATTATGGTACTGGCATAGCCCAATTTTGTTTGCTCATTTTTATTAATTTACCTCATTACTGGTCAGTTTCTCTCTATGTTTGAATATAAGATCACTGTGGGGGAAAAAGAATAATACAAATTTGTAACAAGGTTCGATTACTGGCAAAGCCCAATTTTCTTTGCTCACTGTGGGGGAAAAAGAATAATACAAATTTGTAACAAGGTTCGATTACTGGCAAAGCCCAATTTTCTTTGCTCATTTCAATTTATTCACTTCATTTCTGGTCATTTTCTCTCTATGTTTAAATATAAGTTATAATTTCAAGATAAGTAGCTGCTAAGTGTATAACTTGACCGTTGCCCTTACCTTCCCCCCAAAAGCAGAACAAACAAATAATCAATTGCACCCCCCCCCCTCCACCACCATAGAAAATTGTACTCACACTGCCTGGCGAACATGAGATCGATGCTGGACTGCGTTAGCGTGACCGATGCGTGACTGTCGCCCTCGCGCTCCCGATTCCTCTGCAGCTTCTTCTCCATCTGTCTCCTTTTCTTGTTGCCGGGCGTCTCCCCCCAGATGTTGGAGCCCCCGTAGATGCTGGGGATGTTGAGCACGGCGATCCCCTCCAGCGACGGCCCGCTCGCGAGGTCCAGCGAAACCCCATCGCACTGTGATATCGAGAACAAAAAACTAGTTTGAGATAAACCAAAAATTTCAAAGAATGTTTATATAACATGAATTATATTTTGCAGCTATGATCCGCTAATTGTTGCCCGGCGTATCCCTCCACAGATGGGAGCCCCCGTAGATGCTGGGGATGTTGAGCATGGCGATCCCCTCCAGCGACGGCCCGCTTGCGAGGTCCAGCGACACGCCATCGCACTGTGATATCGAGAACAAAAAAACAGCTTGAGATAAACCAAAAATTTCAAAGAATGTTTATAATATGAATCATATTTTGCAGCTATGATCCGCTAATTGTTGCCGGGCGTTGTATCCCTCCACAGATTGGAGCCCCCGTAGATGCTGGGGATGTTGAGCACGGCGATCCCCACCAGCGACGGCCCACTCGCAAGGTCCAGCGAAACCCCATCACACTGTGGATATCGAGAAATAAAACCAGTTTGAGATAAACCAAAAATCTCAAAGAACGTTTATAATATGAAATATAGTTTGCAGCTATGATCCGCTTTTTGTTGCTAGGCGTCTGCCCCCACAGATTGAAGCCCCCTTCGATGCTGGGGATGTTGAGCACGGCGATCCCCTCCAGCGACGGCCCGCTCGCAAGGTCCAGCGAGACGCCATCGCACTGTGATATCGAGAACAACTAGATGGATCTTCGATTGCGCGCAATCAAAAATTATGCCTCCGCTATCACGCGATTTTAATATGCCCAAATTAACATGCACTGATTTAATTTTTCTTATATTTTGAGTCCTGTGACCTTGACCATATGATCCCAATCTTTGATGGCTCCCTAAAAAACAGTCAGGTACCAAGTTTGATTGAAATCTGACATTTAGTTCTTGAGATTTTGGTATTACAAGCTTTTTTGCATGTATAATGAGTCCCGTGACCTTGACCTCAACCTCATGACCCCAACATTTTATGGCTACGTTGACTCTTTATGATACAGGTACCGAGTTTGATTGAAATCTGACATTCAGTTCTTGAAATTTTGCAATTACAAGCCATTTTCGCATACATATTGAGTCATGTGACCTTGACCTTTGACCTCATGACCCCCCAAATCTAATCAGATCAGTGGCACCCCGATATGTACACTCATACCTAGTATGTAATTGATCCGTCAACCGGTTCTTGAGATATCGCAAGAACGAGGCATTTTTGCACATACATTGATTCCTGTGACCTTGACCTTTGTCCTCATGAACCCCAAAATCTAATCAGATCATTGCCACCCCAATATCTACACTAATACCAAGTTTGAATTTGATCTGTCAACCAGTTCTTGAGATATCGCGAGAACGAGGCATTTTTGCATATATATTGAGTCCTGTGACCTTGACCTTTAACCTCATGAACCCCAAAATCTAATCAGATCATTGCCACCCCAATATCTACACTAATACCAAGTTTGAATTTGATCCATCAACCAGTTCTTGAGATATCGCGAGAACGAGGCATTTTTGCATATATATATCGAGTCCTGTGACCTTGACCTTTGACCTCATGACCCCTAAAATCTAATCAGATCATTGCCACCCCAATATCTACACTAATACCAAGTTTGAATTTGATCCGTCAACCAGTTCTTGAGATATCGCGAGAACGAGGCATTTTTGCATATATATCGAGTCCTGTGACCTTGACCTTTGACCTCATGACCCCTAAAATCTAATCAGATCATTGTCACCCCAATATGTACACTCATACCAAGTTTGAAATTGATCCGTCAACTGGTTCTTGAGATATCGCGAGAACGAAAACGGGACGTACGGACGGACGTACGGACGGACGTACGGACGGACGGACGGACGGACGGACGGACGGACAACCCGAAAACATAATGCCTCCGGCCACTTCGTTGGCGGAGGCATAAAAACCAGTTTGAGATAAACCAAAAATTTCAAAGAATGTTTATAATATGAATTATATTTTGCAGCTATGATCCGCTTATTGTCGCCGGGCGAATCCCTCCACAGATTGGAGCCGCCCCCGTAGATGCTGGGGATAATGAGCACCGCGATCCCTTCCAGCGGTGGATTACTCGCGAGGTCAAGTGACACCCCATCGCACTGTAAAACTGGAATAAGAAACAAATACATTTTGGACATAAACTGTCAAAGAATGTTTTGAGTAGGATATATATTTTGCAGCTATGATATGCTTTTTTATCCATCTGTCTCTGTCTCTTGTTGCTGGGGGTATCCCCCCCCCCCACAGATTGGAGCCCCCGTAAATACTAGGGATATTGAGAACCATGATCCTTCCCAGTGACGGCCCAGCGAAACAACAATTTAGAGGGATCTAGTAACTTTGTTGGCATGTGCAGAAAGTGATGTATGGTTGGTATCATGTGTAGTTTTGCGATCTGATATGTCCTATTGTGTGAACATTTTACGCTAAATGGATGTTATATGGCCGAGTAATGAGCTAAAAATGCAAAGTGATATTTGCCAACTCATTGCACTGACGTTATACACAGTTATGGCTATCCAGTGGATAGTTAAACATCTAAACACTTCAATCGTAATGATCTTTCTAACGAAAGGGAAATTCGAAAAACCAAAACCAGTTCCATGCTTCTATTGGTAATACAAATACAACAAGGTATGAGGGAACCACTAGATTTCTAATGAAGTTTTGTGGATTTGGACAATGTTACTAGATCCCTCTAAAGATAACACAAAGCTTTTGCTAACCATAATGTCTGTGTCTTTCATGAGATGCTTGCATGTTGAGGCAAACGTCTCCGATGTTCCAAACTCAAAGTACCACCAGAGTTTGTTCTTCATCAGACTGTCCTAGAACAGTTGTGGTTTAGTATACCTGAACTGGTACTGACAAAAATAATTGTCTTCGGTTAATTTTGATAGCCAACAATAACATTGATTGACAGACAGAATCCAACTTCCACCTACCATAATGTCTATGTCTTCGTGGAGGTTCTTGCATGTTGAGGCAAACGTCTCCGAGGTTCCAAACTCAAAGTACCAGAGCTTGTTCTTCATCCGACTGTTGAACTTCTCTGGGTGCCTCTCCCGCATCGTGTGGAAGCGGTGAGCGATGGACGCATCCTAATGGGGAGATAAAAAATACAGGAATATAATATTAAAACTGCATAATTTAACGCTTGGAAATTTGTTTATATACGCTATATAAAACTGTGTATTACAGTGGAACCGCGTTATAACGACCGACTTCGCACAGGGATGGGTCGATGCAAAGTCAACATGAAAAAGTGGGGATACACAGATGACAACATTAACTGCGACTGTGGCACATCACAAACCATGCAACACCTCCTTCAGTGTCCTAACCTTGAGGAACAGTGTAGTCAAGAAGATCTGGTGGTTGCGAATGAGACAGCCCTGCGATGTGCAAAGTCATGGCCAAATATTTAATATTCTAGACTAGTAGTGTAGCGTAGTGTAGAGTAGTGTAGATGTAGGATACGAAAGAAGACCGCGTTATAACGACTCGGATGACGTGGGATCTTGAAAATGACCTTGTTATATCAAGTATCTCGTTGTATTGTTATATCAGGGTCCAAAACAAAAGAATATAAACAGCCTGGCCCAGCAAAAATGCCTTGTCATACGAGGGTTTCATTATATTAGACCTCTTTTAATAGTACAACATTCCACTGTACCTTTATTATTAGGAGTAGTATATATGATAAAAAGACGTTTCGAGTTATATTGCGTCCGATATGAATGATCCTCACCTCTAAACCCTTTAGCATTAATTTTGTAATTCTATTAAAGTACATTTCTGGACAACAGTTGCTAGTTCCTCAAATAGGATGAAAAATCCAAGGACTAGATCCCCCATGACATTTCCTAATGACCACTCACCACTCCAATGGAGAAGTAGTTGTTGATGATGTTGTAGGGTACGGGGTCCCCCTGCTCTTCCGTGTCCGTCGTGCTGAACTCTATGTGCCACCTGTCCATGAACTCTGTGGACGACGTCTCAATATCCTTCAGGACCTTTGGTAGACTGCCCCCCTCGTATCCTGGACAACCGTTTGGATAGGTGAAAGGTAAAAGAGACGAAAATGTCAAACACCATCATCTCATCATCATCACCATCATCATCATCACCATCACCATCACTAGCATTGCCATCATCATCATCATCATCATCATCATCATCATCATCATCATCACCATCATCAATCATCATCACCATCACTAGCATTGCCATCATCATCATCATCATCCTCATCCTCATCTTCATCATCATCATCATCATCATCATCACCATCATCATCATCACCATCATCATCACCATCACTAGCATTGCCATCATCATCAGCATCATCATCATCATCATCATCACCATCACTAGCATTGCCATCATCATCATCATCATCATCATCACCATCACTAGCATTGCCATCATCATCATCATCATTATCATTATCATCACCATCATCATCATCACTCTTACCTCCACCCCAGTTGAGACACCTTGCCAGATCGTTGCCGGTACCCAGGGGAAGGATGGCTACAGGTGGCCGAGGCTCCAGCTGAAGCTTGTCTGTCAGAGAGAAAGACATATACAAAAACTTGAACAATTTTGCAAAAAAGGTGCAACTCCTTTTTTGTTTATACTATTCATTCTTTATTTGAACTTCCTACTATTTTCTTCCAGCTAAAGCCATTAAAGGGCAGTGACATATTCCATTTTGGAATATCATTTTCATAATTATCACAAACTCCAGAGTGCTTTCTATGATATGGAAGGATCAAATCTGGTGTAATGTGGGTTCACAAGCTTTAAAAATGCATGAGCACTATAAAGCCAGGAGGAGATATGAATGGAAAAGGATAACTTGTAGGAAAGTAAATTAGCCCCTCATCATCACCCATTATGTTGGTCAACTTTAAAGGGGTAGTACAGTTTTGGTAATGCTGAGCTTTAGTAACCAAAACCTGCACAATAACATTACAAACTAATAGTTATAACTCCACCATGCTCGAAAGGTATAGAAAATATAAAAAAAAAAATAAGTAAAATGCCTTTTATCATTAAAAAAGAGCCATTAAAATACAAGAGGGCACTCTCTAAAAAAGCATTGGTTTCAACCATTTTTCATATAAAATTATGCATGTGATGTTTTGTTGAAATAATGATTAAATAAAGAGATCATCAACAACTATTTATAAACCTCTTTTGAACATTTTTGAAAAAGTGTAATCATTTTAAAATTTGTAAACAAATCATTGAATCCGATCGGATATATTTTTTGATATTTCAGCCGTTTCTGAACCGATTTTGATCAAATAAAGTTTATTCTGTCATTACAATTGTATGCTCTTTCAAATTTTACACTCAGTTTTTAATTATCTCACAAAAAAATTATTTTGTGCAGCGCCCTCTATACAAAAACTGAACTACCCCTTTAAGTCATCACTATTATTAGCAGTATTTGAATTGTTATCACAATTCACAAATATAAGCTTTTGCATCCATAATGGTGCAGTCATCATCGCCATCATTGTCTCCATCGTCATCATTGTCATCATCATCATAATCAACACCATCATCATCACCAACGTTGTCGTCTTCGTCATGATCATTTTATGTTATCACTCAACTACCTTGCCAATGTTGGGTAAATTGAGGTAATGGTGCTGTTAAAACTAAATGAATGTCACTCACCTATGCAATCTAGCACCCATCCAACGGTGCCATCACCGCCACAGCACAGAACTCGGAAATCAGGCACATCTTTGAAGAATTTTAATCTGGAACGAGAAAAAGAGGTAGAAAAATAAAGCTCGACATTTTTCTCTTCAATCTAGAGTGACCCGAAAATATGATTTGACCTTTGGCAATTACTTCACTAGGCTAAGTCAGAGTTAGGTATATGATTAATAGGATTAGCAGTTTTTGCTACTTTACCATTGTAAGACCTACAAACATTTAATTTAGGAGTCTATTTCACTTATTTCCTAAAAACAGTTCCAGGTCTCTAAATAAATTTGGTCAGGATTGGTTTGGACCAATCAGAATCTAGTATTAAATTAAATCCATCTTTGGATTATCATCGCTTTTCTTCTTTGTAAAAAAAAAAAACACTTTTTTTTTCTTTTTTCAACCATCCGAATATGGGGCTCAATAATATCACATGACACAGTCACATGACGACTGCAGATAATATCACATGACACTGTCACATGATGACTGCAGATAATATCACATGACAATAAAATGCACATACCCTGGCATCGGTCCATCCTTGCCGAGGTCGTACACCTGTCGCGGGTTGAGGAGGTACTGGAACTTTCGCATGATGCGCTCCCCCTGACGGCCTCCGCTCTTGGGGTTGACGAACACCACCAGCGGGTGCGTTCCTGGCAGCGGTGTGATCTAAGGGAGAAGAAAAGATGGAATCGATCAATACATTTACTGAATGATTTAATTTTTCCTGCAATTTTCATGATTTCTTTAGGAATCCAAGTTAAAAATACCAGGAGGTACTGGAACTTGCACATGATGCGCTCCCCCTGCCGGCCTCCGCTCTTGGGGTTGATAAACACCACCAGGCGGTGTGTTCCTGGCAGTGGAGGGATCTAGGGGAGATTGGCATACATTTAATAAAGTTGATTTCATTTTTCCTACAAATTTATGATAGAAATATATTTATTTCAAGAATGAGAGAGATATGGTGATAGGACATGCCCCTGCCGGGCCATCAATATTGGGGTTGACCACCACCACCGGGGGTGTGTACCTGGCAGCGGAGTGATCTAGGGGGTGCTCGGTAACTTGCCGATTGGTCTACAGCCATTTGGTCTACTAGAAAATGATAAATTCAGGGGCTTATGATTATGATTAGGGATTATGATTAGGGTTTAGGGTACGGGTTAGGTTTTGGGTTAGGGATCGTGTTTGGAGTTGGGAAAATTGAAGTTAAAGGCATCGGGTAGTAGACCAACTGAGTGTAGACCAAGCGAACATAAACCATCTAGGGGAGAACAAAAGAAGTGATCAATACATTTCATGAATGAATGAAGAAAGAAATTGACGTTTGCTATTTGTCCTGCAATTTCATGATTAAAAATAATATCAATTTAAAAATTAGAGTTCAATCTAGTAGGAGGGCACAGTGCACTCCCCCTACGGGCCATTGCTCTTGGGGTTCTAGGGGTGTGTTACCGGCAGCGGGGTGATCTCGGAGAGAACAGAAGATGAGATTGATACATTTAATGAATGAAGAAAGGAACGGATGCATGCCACAAGAAACTTCATCTCAGAGTGCATCAACAACAAGAGCCCCAGGGGGGCACGACGCTCACCTGAGGTCAATCAATTCACATCTGGCGCATGTTCTCTCTGGCACCCTCAGAAGATATGAAATCAGTTGAAATCATGCCAAAATCTATAATGTGATGTACTATTTAATCTTTTTTACACTTGGTGCCCTCCTCCAGGGCCCCCCTGGGGGCCACGCCCACCATTTTAGCAACTTTGGTTCCTCTACCCCTAAAGATGATTCCTGCCATGTTTGGTTGGAATCTAATCATTGATTCTGGAGAAGAAGATGAAAATGTATATTTCCTATGGTAGGACCCCCCAAAAAACTGTTACGCCCACAGGACCCTTATGGGGCCACCCACAAAAATCTTGTGAACAACTTTCATTCTTCATCAATAGAGGCATCTAAATATGAAATATCAGGTCTGTCATACTTCTGGATCTTGAGAAGAAGATATTTAAAATTAACATATTTTTTACACTTGGTGCCCTCCCCCAGGGCCCCCCTGAGGGCCACGCCCACCATTTTAGCAACTTCGATCCTCTACCCCTAAGGATGATTCCTGCCATGTTTGGTTGGAATCTAATCATTGGTTCTGGAGAAGAAGATGAAAATGTATATTTCCTATGGTAGGGCCCCAAAAAAAACTGTTACGCCCACAGGGCCCTTGTGGGGCCACCCACAAAAATCTTGTGAACAACTTTCATTCTTCATCAATAGAGGCATCTACATATGAAATATCAGGTCTGTCATACTTCTGGATCTTGAGAAGAAGATGTTTAAAATTTACATATTTTTTACACTTGGTGCCCTCCTCCAGGGCCCCCCTGGGGGCCACGCCCACCATTTTAGCAACTTTGGTTCCTCTACCCCTAAAGATGATTCCTGCCATGTTTGGTTGGAATCTAATCATTGATTCTGGAGAAGAAGATGAAAATGTATATTTCCTATGGTAGGGCCCCCAAAAAAACTGTTACGCCCACAGGGCCCTTATGGGACCACCCACAAAAATCTTGTGAACAACTTTCATTCTTCATCAATAGAGGCATCTAAATATGAAATATCAGGTCTGTCATACTTCTGGATCTTGAGAAGAAGATGTTTAAAATTTACATATTTTTTACATTTGGTGCCCTCCCCCAGGGCCCCCCTGGGGGCCACGCCCACCATTTTAGCAAC
Source organism: Echinarachnius parma (assembly GCA_037951105.1). NCBI lineage: Eukaryota > Metazoa > Echinodermata > Echinoidea > Clypeasteroida > Echinarachniidae > Echinarachnius > Echinarachnius parma. The sequence goes on along the minus strand of JBAMJV010000559.1, from coordinate 21,185 downwards.
TTTGGTTCCTCTACCCCTAAATATGATTCCTGCCAAGTTTGGTTGGAATCCGATCATTGGTTCTGGAGAAGAAGATGAAAATGTAAAAAGTTTACGGACGACGGACGACGGACGACGCACGACGGACGACGGACGACGGACGACGGACGACGGACAAAAAGCGATCACAATAGCTCACTTGAGCCTTTGGCTCAGGTGAGCTAAAAACCATTTATGTAACCACTGACATAGCAGCAGCAGACACAACCTTTAACCAGTTTATAAGGACTGTATGATTTTGCTATATAACATGTATTCTCCATAGCAGACCCTAGCCGGGTAGTTCCTGGAGGGCTGGACCAGTCCTGCATTGGTTATTAAGTGATTCTGTCAATTCCTGAAGGGCTTAAAATAAAAAACCCAAAACTTCTGAGCTTACCTGTAACCCTTGGCCCTCTATTGACATGGAGTCTGTCCTGCAGATGGCCTTGCGCTGTTGGCCCCCATCTGAAACGTCTTCCGAGGCGTTGCTGTCTTTGGGTGTTAACGTGCTCCTCCTCTCCTGTAATAAGGGGGGACAAAGAAAAACCAACAACAAAAATTGTAAATGTGAACGCTTTTTTCGAGAAAGTCGGGGGTCAAGTCGGGTCGCAACGTTGACGATGGCCGAAGATGACGGCAGAAACTTTTGAAAGTTAAATATTTGTGTTGCACTTTCAACTTGTATTTCACCTTATATTCAAATGAACAAAGAAATATATATAAATGACAATAATTTAGCTGAACATTCTCCCTACCATAGGAATTTTACGATATATACCGTTGATTCATTTCAACAGCTAGACTTAGACCCAAAAATCAGTCTCTTTTCCAATGGTTGTTTCACTTACCACTCGGAACGGGGTGATATAGTACGAAGTCATATTTATGAAAGAAAACTCAATGTAGAGTTAGTGATTTCTGACCAAGTTAGACTATGCTCTGATGCGTTTCTCTAATTCACTGAATCTTATATATCCTCGACTCCAGAAATTTCTGGTTTCAAGGCACTGTTTTGAAGGAGTCTATAAAAAGAAGAAGATTAAAAGACATAGAGAGAGCTTTCAAGAGGCAGAAGCCATCTAACGTCATATCAATGGTGCAGATGGCTTCAGTGTTGTTCCATTTATTTGTTAGAATTTATGTTACTTTTTTTCTTCATAACTTTAATGGACCAGCGCCTTGCCCGTTCTAGTCGACCTAGACAGACTTCTGGGCCCCGTTTCATGAAAATGCGTCGATAGACTGTATGTATAATAATAACAACAATAATAACGAGAAAAGATACAACAAAGTGCAACAAGCAGCGAACAGTTGAATATCATAAGTTCTAAATTGACAAAGAGGTCAATTAATTTACATATTTAAATTTTTTTTTTTACTGAAATGCATTTTAAGTTCAAATCTTATTTCCATATATAAAACCAAAATACAATAGTGTTTCAAATGCATTTGGGCTATGGTCTGTAGAGCATCACGTAGATGTAGATGCAATAGGGAATTCAACATTTCTTCACCAAGTTGAAATAGGATATTAAAAGGAAAGAGAATGGCTTTCATGTATGTCATGCTACATTTAATAGTTTAAAAAAAATTATAATTGCAAATGTATAATCAAAAGAAAAGACACACATAACAAAAAAAATGTGCGCAGTATTAAAGCAAGACAGAGAATAGAAAGCTTCACTACGACAACTCACAAATAAAATCACATGTTCACAATTATATATTTTCTCTTGCTCGAGTGTAAATTATAACATCTTATCACTCACTCTAGTGATAACATGTAATATACATGTAGTAATGGAATGAAACAATTATCAAATCCCATATATGATGGGGAGCCTATTCACACGTCATTTTGTGTGTGTATGTGTGTGTGTGTCAGAGGTAAAACTATAATAACCCACATCACATAGTTTTCCCGAACTAATGAAATATTCAAACACCTACTTCTACAAATCCAACTTATTGTTAAATATGCCTATATATTAGTTGCAGAATATGCTCTTTGATGTAGTACAAAATACACGACAGTCCGACAGACAATGGGCTAAAAAGCCAGGGTAACTATAAGCGCACTATGACCGTCATTCAAATAGACAATTAACCAGTAGGTTTTAAAACATTTTGCATGACTTAAAAATAGCACTTGGACATAAACATTATCTACCAACATTCTGTATGATTACTTCTAATTTTCCTATCCTGACTTGAAAAGTATCCAAAATCAACACATCTTAAAAAAAAATGTTTTTCTTTGTTTGGGGTATTCCAATTCTGTTATTCTGGTTTCGGACAAGCAAAGTCTCTACTTGCCTGACCAAGCACCACATGTTTTTTTTCTTCTTCTTTCAAGCATTGCATTTTGCATACAACAAGTTGGGGTAAATTGATCAGGATCAACTAGGTACTATAAAGCCAGTGCTATGGTAGTGCATATTTATATAAAAAATACCAATAAATAGTTGTTCTTTACATGCTTTATATATAGATGCTATAGCATTATGCAACAATTTGTGTGCAAGAGAGTAGGATTAGCCACTCAGTGTCAAATATTTTTTTTATTTTAACCAAATAATGCTTACATTGTATATATAGGATATTTAAAGGCTAAGCAGACCAAAAGGCTTGAGAGACTGTAGGCAGGGCTGTAGTTGAGTCCACAGGTTCCGAGTCCGAGTCCCTATCCCCAAGAAAAATAGCATGTTCCCATTTGTTTTACATTGTGACTCGGCTCCGAGTCCAAGTTACGAGACCATCAAAAGCAGTCTCAAAATAAAAAACAGTCTTGAGTCTGGACACGACTACAGCACTGTCTGTAGGCCAATGCAATCGCACACCAGGGCCCCCGTTTCATAAAAGGGTCTTATCTCCGTAGGTACACAACCTTGGTATAACTTTGACATTTACGGCAACACGTGTTGTATGAAAGCGTCTTTGCTATTATACTTCCAACCTTGTCCTTTGTGATCGGAACAAACGCCAACCGTATGTCTGTAGATCAGTCACAGTCACGCGACAGTTAAGACCCTTTCATGAAACGGGTCCCCGGGTTCTCCAACATAAAGATTTACAATTAATTATACTATTACTTGATTGATCAAACATGTACAATTACACGAACCCACTGCCTTACAATGCGTTAGGGTAACAGGAGATCAATGGGGTATTAGTTTCGCAAGCCCATGAGACCGACTCTCGCTTACCTCGATACCTGACGAAGGCTGCGGTCTGCCACGCAACGATTTTCTGACCGAATTTACTCGCCCCTGTACGTGTAACGTAACGTAACGTGACGTGACGGCGGGAAGGATGGATAATAGTTTTGGTGGTGGTGGTGGATGATGAACGAGCAGATGAATGGATAAGACGGACGGACGGATGGACGGACAGAAGAATGGATTAGCGTGGAGTGGATCCGCGGTGGGCATGAGTCGCCGAGAGAGCGAGACAAGGCGAAGAGATCAGCGTTTTTTTTTTTAAAGATGGTGAGTGGGTGGATGGTTAGTATAAAAAGGGGGAAAAGCAAGTGTTCAGAAAAGGTTTAAGGTGGAGAAGAGTTAGTAACAAACATGTGAACGCACGGGGAGTGAGGGGAGTGAGGCAGAGGATGCCAATTTAAGTGATTTGCAGAGTTTTTAAGATATAAATAAATATTTTATAATGCCAAAATAAAGTTTGCCAATGTCATAATATCAGTTTTATTTTTTGTTTTTTTTTCAAAATAAAAACAAGGTTGGAATACGTTTGCGTAAAATTATTTTGTTAGTAAAAGCGTGAAATATGATATAAATAGAGCATTGATTTGTAAATTGCACAGTATTGTCATGATAGGGGGTATTATTTTTCCTCCAAATAGTTGAATTAAATAATATTTAATATATAATTTGATAATCAATTCCAATTTTGATGGAAATTATGAAGTGTTAAAGAGAAAGAAGAGAATACAGATATAAGATAAAACAAGATGATTTTATCAAATACACAGAAATAATCAAAATCACAAAATCAAAATCAACATATCATCACATAAAGTTGACGGAGAGATAACAAAAATAAATGTGTTACAAATTTGAAAAAGACGAAGATATAATTATCGGGACAAATTTAATTGATTCGGTGTCACCAAATTATACAATATATCCACAGGTGGAAAATGGTACATTTAAACGTTGGATTCGTGTTGATGATTCATGATTAGATTTGATTCAGATAAGATGGTGATTAATTTTTTTTTATCAAGTTGACATTAAAAGACAGATGTAGGTATAAAGATAGATAGTGGGTGGGTGCAAAACAAATAGGAACAAACATAAAAAAAGGGAGAGAAAAGAGAAATTCAAAATTATATATCAAGAAAGTCATATAAATGAACAAATAATTAAAATAAGCGCAAGAAAAAGAAATGATACCAAAGATTGCTTTAAAACAATCTTTTGGAAATGATGGAGCATGCATATAGCGGTGACTGATGATTATTTAATGACAATTTTGGACAGGCGGGGAGCTTTGCTAAGATATATACCATTAATAAAATATGTACCAGGTTAAATGTTTTCCTGCATTGTTCTTCCTGAATATTAATTTTAACAATCCGCAAAATATCTCTCAAATTCATCTTTATACTTCTCTGCATTATGCGCACATCATATAAGTACAAACTCAATAGACTTTGTATTATGCCTAACCACGAAGGTTTCAAGGAAAATATATGATAGTTGTATACACTACTGATAAGATTCAGACCGATTTAAAGAACTCTTATTACTCAAATCAGTTAAAAATACAATATTATTTGCTAATTACAATTACAAGATCAACACTCTTGATACAATTACAAAAAAAAAAAAGGGAGGGTCCAACTTTGATGATAAAAAACAACAACAACAACACATAACCTTTTTTTTTTTACAATCATCCCATTGCACCATGTTTACTTCACACAGACATCTCAGTTCATTCATAAATTGTAAATGCCCATATAAGGACACGGCTGGTCCAGTCACATGTGACTAATCATGCAAATTAGGAGGAGCTACCCCAATAATTAAACACTTCCCCCCCCATTCTTCTAAGTAGACTAGCCCGTAGTCCAGCAGTGGCTGAGCCCCAAAACAAATTCGCACTTAACAAGGAAATTAGATTGGTAAATGCGATTTGGAAATAGTAAAGAGAACGAGAGAGCAGAAGTTACACAACAATTGGGGAAAAGTTGTCTTGAGAACAATCACATAACAAAAAGGCCAAACAATAAGAAAACATTATCTCATTAAGGATAATTTGATTATCATACTAATTTTTTGCAAAGGACCCAGCCCAAAATAAAGTCAAACCTGTGTACAGTGACCATCCAATAAGATTCAAGAGAAGCAAGAAAAGTGGCCACTGTAGACAGGTAACCTCTACAGACAGAACATTAGTGATCCCAGCAGGGGATTTTCTGGTGGCGACTATACTCTGTAGGCAGGTTGGTTGCTTTAGACAGGTGGCAGCTAAGACAGATTTGACTGGGGGGGGGGGGGGGGGGGTGTTCTGAACAACTGCATGCCTTTGCACCAAACGGTCGCCCATCATTCCTTTTTAAAATTACCACATCAGAAACTTCCAGAGCAAAACAAGGACGAGTGCTGCTCACTGTCGAATCTAAATGAGAGCCATCTTTAATATTAAATGTGAGATTGAAAAGGAGTCCGATAAATCATCAACATTAATCAAAGAAATGACTGCACCCCTCAAAATAGCCTTCTTAGAAAATGAGTGAAGAGCTGTGACACAAAACACATGGCTACTGACAACTACACCAGCAAAGTTACATAATCTTCACGAAGATTCAGAATGAGTTAAAGGGATCTAGTAACATTGTCCAAATCTACCAAACTTACTTAGAACTCTAGTGGTTCTCTCATATTTGCATTTGGTATTAGTATTACCAATAGAAGCATGGAACAGTTTTTGTTTTCTTCTTCAAATTTTCCTTCCGTTATAAAGATATTTACGAATGAAGTGTTCTGATTTTTAATTATCCACTGGAAAGTTATAACTGTGTACAAAGCCAGTGAAATGAGTTCACAAATATATCACTATGCATCTTTCGCTCATTACTTGGCCATATAACATCCATTTATCGTGAAATTTTCACACATTACTCAGTGGACATATCATATCACAAACATAAACATTTTATCAACCACTCGTCACTCTTTGCTCATGTCAACAAGGTTACTAGATCCCTTTAGCAACTTCTCTTCATCAAGGAGAAAGAGACAGAACAATTGAAACCACAACCAAGGGTTAAACTCCTTGGCACAACCGACTCCATGAAATAGGAAGGGGAATTCCCCCAGTGCCTGAAAACTTGTAGCTAGTCAAAATGGTATTAAACCTGAACCCACATGGTACCATGATGGTAAATGAACATGGTGGTAATCTTCATCTTCAGGCATGAAGTCCTACAAAACCGTCTCAAGACTGTAAATGAAAATATGCGGCTCTCAAAATCCAAAATAGCACTTATTTGTGGCTCTCAAAATCCAAAATAACACTGATTCGTGACTCGCTGGTTCCTGTTGTTGTTAAGTACTAACTAGCCTATCAATGAACGAGTGATTTAATTAGGACCCCCGTACAATTATAAGTCTGCTTTCTTTGTAATACAAAAGGCTCAAATTAAAGACAAATTCACTAATTAGGCCGTTATTATTCGGTTAAAGAAGGGCAAGAATGAATAAGAAAACATTCCCTAATTGGGCTGTTGTTATTCGGCTTGCCGAAAGAGCTACAAATAAAGCGAATCTGCTATTATTCAGCTTGAAAGGGCAAAATAAAATAAGGTCAACATGACTACTCAAGGCACCCTGAGCATCCTTGCCCTGATCAAAAGAATAAACAGGGTTCATACACCCTACTTTCAAGTCAAATTCCATGACTTTCTATGACTTTCACAGCCAGAATTCCATGACTTTTCCATGATTTCACCACTGTAAACAAGGTTCTTTGACTTATATTAGAGCTTTTTTTAAAACAAAATAAATTGTGAAAATCTTTATTTACATTTCAGTGCCAACAAAAATGTGGATAAAATGAAATTCCATGACTTTCCATAAGACCATTTTACAATTTTCCCTGACTTTATAAGGCCTGGAAAACACAAAAGTTAAATTCCATGACTTTCTTTGTATTCAAAATTCATCCACATCATAAACAATTGAATCATTAATCTAGGTGTACATCAAAATAACCCTCTTGCTATTATTCCTGTTCCCTAGTACTAGATTTTGAAATCTCATAGACAATGGGTTATTAAACCTGTTCCCTACAAGGTTTTGAAATCCCTGTAGAGTTAACCCGTTGCTTCGGGAACCGAGTGGGCTATATACAAAGTCTATGGCAATTTCAGAATCTCGAAGGGAACGGGTTAATACAGGGCCCACCAGCTTCTTGTAGGTAATGGTGGAATTTAACAGTAGATCATCAACAAATTACGGTTTCAATTGTCAAACCAGGGTGCTAATTTTAAATGATGAGTCAATACTGTTATGCAAAGACAACAAAAATCACACAAACGGCCTGTCATCTGTGTAATAGTCTATATCTAAAATTTGCTGACATTGATTATGTGAAAAAAATAGCCTAGGAATCAGGAAGTGGAAAATCCAATGAAAACAACCAAAAAAAGTCAAAAGCTTGGAAAATCGCTGAAGCTATCAAACCAACAGATTAAGTACCCAGACAGAAATTGAATGTACTGATTTCAATAACAAATGATGACCAAAAAAGATGATGATGATGATTCAAAAGAAGAATATATGTAAAAACAATAACCGCATATTTTGGAATAGCTGACATTACGAAACCCAGGGAGTGCGTAATGGACATGAATAGAATCAATATAATAAATAGAATCCAGAATCAGGAAAGTTAATGGATGGAAGGTCAGGCAAAACAAAACAAAACAAAACAAAACAAAACAAAACAAAACAAAATGAACAAAACACAACAACAACATAGCAATGCCAGACACCAAGGTCATGACCACAGGAAGTACTCCAGACATGTATTGCGGTCACATAGCGATTCATTCATAATGTGGTTAACAGTGGCATAGTGAAGTGATGGGGGGTGGGGGGGGGGGGGAGGGGGGTGGTGGGGGTGGCTCTTTGGCCCGAATCTCTCTCCCCCCCCCCCTCCTCTACCTTTTTATTTGTTTTTGCTTGCTCGCTCATTAGCTGATAGTTTTGATTTGGGAGCTTTGAATTATAGCAAAAAAATAAAAGCTTCTGGGGTCTCCGCCCACTGAACGCCACCAAAAAGCGACTCACCCTCATGCGTTCGCAGGTTGGAGCCCCGGCCCCCCCCCCCCCCTCCCCACCCTTGAAGATTCATGGCTACGCCACTGGTGCTATAGTATCATGTGTGGAGAATTGATTGATTGATCCATTCTATTCAAAATTCAGTAAAAGGCAGTTTATATACACAAATACAAATGAACAAATTAATTAGGAGTCAACAGTAAATAATGTTTGTGTTGATTACGGGCTTCCCTGATAAAATGCCTGATCGGGCAACTAAAGAATTGTTCATGAGCATTGGTATCACGTTTTGGGCAACAAGAACAAAAAGTCAATTTCTAGCATTACATTATCATTAGAATCATCAGTAGAATTTTATGGATTAACCAATTACCTCTGTAATTGTAAAAATGCCATATAGAGTTTATACATAGGACCCAGTCTTCCTATAGACAATGGACTAACACAAAATATAATTAGCAAATGATAGTTTATAGCACGTACAGTGTAGGAGACCTTGAGAGGCACTCAACAAAACAATTGCTAATGAGGAAATTAATTTTCTTTTTATGGCACAGTGGTTTATGTTTTTGTTGTTGTTGTTGCCAGTGAGCAGTATAGTGAGGCTTATGCTACCTGTCATATTGGAGTGCCATCTATTAACTCATTGAAGACTGTTCTATTTAGGTGTAACACACATTCCCCATACACCTAGCCTGAGTATTTTGGCAGGGCTCGACACTAGCACTTGCCCACTTGCCCGGGTCAAGTAAAATTTAATTAATTGTCTAGTTTGCTTGCCCGATTGGGCAACAAAATACTTGTTCAACTACAAGAGAACAATGTAATTTCATATGTGTTCATTCTCATCTAGAAGTAAGAGGGTCGATCGAGTCAATTCTATATTTGCGCAAGTAAAATTTCAAAATGTATGATCTGACTTGCCCGAATGGGCCAACAGAAAAAAGTTAGTGTGGAAGCTTGATTTTTGGGACCAACCCCCTCCTGAATGGGTTAACTCATTAAGAGACTGTTTAATTTTGGGCATCAATTACATTTTCAAAAACGCAACCCTAACACATATTGTCCAAATCCTCAAAATCCAATTGGAATTCTAGCGGTTCCCTCATACCTTGTTGTATTCGTATTAACAATAAAAGCATGGGACAGGTTTTTTCAAAATTCCATTTTTGTTCAAAAGATATTTACGATTGAAGTGTTCGGATATGAAATTATCTACGAGACCTTTTCAGCCGTGTACAAGGTCAGTGCAATGGGGCAATGAGTAAGTGAATATCACATTGCACTTTTGCTAATTTCTCGGCCAAATAACATCCAATTAACTTGAAATTTTCATACATTACTTTCTGGTCATATCAGATCACACCGCAATACACATTTTATGAACCATGCATCAGTTTTTGCACTTGTCAACAAAGTTACTAGATCCCTTTAAGGACCTACTAGTCCTATGTGCACACATTTATAAAGACTGTAGCATATGATTATGGTCAAACACAAATTCTCTATGTATACATGTAGACCCAAGCCTAAGCATTTTGGGACCTGAACAGGTCAACTCATTAACCAGTTGCCTACGGGAACCAGGTGGGCTATGCACAAAGTCTATAGGGATTTCAGAATCTCGAAGGGAACGGGTTTAAGGGATCTAGTAACTTTGTTGACATGTGCAAAAAGTGATGAATGGTTGATGCCATGTATATTGTTGTTATCTGATATGTCCACAGGGTATTGTGTGAAAATTTCAAGTCAAATGGACGTTGCATGGCCGAGTATTATGAGCAAAAATGCAAAGTGATATTCACTAACTCACTGCACTCACTTTGTACACGGTTTCAAAAATCCAACAGATAATTTATTATCTGAACACTTCAATCGTACATATATCTTTGTAACGAAAGGGAAATTTGAAAAACCGAAACCTGTCCCATGATTTTATTGTTATACCAATACAACAAGGTATGAGGGAACCGCTAGAATTCAAATTGGATTTTGAGGATTTGGACAATGTTACTAAGTCCCTTTAAACGTCTATTTGAGTTGTGTATAACACACATTCATAATAGAACCCCAGCCTGAGTATTTCATGTAACGGTCCTGAATGGATTAATAAATAGACAAGGAAAAATAAACAAAAAACAAACAGGCATATCATATCCTTCACTAATTAATTGCATTTAAAAACCTATTTGTGCTGGTTTCTATGATCAATAATTAGGAACAGTCCATAAGACTTTAGTAAAGCTAATTGACCTCAATCATTAACTTATTACAAGAGAACTTTGTTCCCATTTTTTCTTCTCTCTAATGACGACAAATAAGCTATCCTCTTGTAATAACAATATGTTATTTTCTATCATTTTCATTTCTCTCTAATGGGGTAAACAACATATTCTCAAGATTTGAATACCAATAAATTTGCCTCTAATATGGTCATTAGCTGTAATTAAACACTATTTTCATATCGAAATATTTCATTTTTTTGGGTATTTATTTATTATATTCCTGCATGTTTCAAAACATGCAATTACATACATAAAATATGTTATAAATATAAAGTAAATATATTATCCTCTATATAACTTGGCCATTATTTTGAATGAATAATATTTTCAAGATGTGATATTTTTGTATAAAAAGAACATGACAATACTGTCCATCATTGAAAATGAATGTATTTATCAAATGTCACCAGTGTGCAAAACATTCAATGGCAATTAAATGGGCTATATAATCGTTGCTAGCCTTTTGACATGAAGCCTATATGTTGTACGGGCAATGTTTTTAAAAAGTATACAGTCAACCTGTGTATAGTGACCACCCGAGGGAAATAAGAAAAGTGGCCACCGTAGACAGGTGACCTCTATAGACAAGTTCTATAACATTGTTTTTCTGCTGCATGGAGAAACGTTTGGTGGCCACTATAGGCAGGTTGGCTGCTATAGACAGGTGGCCACTAATACAGGTTTGACTGTTTATACCAAATACAATAACAACACTGATCAACTCAGGTAATTTCATGCTCCAAGTGAGTAATTATTGATAACATTGAATAAATATATTATAAATCATATATTCTTTATTCCATGTTGCTACGAGCTGTTGACCAAATAAAAAATCTCTGCTCTTGAAACGGGTACATTACAAATCCATCTAGACTTATCTTGTGCACCATCTCCACTCCATAGGGAGTATACTAGCCATACAGAGCTGCCATAAAAACGAGGCTGATAAAACGAGGCTGGTTCCCACCAATCAACAACCCCTTGCCCCCCTACTTGTATTAACTTTTAACTTTTGACTTACCTTAATGGGGGAAAGAAGGTGCGGGGGGATCAGGTGGGGGGCGATCTGAAGATCAGAGGTGCTCCGTCGGTCCTTCAGCCTGCAAGCCAGACCCGCCTTCCCGACGACGACGGGAGGGACCCGACCCTTACACTCCACCGTCATATTGCTTCCAATAACCATTCCTAGTCTTTTATTCAAGCTTCTTCCACCGATTATTAATTCCAAAATTTATCAACTTAGCAGCACTTTCTTGTTCCACCAATTTTGACTCCCAATTATGAATTCCAAATATATATATTAACACCAATCTTGATTCCCTGGTTATATTTCAACCAATACAGTTTTCCTGTCGTTTCAAAGAGCAATGCAAGTTTTGCAGCACACGTAATTCCAGCAATTATAATTCCCAAACATTCACATGCAGTCTACCTGCGGCCTCCAGGAACCATGTATGCCTTTAATAGTTGCAGCGGTTCGTAAAACCAAACATATATAATTCAAACACTATGTCCTATTCTCTGAAAGAAACATGATAGTTTTGAGGTGCCAACATTTGAATGACTTTGATTAAAAGAAGTCAGCACACAATTTGTCGAGGTATTCAACATCTGCTGACAAAGCACTTGCGTTAATAGTTGAGGGTAGATAGAATCGTTCTACTACGCACATGTCACAAAAATGTTTCAATTCTAAAACTGCGGTGACTTCTAACTTCTTTACTAAGACGAAGACAAATATTCTCTGCCAAGAATTAATGATGCCATGTTGAATGAGTCAACTATATTATAAAGTCTGCTCAAATGGAATTTGATCACATGTCACACTCTCTGCAATAAATTAGTGTTAAAAGCTTCTCCATTTGGCACAATGACGCAATAAAAGGGGAAAATACTAATCAGAATCACCAGTAGCTGCTAAATCATCACGCATTTATCTCGAATGATCAATTTATACCCATCTCCGTGACAGTATACAGCACAGCATTGAAACAAGAAGAGTCATGATTCCATGAAAAAATTGCCAATTATGAAAATGACTCTCTACACTCCTGAAACCGATGTACATATAAACCTATCAGTGAACTGTACCTGTTGTTGAATGGCACGACCGGCCGTACGATTCCGATACCGAGAATTAACGAGGCGAACCACTTTCAAAACACAACCGCTGCTTGTTAAACCACTTATCACAACCTCCCCTAATACCGACCAATTGCTAGTACGTTCACTTTTAGCTCTGTGTAACAATAGGGAAAATTAATTACGTCTCAATCAGTCAATCCCAGCTGCACAATACATACATATCTGGGTAGCTACAGTATGTTGTTTTTTGGTTCGCTTTTATGCTGATTAGCTGACTAGTGTAGACTATATATGCTGACAAGCTGACTAGCGTAGACTGAAAAAGGCACCAAAACATATCGTACACTGCCAGAAATAGTATCAGCAAGAATAGGATCGTGAAAACCACCTGGATGTGATAATGAACTCCAGAGAGAGAGAGAGAGAGAGAGAGGGAGAAGGGGAGAGGGACGCAACCAACTAGCGAGACAACTGGAAGGATGCTAAATACAGAACAACAGACACCCAAGAATGGTATACGTCACATCCTTCTGCGATGAGTCGGGTGACTAAATACTTCCTCTCCGCTCGATCCAATTGCGTTGAACCGGTTTCCTTTCGGTACGGTGGATTACGTAACATGGCTTCATCAGGTCAGGTGGTGGGGCGTTCTGCACACGGTGACAGACGTACACATACCTAGCTTACCTATCAAGTGCAAGTCACATGCATATCTCTCTTTTTTTCCCTCTCTCTCTTAATATATTATCAAAAGATATATTGAGTATGACTAGTTGTATGACAACATTACATCAATGTTTCCAGAATTTAGTGAAGTCACATGCATTATCTCTCTCTTTTTCCCTATCTTTTATCAAAGATATATTGAGAGTCGGTGGTATGGAGTCAATATTCAATTACAACATTTACATCATTACCTTTCAGAATTTATTTATAAATACACAGTTACAAATTTATAAGAAATACCGATTGCGAACAATTTCAATACCAAGAATGTTCAGAGCATGACGTCGTAACGTTTTATATCTATAATCAATTTGTTTATCAAAAGATAACTCGCAATTATTTCTGGTTTGATGAAATCCAACTGCCGGCCTTATAAAAATGGGAAGTTCATTGCCTAATCCATTGCCCACTGGAACCAGGTGGGCCCAGAATTAACTATATATATGGGCATTGCAAAAACTAGTAGGGAATATAGGTTAATACTGCAAGCTGTTTCCGTTGGAGGGAATACTACCCTACAAAGTATGAAATATATAATAATACAAAAAATTCAATACCATCTTCATTCCCTTCACCTCTTGTACACCATTCACACGTTGCGTCCAAAGAGCAATATACAATAAACTTACTTCCTTGTTTTACTCTGGTCAATCGCTAATTAGGTTCTAATTGGCCCAAGAGACTTCTGTTTGTGGACGAGTGGAAATATTACGGAGGAAGTCTTCAAAATTGGACAGGCGTACAAAATAAAGGTCTTGAAAATAGCTTGAAAAAAACGTGTATGAATACGGGAGGGGTAGGGGATGCCTATGGCAAAGGAAGGGTAGGAGTAGTGTATAGGAAGTGAGATCAATTGAAAGAGTATATGGGGGTGGGGGGGGGGGGGTGAATATAGGAAGTTTGAAGGTGTAGGGGGTATTATGAGAAGCCTGAGTCGTAGGAAGGGTAGGGGCGATGAATAGGAAGTATGATACATTGAAAGTGTATGGGTGGAGGAGGGGTGAATATAGAGAGTTTGACGGTGTAGTGGTTGGATTAGCACTGGAAAACTGTATTCATTCACACCCCTCCACCTTTATCCTTAGAAAAGGGCAGTTGCGAGGGATTTATTATGAATTGGAGCGTGTGTAGTGGGCATGCATGGAAAGCAAACTAACACTGAGTGTGTTTGGGTGAGGATGGGAAGCAAGATAAATTTGAGGGTGTGCTTGGGTGGGGTGGCGGGGAAGTAAATTTGGAGGGAGTGTTTGGGTGGTGCTGTTGAATCCTGTGTAAAGGGGGCAGTATAAATGTAGAGTGATACATATGTAAGTCCTTGGTATCATGACACATACCACCTTAACCCTTGGGGAAAGGAAGACGGCAAGGGAAGTAAAATACATCGAAGGGTGTGTTTGGGTGGGGTACGACAGTGAGCTAAATTGGAAGGTGTGTTTAGGTCATGTTGGGAAGTTCGGAATAATTTGGAGGGTGTGTATGGGTGGGGTAGGGAAGTAAGATAATTTGGAAGGCGTGTTTGGGTGGTGTTCGGACGGCAGAAGAGATGGAAGAGTTGTTTTCGTTCCAGGATAGGACATATTTCCTGTTAGGACACTTGCCCAGCTTGCATTGATACGTGGCCGAGAAAGCACATCACGGTTATGTTCCCTTCCCCCCCCCCCCCCCTAACACTTTTTAGCAACGTATTGCCTCATTCAGCAATTATTGTGTTGCATTTTATCGGCATAAGTAAGAGATGCTTTTGAGTTTGTATGTATCTTCATTTTTCAAAGTCAGCACAATTAATCGCAGCACCAACGGCAGTAAATGTATTTCACAATTTCTTGTTCGATACACCCAACTCTTGGTACATCATCAATAATTATGACATAATATGCAACCAATGCCACTATGATTGCATGATTTATGATTTATCCAAGAAAATGTATGAAAAGGAAGATATATATTTACCTGCGTATTATCTTGAAGGGTTGGCATAATTCCTAGATTACTGTTGCCAGAATAATATCACCATTCAGCACAAGCAACAATTTATTATTAATTCAAAAAAAAGATATTGATTGCAACTGTAGAGTTGAAGTATGACACACAAATCCTTTCCAATTCCAAATGGACACAGCTACTCCCGACTTCATTCATAAATTCCAAAGCAGGAACATCCAAATGGGCATAATTTCTAAATCAGAGTTACACAATTATTTCCTCGCAGATCACGATCTCAATGGCTGAAGAGGGAAGAAAAAACTTGCTAAAATAACCACGCTCAAGTCAAGAGTTCTTTTTGCTCCCTCAGTCGAACCAGGTGATCTTGACACCTATATATAAGAAGCAGTTTTCATGTAAATGAATGAACCTGTCTATACAGACCACCTACATGTACTTTAATATCAAGACCTTTACATACAGGTTTGACAGTACTATTTAAAATCAGTTTCAATTTCCAGTTTGCCACCTGGTAGAATTGTCAAGCAAAGTTTTCTATCAGCTACTATGTTTGATATCAATCAATATTGAGGAGGGGCCTTCAGATATCTATAATGGGGCCTATAGAAAATGCGTATTTAATCCTGAACCGAATGGTTTATGGTTTGGTCTAACTGGTTAATCCTTTGCCTATGGCAACCTGGTGGGCTTTGTATTAACTCAATGGGGATTTCAGAACCCAGTAAGGAACAGATTAAAGCTTGTCCATCACGGTTGGTAGATGCATGTAGTCTATCCATGGACACACAGTGTTTGAATCCAAAGGGTATGTTTGAACTGCGCCAAGGTAACAACCCTCAAATCACTAGGCATTTAATAGGAGAATACAGTCCAACCAAGGATATTTACCATTTACAGGAAACAAACAAGTAACCACTGTAGGCAGGTGACCTCTATAGACAGGTTTTCTTACATCGTTTCTCTCTGCAGGGGATCACTTTTGGTGGCCACTATTCAAATCCAAACTAATGAGACATTTATAGCTGGTACGCAGAAACACTTCAGTTGACATGTCTTGGTTGATGATATCGAGGAACAAATTCATTTAACCCCGAAAAGGCTTTGAACATGTAAAATGATGGTGAATTTGAACTCTGAATGATAAAATAAATTAATAGCTACTCCAAGTAATACTCCGGTTGAATGACTTATTGGTTGACATCAAACTCCAAATTCAGTTTCGAGCAGTAACTTTTATTACTCTTGAAAGATTCCCACAGAATCATCATTGTTGTAGCTTCTACCACGTGAAAGGTGTGTCATGTGTTTTTTTTCTAACAGTCACGGTTCTTAAATAGTCTAACAACCCGCATTTCTTCTTCATGTTTTTTTTTTTCCATCCCAGGACTTGAAAGAAAAATAAACAAGTCTAGCTATGCATACAGAGTTATCTCTTTTGGTGATGACTACATAAGAAGAAAAAAAGGAAAAACAGGATTCTGTTTACTTGGCAAACAATTGGCTAGTGAATCTAAAATCTTATGACGACAATACAATCTCTGATGGGACACGCTGCATTACATATTCACAAGAACATCTACTAAGAAACAATGATGTAAAAACTTCCCAAGGACTGACAACAACAAAGTACATGTAAAAGCTACACTAACCAGATTATCAACGGTGTGATTCGCTAAAGGTTGATTTTTTTTTAAAGAAAAGGTATTAAATGAATCAAAAGAAAGAAGCCATACAAACGGACAAAGTGACGTCATACAGA
Organism: Echinarachnius parma; assembly: GCA_037951105.1. NCBI lineage: Eukaryota > Metazoa > Echinodermata > Echinoidea > Clypeasteroida > Echinarachniidae > Echinarachnius > Echinarachnius parma. Next base: position 4,056 of record JBAMJV010000559.1, on the reverse strand, counting down.
CTGGATTACGTCTACATTTACATCAAGATCTGACTAGACTATGAAATCAATGATGTCATATCCTTCAAAGTAGTACTAACAAAACTCCAAAGAATCTTTCACCAAAAAACAATAGCGAATTGAAGAAGTGATGTCACATGTTTTTGTTATATAACATAGTAATTGTTTTGAAAAACAAGTCCTATTAAAGTTGCTTCAGGCTTTTGGTAGTGGGTTAAATGTGAGCTGGATGATTGCCTTTCTTGGCAACCCGCTGGGTCGGAAATGTTCTGGCTTGCCCGACATTGTTTGGATTGAACCATTACCCATGGCGATTAAGAGCTGTGATTTCACACTGCAATACTGTTTACATAACCTGCCTGATAAGATTAGAGGGTCTGTGAAGTTGCTAACCTAGACTACGGGGGCATTTCACAAAGATTATAAGTTGAACTTAACTGTAAGTTAAACCTAGCACTTATGGAAAGCCATTAGTTTCTTTGTAAAATTGTTGGAACAGTTCTTTTTGGAAAGACATACATTTTTATTGAAATCAGTAATATTTGTTAACATCAAGGAGCCTTGAAGTTATTGATATAAATTTGTATTGGAAGTTTCAAATATACTTCTATTTTGTTTGCTTATAAATATGTTATATTCAAAGGCTACACGAAACCCTGCTCAACAATATGGATAATCACAATCTCAGCAAATTGTAAAGTGACGTTGTTCTGCCTAGAGCTTTAATCTTGTGTATATAAACCTTCTTCAAACATGCTCTGATTGACAAAGATACGTCAATAAAGACGTCATCTTTCAAAGGAAATATTTATAGTAAAAAGCACTAAGAAATTCTGACAAACATAACCGGTAAAACAACGTCAACAAACGTTGGAGTGATGCAGTACTAACTAGATCTTATCATTTGTCGAACACGCTCTGATAACAAAAATATGACGTCAACAATGATGCGAAGTTCACACACTAGCGTACTCAAGAAAACTGAATCATTTATCAAGTAAGATATTTACGAAAGCACTTAGAAAAAAAAAGTATACAATTACTAGTGGTATAATGGCAAAAACAAACAACATGCAAAGTGAGGCTTTTTCATTCGGTAATGACATCATTCATCGAAACAGCTACTAAATATAACTAGAAGAGATGCAAAATAAACAAAATGCTCATTTGACATGATTGTGAGACCCGTCATTCTTCAAGGATAAGTCCAAAAGTGTTTGGAATCACTGTTGATCCTGTCAACACTTGGCTGTTAATGTGATGTTGAACCTACTACAGTATATTTACAAATGTCTTGCATGTCTGAGATGACACTTTCAAATAAGGAAGAGAACAGACCATGGGCGTTGATCTGTAGTTAAGACTTTTGTTCAGAGGGGGGGGGGGGGGGGGGGGGTGGGGGGGGGGGGGGGGGGTTGATCGATTCATTCATCCCGCCCTGAAACAATAGGTATTATGTAATGATCGATGCCCAGGGAACAGAACCATGATATATACATGTAGTAATAACACATGACATGATCCATGCACATACACAAGCAAACAAACAAACAAAAAGGATCAATGCCAACATGCATCGCAGGGGCCTTTAATAGACCTTCCTCAGCCAGTACGTGTGGCCAATCACCAGAACAAACTGCCACACACACAAAATTCCCTTTTCACCATATACTTTACAAAATAGCCCTGTACAGGTCAATTCAAACAAAAGTTGAAAATGACACGTAATATACTATATTAATTATAAACAAACGAAAAAATGGAGAATAACAAATGGGGACTCCCCTTTTTGTATCTTAGCACCGCAGCAATCATGCAGATATGGTGTAAAAATTAAAGAGCTACAATCAAACTTTGTTTTAAAACAAGCAAAACTCACCAGGGCCCGGTTGCATAAATGTTTCAATGATTGTAACTATCCATGGTAAACAGCTGCATTTCTGCGTGCTGATTGGCTGTTGATCTACTGGTAGCTAGACGAGTTATCTACGTAGTTTCAACAATAGGAAAAGTTTGATGAAACGGGGCCCAGAAAAAGCAGATGAAAATTAAATGGGGCTTCTCCTTTAATGTTAAGGTACCTTTAATAATAAAAAAAAATAGCATAACAGCTATCATGCAATAGAGACAAAGCATTATTAAAGAGAAAGAGTTTACAGAATCAAATACTTTTTAAGTCAACTTCACCAGAACGGCCGCCGGGCAGATGGGACGTTGGAGGTAGAATGTGATCGCGGAACTCCCCCATGTCGCATTCCGGTTTCATGTGAGAGGGCACATTTGTTGTGGAGCTGTCGGTAGCGAAACATGATTGACAATATTTAAAGTTTTATTTGATATTGGCACATTTTCAATCAGAATATTTCTGACAATATTGAAGTTTTATTTCAAATAGGTAGCACTAATTTTCATATAATATGGAGAATCTTTCCAAATTCTCAAGATAAAGCTTATGTACAGTCGGTTCCAACTTGCTATAGTGCACTGTGATAAAAGAACTCTTCATACATCGCAGTCAGGTTTCATGTGAGAGGGACATTTGTTGTGAGCTGGTCGGTATAGCGAAACATGATCAACAAACTATTAAAGTTTTATTTCACATAGCACTAATGTTCATAATATTATTAGGGGATAATTTAAAGGGATTTTATTCTTCAAGGGGTAGAACCTGTTCTGGGACCTTCTATTCAATTTGAACAAAGGCCCCCCCCGCTTTTTAGAGTCTTTTTCCAGAAGGAGATGAAGTCTCCCTATTGTCTGCAGAACTGCAAAAAATGGGGGGATTAGAAGCTAAGTGTTACACTGTAGCTGGCAAGGCCCCCTGAGAAACCTTAGCACAATGGTTAATTTGTTCAGTATTGATTGGGGCGTTTCTAGAGCATTCCACTTAACACAAATGGCATTGAATAGAGGGTCCATAAATGGTTCTAGACCCTTGAAGAATAAATCTTTTTCGCATTCTCAAGATAAAGCTAATTTTAAAGGTTGGTTCAACTACTATAAAGCACTGTGATTACACGAACTCTCCAGAACGTTGCATTCCGGTTCTCGTGTGAAAAGCACCATTTGTTGTGGAGCTGTCGGTAGCGAAACACGATCAACAATATTTAAAGTTTTATTTGATATGGCAACTAATAAAACAGAATCTTTTTAAAGTATCAAATAAAACTAATTTTTAGTTTCAACTACTATTAAGTAATTATAATGAAATTAGATCATGAACGCTTCCATATATTGCACTCGGGTTTCCATATCAGAGGCGCAGTTTGTTGCGGAGCTGTTCGTAGCAAAACATGATAGAAAGGTCAGATCTTATGTCTTTAATATGTTTTTCTTTATTTTTTTCTTCAAAGTGTACTCCTTTAAGTTTTTCTATTGTTACAGATACACCTGTATTGAATCTCCATACCCCTTCAAACAGAGAGAGAGAGGAGTACTAGTATCACAACTCACTTAATTGCAGTGGTGTAGCTGTGGTCCGGACTGACTACGGGGCGCTCCTTAATGTATTTCTCTTATATTTTTTTCAAAAGATGGACTCCATATGTTTTACTATTGTTTTTGTCAAATTATTATTATCATTATTATTTTTGTGTTTGTTGTTGGGGGGGGGGGGGGGGCCAACAAATAATATAAACTACAATATATATTGGGTGGGGGGGGGTGTGGGCACGTGCCCCCCCCCACCCCCCCCCCCCCCCCCATGTAGCTGACCAGCTGGTTAATTGATTGGTTTCATTATCAGAATTGAACAATATTAACTATATTATAATTTCTGTGTACGATTCAATAACATTGAATAGTAATGGATACCATAAACACACTTAAAAGCAACTAATGTAAAATGGCATATATCATTAACTATCGGTAAACAACCCAATTAAATAATTGAATGAATTAGGAAATTAGCGAAGTGAAAGCAAAACAGGAAATGAGGGAAACCTAGGACCATTTTGTTCCTGGTGCACCTTGCCATCATTATAATATAAATAGAGTAAATACTAGTTTATTGAATAACACTAATAACGTAAAGGAAACCAGCATTACATGCGTGCT
>JBAMJV010000558.1:0-98560 GCA_037951105.1 Echinarachnius parma | reverse complement strand
ACTATTAAAGTCATGTTATTACTCCCCTAAAAATAAATCGTGATTTAATAATAATCGTTTTTAAACTAAAGATGTATTTAACAGCTAGGAAATTTGGGAATACAACTGTTTCTTATGGGGTCCGTTAACATACATTTGTTCGGCTTTAACCAAAATTACATAAGCATACATTCATCATCATACGTGCCAACATGACGAGGCTTATTTATAATTGAAATAAATGATTTGCTGTTTATTCGTTATACAAAGTACGTTATTGCGTTCATAAGCATTTAGGGCAATATCACTTCAAAAATCAAAAAAGCGTTTACAGGCTAGTTTGGATACTAAGGCAACCGCTGTTTTTCAAAAGATTATTGTTGTCTCATAATTATAACTCAGTGGAAATTCTCTATCGCAGACATATACAACTTGTTACCCATTTGTTAGTATTCTTTGTTAATATTTCAGTATAATCATCACATCCATTTAAGTAATATTACGATTAAGATTGCTCCATATAAGTTCCTAGTTCATGTTCATTTTGTAAAACTAAATTGGAATTAATTAACCCGTTCCATACGAGTTTATGAAATCCCAATCGACTTTGTGCACAACCTAATCAGTCCCGTGGTCAACACACTCGCCAACAATTTAACTATCAATCTATCAAAACAAATATAAAGATGGTTTACGACATAACAAAGTGTTGTTCAAATAATGCAAAGCAGTTTTAACTTTTATTTGAATCACCCACAATAGTGGTTTTAAAAGCCCGTTGGTGTATACCTATGTACGTACACATTTGAATTTCATTTTGGCCGGTGCGCCAGATTTAATTGTGCACGATGTCGGTGCTGATTCGTTTGTTTATATTGATAGGTTAGGTTTAATGATTGAACGATATTATGAATAGTGACGCGATTTCTTTCACGAGAGAGAGCAAGAGAGAGAGAGAGAGAGAGAGAGAGAGAGAGAGAGAGAGAGAGAGAGAGAGAGAGAGGGAGAGAGAGGGGGGGGGGGGGGGGGGGGGGGGGGGAGAGTATACTATGGTATTATTTCACATTATTTAATTTACACGTATTAATAACCTTCTCCCTCCTCCTCCCCCTCCCCATTACCCTCTTCTCAGACATGCCAATACACCTTCCCGTCAGTTCTTGTTTACACTGGTTTTGAAGGGACTACAGCGTCTAGATGGCCTAATTTTCACAATTTGGCTCTCTGTACGTAATTTGTTCCTGATGAAAAAGAAATTGGCAGTCATTTCTCATGAAATCAATCAATTTTGGGGTAATTAGTAAATATCTAATTGTCCTGGGAACGCCCCTTTTAAATCGCAAAAATGTGACGTCATCTAAAGAACGGACTATTGAACTAAATTCTGTAGATGACGTGTCATGACGTAAGCCAATGAATTGTCAATCACATGTCAATCACGCTGCCGATTCTGGACCCTAAACGTGGGTGGGGCGTAAATTGGCTGCTAAATGAGATTTGGCATCAGAAAATTAGTCTTAAATCTCTACTGTGTTCATTTTCATCGATTTCTTTTTTCAGCAGACCTATTTTACAAGTCATCAACTATGGAATAAGTGTCAAAGTACGTTGTATTCTTTAGGTCCTTTAAATAAAAGTGTACTTTATAAAATTGCTCTGATATCCAAATATTATAAAATCATACAATACGGTAAACACCGTTTGCATCTTGAATAAGTGATATTATGTTAATGTACATACAAACGGTTTATAAGAGCAAAATATCCTTCAATCCCGGTGTCATAAATACACCGACAAGCCCTTCGTAATATCCGTGTTAATGATTTATTTTCTGGACAAGAGCCTTTTGCACATTTTTGTTACGATAACCGTAATATCATTTGGATCCTTATTCTATTATAGTTGTCAGACAATATGGGAAAAATCAGACTTGAAATAAATAATTGCAGAGCATAATTCGACTGACAAGTTTAGCATGTTTTTATTATCGACTAGTAAATATTGTGCGAATTTTACAGCCCCCTGCCGCAGTTGTTATGATTACGCTGATGATCATTATTATGTTTACTCGGTGCAAAGCTCAGATATCCCAGCTAGCGATAAACACACCTTTAGAATGTGTAAACACATAACCTACTTAGCCTCACATATCACCATCCGACCTTCTGTAACCTGACGCTACCCAGGTAGAATCATAATCATCACTATGATCGATCTTATTATCGGTATGTCATAATTATTCGATTGAAACGGTTGATAATCGTTCCCCTTTTCCATCTCATTCCCTACCAAACTTCTAAGTTTGTTCTCGTTATATTGCATACATGTATGAAACATGTTTAGGAAAGCCATATGCATCCAAGATTCAATTGGTAATACTAACACAACGAATTATATGTGGTTTTTTTCTTTCAATTTTGACAATGTTTCTAGTTCCCTTAAAGGGATAATTGAGTATTGGTATAGATAGAGAGCACTTCACCAAATATTTCTTTTGTAAGATAATGAAAGACTGACTGTGAAATTTGAAAGAACATACAATTTCATTGACAGAATAATTTTATTTGATCAAAATCGGTTCAGAAACGGCTCAAATATCCATAAACATATTTGTATTAAAAAAGTTCTTCGCCAGGGGATATTTTGACTTTTTAGACAAAAATATACAAATGATTAAAGACTACTTTAAACAAAATCTGATTAGGTTTTTAGTTGTTGATGATATCTCTACTGAATCATTATTTTAACAAAACATTAAAATAATGCACAATTTTGTATGAAAAATGGCTAAAACCAATGATGTTTTTAGAGAACGCCCTCTTGAGTTGTAACGGCTCTTTTTGAATGATAACAGGAGTTTTACTTAGTCGTTTGTAATTGTGTATACTTTTCGAGCATGGTGAAGTAATAACTATTATTTTGTACCGTAATGCTGCAGGTCTTGGCTACTAAAGTTAAGTTTGACCAATACTCAACTATCGCTTTAAACACACATCCCTCCTCACTAGGATCGTCTGTCCACCCTGAAGTGAATTCTTGTGCGATAGTTAAATATCATATTTATATCAGATTTTAGAAGTCCATGTAAGTATACCGATAATCGAAAAGGATAGTTATGTCTATCAAATGGAAATATCTCTTATCAATCAAGTTCATTTACACTCGTTTCACATTATGTTATTTATTAAGAAATACCATATTCCTGGATGTAACCCAATGCAAGAAATAGCATAACTTAAATTCAGTGGTATTGTTTACACGCCGCCACAGTGAATAGGTGATCTACATCGTTTCAGTAAACCTCGACCAACACTCCTTCGAAAGAGTGGGCAAGTTGTATATTGGTTCACCCCTAACATGCTCAAAGGTTTAATCAAGTTTACAATAGCAATGCCATTAAATGTATCTCTTATTTAATACAAGAAAATAACTAGACTCTTTTCAGATTCTTATCAGTGCGTATTTTGGACTGTTCCCAGTACGTTTATATAATGACTTAGCGTTTCTGATTGACAAATCCGAACCATCTTTCCATTTTCAGATAGTCCATACTTTCGTTTTCACTGGCTCAGTCGCTTTATTCCATTGAAAGTAATCAAAAATTACAAAGTATATATTTTGTTGTTACACGCTATTGCTCATCGTTTTCTTTAAGATGTAGGGTGCAATTGGTACTCATTATCAGTAAAACAGAACGCATTGTGGGAAAACCACCCGAAACAAATATAACGTTATGATCGAGAAAAAAAATCGGATTAATTGTTTGATATAAACTGTGTAAGCGGCCAGCGAATTCAAGTTTCCAAAACCATTCAGCAAATCCTTGTGAATTAGTGACTTGGTTAGAGACCACGCTCTGGCTATTTTTTACAAAACAACAACAGTGAGATCAATCAGGTGAGATTCGGTTGCGCATGCGCGTACCCGACATTTCCGACTGAGTGCCGTAAGAATGGCAAATACAAAAAGCATTGTACGATGGTCGGGATAGAACCAGGGATCTGCCACGTTGAAGTCTGACGCGCTACCGACTGAGCTAACTCGCCTCGCTTAGTTTGTGAAGGGACAGGACAAAGTTTTGTCTTAGTTTAGGGGGATAATATATAATTTAATGTGGGTTGCTAGCTTCAACCATAAACTTAACCCTAACTCTAACCCTAGTCCTACATTTGGTGGCTATATGGCCACATTTAGTGGCTGTAAGTCTATGTATCAGTCGCAGCAAATTCGGATTGAAGCGGCGCTTTTGTCTACATTCAAGTCGCCCAATTCCAATTAAACGGGCAGATATGACGCGTATTGCCAGCTTGCTGAATTGTTAAGGAAACGCAAATTCGCAAGCGGCAATAACCAACGTAATTCTTTAATGTCCTTTAGCTAACGCTAATATTTACACACAATTATCTTCACTCATATACTAGTTTATTGGTGTTTGTTGACCATTTTCTCAATATACATTTTTATCCCACCCAAATGCATATTTATCATCAAACTGTAAACAGGCCATTAACTTTTACAAACATCATTATAACTTTATTATCTACCTCTTGTCACGCATCCCCAACATTATCGATACTTTTAAATTTGCAGAACAAGTCTTTTTTTAAACACTTGTTAATGTTATTCAAGGGGGAGGAAACCCAATGACAATCACACTGTCAAATTAACATTCGTTCTAGCTGATAATTTTTGCTATTAATATAAATATGACCGGTGATGAATTGAAATCCGAATGTGCAACTTTGTTTTAAACTTGGCGTTTCCTGTCATGTGACATCAATATTAAATGACTGCCATACTATGATATAACCGACACATTACCAAAAGTGAAATGGAAAATATAGTTACCCATTCCCGTAACTTTGTACGTAGTTTAAATTATTGCACAAAGGAGACTTATGAATTTGTCCATTTTAATCATATTGTACATAACTATCTTCCTAAGGAAAAAAAAGTTATAATTATTCATGCATGCTTAAATTGCCAATACTAAAACAACGATTTATATGAGAACCCTGTATGATTCTAGGTATATTTCTTTCTTTCAATTGTGACATTGTTACTAGTTCTCTTTGAGATACATCCCTCCTCCCCACGACTGTCTGTCTGGAATTCGAGATATTCTAAATAGACTATAAAAACAATATCATAATTATAAATAAAACACAAAATCTGAAACAAAGTATGTATTTCGATTATGAGCATTATACGGCACAGTGACCTTCTGAACACATTGTCATTGGTTTGACTTGTCCTGATTTCCTGAGTATTCACTTATAGAATACTTATAGAATAAAATCAATAGAAAAAATAATATTAAAAATATGACAAAAGTGTACATCAAATAGTCAAAAGATATGTGATGTATTCATTATTACAGATCAACAAAACTCAATTCATAGATTATATTTTGTTTCTGTGTTTTTTTTTTTTATTCGCATCATAAAATATACGCAAAGTTAGAAATTACATAAGCAATGCGTTAAAATGTGTCGTTAATTGTATACAATACAATACATATATTATACTGTTATTAGATGTATCATAATGGTACACTTTTTTCGCCAAATACATGCACAGTTAACAACATTTGTACATGTATTTCAACATAAAATATGTTTAAATAGTTTCAGTGATTACTGTTTATAGGTTTCTTTGCCCAGCTTTGTGCACATGCCTATGGGAATATAACAGTTAAACGTTCCATATTTTGATTTTGATTGTATACAAAATCCTACAAATTTGATTTCTGGATAGCTATGTAGCTCATTAATGTACTGAAATGAAAATGTTAACTCAATTTTTATGAAAAAATGGATTTAGCGCCTTTTGGAACTAAGCTCTTCAAATATTGTCATACTTTGGGATGTCGGGGTTGTCCGGACCGTGGAAACTAGGCTAGTGTGTGGAAACTGCATGACACTGAGCCAATTTGCATTTCGGACCGTACGCAAAGATGCACCGCGCGTCTGATTTGCGACTCTGAACACTCTTTATATTCACAGATAGCCGGCCCCCTCCTTACCTTGTCACCCTCGCATAATGCTCAGTCACCTCGATTCCTCAAAAGTCGTCCCCAACAAAATGTACAATATCTTAAATATATGGACGTGATGTCGCAAGAGTGGTAGAGCGCGCGCTATCTAGTCGTGAGATCCCGATTTCGAACCCTGCAGTGGTTGCCCATTGCATTTTTTCCTTCATCAACACTTTTGATCAGGTTCGAAGAAGTTAGAGTACTTTTGTTGATGACTTGTAAGCTCGCCAATTTACGCCCGCCAACATTTAGGGTCCAAAATTAGCAGCGTGATTGACATGCGATTGACAATGCATCGGCTTACGTCATCTACAGAATTTAGAGAGGCGTCTTGTACGGAGCGAAGTTCTTTAGATGACGTTACATTTTGGCGATTTAAAAGGAGCGTTCCCAGGACAATTAGATATTCACTATTTCCCCTAAAATTGATTGATTTCATGGGAAATGACTGCCAAATTATTTTTTTAATTACTTATAGAAAGCCTAATTGTGAATATTATGCCATCTAGACGCTGTAGCATTGCCATTAAATATGTTTGAATGTTTACTTAACAATGGAAATAGCTAGACACTGATTTTTCATGATTATGTACTATTCGCCAAATAAATGCTCATTCAACTCTAGTGGATTTCACCATAAAAACATGTAAACATATAAACTCCAAACGGTAATATATTATATTTGTCACTTAGCGCTCAGCGGTGAACTTTGAATTTTGATATTAAACTCTAAGAACGTCCCTCCCTACGTGTTTACACACTTTTACATAGCTCTGTCACCTCGTAGCCTTTAGAGTAGCAGTAAGCTTGTTATTAAAGGGGTCTGTGACTGCATTTTGGAGTACGATTGTTTTACTTGGCAGACATATTCTTAGGATCAAAATAAAACAATTCATCCAAAGAGACACTCTGTATTTATGCAATTATGCTTAATTTTGGTAATTTATGCAAATTTATTCATGAACATGTGATATTCTATAAAATGGTGTTTTTTATTGAAATACTTGTGCGAATGACTTTGGAAATAGATGGTCAAGCGTAAATCACGGCCAGTAGTTCTATCAGATTATTTAAACCTGTTATAGCCATCTAGTCCCTCAAATACAAGATGGCCTTTGGCAGGAATGTTAAATTCTGTATTGTTTGTCTTACTTTTGAACTATTCATGGTACAAACTTGTGTGATATGTCTATTTCAACAATTCTTTGGATGTCGAAATCAATTTCGGATCCATCCTTGGAACAAAATAAGAAGAATTATCAAAAGAAGCACACTTTATAGATGTTAATTAGGCAAATTTGCAGAAGGTATACCCTTTTCACAATAAATACTTTTAACCCACCGTAGACTGTAAACAGACCATTAACTTTTACAAACATCATTATAATATTATTATATACCTCTTGTCACGCAACGCCAAAAATCCTTCTTAGAACACTTGTTAGATTGTCTTCAACGGGGAGGGAATCAATACAAATCGCATTCACATTAGTTCTAGCTTATATTTTGAGCTATCATTATAATTATGACCGCTGATAAATCGAAATGTAATGAATTACCAAAATAACGTGCAACTTTGTTTGAAACGTGGCGATTTCCGTCAAGCGACAATAGTCTAAAAAAATAAAATCATGATAAATAGTGCAAAGCAATATATTGCCATAACTGTGCGCATAGTTGAATCAATTGCACAAGGAAGACCGTCGAAATGATCAATTTTGATAATGAATATCTTCCTAAAGAAAGTAACATATAGAACAGCTATGCATCTATGCTTCAATTGGTAATACTAACACAACAATTTATATGGGAAGCTCTATGGTTTTTAGTATTTTTGTTCAATTGCGATACTGTTCCTTGTTCCCTTTAACACACACCCCTCCTTACTTCGACCGTCTGTCCAACTTTAGGTGATTTCCGGGGCGATCATTACATATCAAATTTAATATATCAAATCAAATTACAAAATGTCCATGTACATATTCACAATAATAAAAAAAAAGTAATACGAATAATGGACAATGACACTTATGCCCATCAAATAAGAACATCTTGATTATCAATCTATTTATTTGACAATCGTTACACATTAGTCCGCGTTTAAAGTAATGTTCAATACTTCATACAAGTTTCTTGGATATATCACCATGCAAGGGCTACCAAAACGTAACTTCATAGCTTTTGTTAACACACACTCAATGTAAATGTACGTGATGTACATCTTTTGGCTTTGTTTCGCATTGCTATTCTCCAACTAAATCATCGTGCTCCTTTAAATCTCGCTCTGCACTCCTTCAAAAGGGTGGAAGAGTTCTACATCAGTTCTTCCCCAACAAGTCCAACGGTTTATACAAGTTAACAATAACAATGCCATTACATTTGTCTCGTATTCAATACTTTTTTTCTTTTTTTTTTTTTTCTTTCGCCTTCTCGGCATTTATTCATATTTCATACAAGTTTACAAGTCATATACTTGTTACGATTAATTACAAATTAGAAGTACATTTTTAAAGCATTTGGTAAATTATACAGAGTCTGTTTTCCTTCGTTAGAAAGATAATCATTTATCTGCATACGTGAATAAATTTCTTTTAAGAACATAAACCATAATTTATTTTTCCTTTCATCTTTTCCAAGGTTGTTTCGAATGACTATCAATTTATAAATACTCCAAAAAGCTAACGTTAAAATATCATAAATTTTTTGGTCTGTATTTATTTTCAATAAGGTAAATATATTAATTTATACGTTGATGTTATAAACATTTTGCACCATCTGCGTAAACTTTCTAAAGAACGTGTCATTCATGGTGCATTTTATAAAAGCGTGTTCTATATCTTCTTTACATTGACATGCTTCACATGTATCTGTGTTACAGATTTTCATTACAAATAATTTTCTTTTCACAACTATCAAATTATAAATCATCTTAAAGTTAAACTGTTTCAATTTATTTTCCTTAATATCAATAATATTCCGTTTATAAACCTGCTTCCAATTAACATCAATGTGTAATGTATCTGTCCAGTATGATGGACCTTCATTTACAATTCTCCTTTTCAACAATGCAACATTAAATAATTTACTCGATAAACTCTCAATGGTTCTTTCTTTTCCATTAATAATAACTTTGGGTATCTCTAAACATATATGTTCTTTTAAGTTATTCATCCATTGTTTTGGTATTGCTTTCTGTAATTTAAAATATTCAAACATTACAACTACTTTTGAAGTTTTATCACAAATATTATCTATTAATGTTGTCGTTGCCATAAAATGTCTATTAATACAAATATTTTTCAAAAACGTAATACCACTTGAGAACCATTTCTTAAAAAAGAAGGGCTGATTTTTGAAAACTGCATATTTATTATACCATAAAACTTGTTTATCTAAATCAATGTTATTATAATGTTCATTTTTTGTATTTAACATAACCCATGCTTTCAGAATTTCTACATAAAATTCTGGTATTTTTCCCACAAAGTATAAATTAAGCATGTTTATATCAATAGCACAATTTAAAAGCAGTTTCAGCCCTCCAAGAGACTGAAAGTAAACATTTGACATCTCTTTCCAATATCCTTTCGAATTGTCTACTATTTTACCAAACCATTTTAATCTAAAACTTGCTATTAATGTTTCAAAATCAATCATCTTAATTCCTCCCTCATGATAGTCTTGAATTACAATTTCTCTTTTCACTTTATCTATTTTTGAGTTCCATACAAAACAATACACAATTTTGTCCAGTCTTTTTATAATATGTTGTGGTACTGAACAATACATAATCAAATTAATGACTTGACTTATGAGTAATGTCTTTACAATAAGGACTCTACCAAAGAGTGTGAGATTTCTCTTTTTCCAATTATCTACAATTCTTTGAATCTTCTGTAATTTTGTTTCCCAATTCATTTTAACAACCATATCTTGATTAGTACCTATATAAATTCCTAAATATTTTACACATCCTTCAGACCATGGAATACCATAATGATAAAGATCCCATCTCTTTTGTTTTGGACCTAGCCATTTTAAAATTGTATTTTCTTTATTCACGACGGGACCTGCAACCTTTCCAAATAATTATAATTCTTTTAATATATATTTTAGTGATGATTTTTCTCGAAAGAAAAGTGACGTATCATCCGCGTATTGCAATAATTTCAATTCAATTTTATCATCTCCATACATTATACCTTTAATTTGTTTATTTTGTCTTATCTTTTCAGCTAATATTTCTACTGCCAATAGAAATAATAAGGCTGATAGAGGGCAACCTTGTCTTATCCCTCTACTAATCTCAAAACTTGTTGTTTTCCACCCATTAATTAACACTGAGCTGTTTACATCTTTATACATTAATATAACCCACTTACAAAAATCTACCCCAAAATTAAAATGTTTCAAGCATTCTTCAATATACTGAAATTCAATAGTGTCGAATGCTTTTGTGAAATCAACCATCATAAAAGAACCTTCTAATCTTTTTTCATATAACAATTGAAAAACATCTTGCGTTAGTCTTATATTAAAACCACTCAGTCTATTCTTTATATATCCAACCTGATTTTCGTGTATTATGCTTGATATAACCTTTTGCATTCTATTTGTTAGAACAGCGGCCATTATTTTATAATCATAATTCAACAATGTGATTGGTCTCCAATTATTTAAATTAGCTGTTTCCCCTTTCTTATAAATCAATATAATTATTCCTTGTTTCTGCGTTTCTGACATCACATTATTATCAAAGTTTGCATTCAATGCATTCACAAAAATATACTCAATATCATTCCAGAATTCTTGATAGAATTCTATTGTTAAACCATCTCCACCTGGAGCTTTATTTTTTGTCATCTGAAAAATTACTTTACGGCATTCTTCAGGTGTTATTAAACCTTCACAATTATTTTTGTCAAACTCAGATAATTTGTTTACTCTATAATCTTTTAAGTATTCTTCAACATCATTTAAATTCACCTTTTTACTTGCGTATAATTGTTCATAAAACGACACCACTTCCTTAAGTATCTCATTTTGTTTTATAATAAGACTATTATCTTTTCGTAGCCTTACAATATTCTTTTTTTCACCATTTTTCTTTCTAAACCCATAAAATATTTATTATTTTTTTCACCTTCTTAAATCCATTTAACTCGTGCTCTAATCGATGCTCCTTTACAATCTTTTTCATACAATTCTTCCAATTCATATTTTACTCTAATATACTCCTTTTTCATTTGTTCATCTATTACATCTACACCGTCTACTTTATTTTGAATTATTCCCATTTTCTTCTCTAAATCTTTTCTTAACAAATCATCCTTATTTTTATTTTTTGCACAGAATCTCTGTGTAAATTCACGACACTTTATTTTTACCATTTCCCATTTTTCACAAAAACTTACATTTTGTTTTTCTATGTTTCCCACAATATTTTTTATTTGCCTTTTATAATATTCATCTTTAAGTACTTTATTATTAAATTTCCAATACCCGGGACCTTTTTTTATGTCTCCTAATCTTAATTTAATACAAATATCATTATGATCACATCGTACTGCAGGTCGTATATCTGTTACTATTACTTTATACCTTAAATTATTATGTATTTACCAGTAATCAAGGCGTGATGCAACATTCAATAATAAATTTCTCCAAGTAAACTGCTTCTTTGCTGGGTTAATTTTTCTCCATATATCACATAAATCAAATTGTTTAACCAAGCATTTTAAATTTACAGGAGTTTTATAATAATTATTTTTATTCCCTTTAAAAACATCATTTTGGGTGCAAAAAATTTAATTAAAATCACCGCCTATTATCAATTCATACTGCAACTGCATATTTTCTTGTATCCAGCTAGCAATTTTATTAAAAAACTGTTCTCTATTTTTTTTTTTCTGTCGGTGCATAAATATTTACAATACATAATTTACAATGATTTACTATAACATTGATCATAATCGCTCTTCCATCACAATTATACAAAACATTTGTAATTGTTATTGGTAAAGAAAATGTTTTAGATATCAATACAGCCACGCCTCTGGAGTGGTTTGTTCCATTACAAAAATAACAATGTCCTTTCCATTCGTTTCTAATCTTTTATAAAATGTCGTCTGTCCAATATGTCTCTTGTAATAAAATAATATCGACTTTTTGGTGATTACACCAAAGAAAAATTGCGTCTCGCTTCTCTTTACTGCGCAGACCGCGAACGTTTAAACTAATCAAATTAAAGTGCTGTTCTGTGATGTTTATCATTGTTTATTTACATGATATATACAATATATACAAGTTTTCTCGTTATCATGTTCACTTTGTTGCAGGTTTTTTGGTTTTTATTTTTTTCTTGCTGCTTTTATGTCTTGCCTCTGCTTTCGTTTGCCTTTGCTGCTCTGTTTTTGGGGTACTTCGGGTGATTCAACCGATATCTCTGCTTCGTCATCTGTTGTTGTTGACGACGCTTCAGAATCGGATAGCTGAGAGTCGGTTGATCGATGCTCTCGGTGTACTTCTGCGGTAACGCTAACAGTGCGAGCGTGCTTTGTTGCCTCCCGCTGTTCTCCATTGATTTGCTCTTTTTGTTGCTCGTTGTTTGTGCTGCTCGATTGTTGCGTAATCTCCGACTGAGGGACTTTGGCCGCGAACTGTGTGATCTTTGACTGTGCTTTTGCGTTCGCGCTGTTGTTGTTGTCATGCTTCACTGGCTCTGCTAGTGGGCGTGAAGGGGGCGTGGCATTCAGCTGATCATGATCGCGGCTAGGTTTTATTGATGACCGTTGTTTTTCATGATCGCTTACTTGACTTCGCTGGCTTCGATCGCGTGTTTGCGCTTCCCGTCCGCGTGTTGCTTCTCGAAGGTCGTAGTCGTGTCTTGCGGAGTGCTGTTGTTCGCCGTCGCTCATGTTGTTGCGTTGGGCTCGATCACGGGCTGACTGAATGAGATTTTCAATGTTGTCGTGATCGCTTACTTGACTTCGCTGGCTTCGATCGCGTGCTCGCGGTTCCCGTCCGCGTGTTGCTTCTCGAAGGTCGTAGTCGTGTCTTGCGGAGTGCTGTTGTTCGCCGTCACTCATGGTATTGCGTTGAGCTCGATCATGGGCGGACTGAATGAGATATTCAATGTTGTCTTCTTGATCACGGGCTGACTGGATGATATTTTCGATGTTGTCTTCTGTATGCGTCGTGCGTCTGGAGCCGGGTACTTTTGATCTGCTTGTGTCTGCCAATGGTCTTCGGTGTCTGTCGTGCGTCTGGGGTTGAACACTTTTGGTCGATCTGCTTCTGTCTGCCCAAAGTGGAAAACTCTGCCTCTGAACAAGCCGAAAGTAATGAATCGTGGTAGGGGTTGGAAGTGTGGCGTCTTTTCGATGTATGCAACTCTGTCGCCGGTAAGGCAGTCCGTCAGTGAACCATCTACTCGCAGACGTTGGTATACCATTTTTCCAATCTTTTTGTAGTTTCTTTTTTAAAGTTCATCAATAATCATCGAGTCGTCGGCGGATAGGGGAATATCCTTTATTGTGAGTCTCACAGCTTCTTCCCCATGGGGTTTGAAAGGATTGGTGTCGTAGACCGCTACGTTTGTGTTTCGTAGGTTTAGTCCTTGGGTTATGAGTTTAATTCTTTCTGTCTGATTAGCGATATAGAGTCGCCATAGTCCTCCTATCTTTTGTATGCCTGATAGTTCTTTACGTGATACTACACGAATACAGTATTTTATACATGTCTTCTGGGTACAAGTTTTTTTCTGTTGTCGGTATATCGCTGTGTTTGATAAACACTGGCTTACCTCGGTAATTGGCTGTATTGTCATGTGCCGCTTTCTCCGCGTATGACGTGGCGCCGGGTGGTGCCGCCATTTTCAAAAGCGTTCACTTGTTCGTGAGTCAATACAATAACTGTACTCTTATCAGTCTCATCAAAATGATATATCAGTTGTCCCAAATATATGGCCATATAACTCCAGTTTTATTTCAATATAAAATATGTAAACAGATAAACCTCTTAGGATAAATATTGTTGTATTCGTTATCTAGCGCGCTGCCTTAGAATTTCAATTTATGATCCTAATGATTAAATATACCCATGGCCTTAACATGAGTGAGTTGACATGAGTGAGTTGGCTTGGGGCCTCCATTCTCACACCTTCCCCCCCCCCCCCCCCCCCACACACACACATCCTTCAATGTAAGTTTGTATAACATGGGTAGAAGAATCCCTGCATTCTGATTGGTCAATTAGCGTGTAAAACTTTAGTTTGATGTATACAGTTATTTGCACTCATTTTGGTAAAAACAATGCGGCACAGGCATACAAAATCTACAATTTAAATATTGATATTAAACAATTAATATCATCTAGAAAAAAAAATATATATAATATATATAAGTATTTTAAATTGATATTTAACAAATTTATATACCGATAATTTAAACAAATTATATGAAAATCAATTTTAACTAATCGAACAATTTGATTGATTCTTAGTGATTTTAACTGAAATCGAATTTTTAAATGTTACTTCATTGATATTTTTAGTAGAAGATACTCAAAATAGCATCAAGTTACTAATACTTGAACAAATTAAGGCAGTTTTTTAACATAATTCAATGAAGTAAATATCGCGGTATTCTTTTTTACAGTCTGCGTCTCCGTCTGTATGAAGGCTCGAAAACCGACATAAAAATGAATTTAAATATGACCAAATGACATCACAGCCAATTATCCCTGCGTGGACATTTATCCCTATCACATTGGTGAATAGCCTTTTGAATACAAATATATTTATGGATATTTCAGCCGTTTCTGAACATAATTGTATCAAATAAAGTTTATCCGTTCATTAAAACTGTATGTTCTTTCGAATTTGACAGTCAGTTTTTCATAATCACCCAAAAACATGTCGGGGGGGGGGGGGGGGGGGCACTTTCGGAAATAACAATGCTTAACGGTACCTTTTAACATCATTTTATGAAAATCGGTCAAATGTGTTTTTCTTTAGATTTGATAAAACATAATTGTGTTTTGATATTTATTTGAGAATCATACACAAGTATACGCTTTATTTCGTCATGAGACTGTAAAGTCATGTAGGTATTTCTGTCATGTTTTTATTTCGATTTCGATTCATCGTGTTGTATCGAGCACATTTCGCTCGGGCTTAGTCCGGTATTTTCGAAATCAAAGGGGTCATTCTTTTCATCGGTTTACTGAGATTCAATATCCTCTAAACATGCTAGAGTAATTTTTGTAATTGAAGTACGTTCCTGTAGCCAATTCCGAAAAAAAATGCACATGAATAAGATTCCAGAAATATTTGTATCATACTAAAAGAAGTATTTATACAAAAATTTGTATAATTTAATCTGTATTTACCCTATTAAACCAAAGAGGGACATACTGTATCCGCACTTCTCACGTTTGGTCACCCATAATTATTGTATTTTTTGTATTCGATTTTCAACAAATTGTTTGACTTTTCCTACATGGCAATGTTAATTTCCTATTCCCAAGTTAACCATGAGTCAATGTAGATTATGTTCTTTTTGTCTGTTTATGTTTCTTTTTTATGTAGTGACAAAGGCGTTTCATGGCTTATTTATTGTATACGAATCAATGTTCACATCAAATTTATATCATTGTTTTCATTTTCCTATGTTTTTTCTGTTCAAATGGTTAGCAATTGTTTGATGACCACTCTTGCCCAATTGGCTTGCTGGCATTCACCGTCTTGTATATTTTGGTCGAGCTTCTCTTTAGCTATAGTCCACCATTTCCGAAATCAAAGGGGTCATTCTCTCCATCGGTCTACTGACACGCAATGTCCCATAAACATGCTCTGGTAATTTGTGTAATTGAAGTACGTTCCAGTAGACAATTTCGAAAATATAGCAAATAGGTTTCCAGAAATATTTGTATCCTAATTTTTAAAATACGCATACTAAATTTAGAATGTATTCAATATTTCCCCTATTAAACTGAAGAGAGGCATACTGCATCCCCACTTCTAACCCTTGGTCACCATTACTCTACTTTTTTGTTCGATTTCCAAAAATTGTGTGACTTTTCCTCGGTGGCAATGTTCATTATTAATTTGTATGGTAACCATATTATTGAGATCATGTTTTTGTTATGTTTGTTCGTATTTTTTGTTTTGTACTGGCCAATAGGAGTTTGGTGGCTTCTCTTGGCAAATGTTCATATATGAATTAATTTTTCACATTCAATTTTTATTTTTGTTTTACATATTTGGAGGATGGCCCTAAACACATGGGACATAAACTGCCCGGTATAATACTAACATTTAGCAACGCTATACTGAAGCAAAAACCTGGAATTATCAGTATCCAAATAGACTAAAAAAATAAAAAAAATGGCAACAGGCTGATCAACACATGTTTTAAAAACGCTCCTGCAGATATTACCTAGATATTCTCTGTTTCGTCGATATCCATTGCCTTGTTTTCATTATCTTCATTATATATCGATTTACATTACAATGTCTGAGCGCAGCCTAAGGAAAGGTGTTAAGAAAGTGGTGAATAAGGCTGGAAAAGCTGGTGAAAGTGTGGAGATTGTGCAGACCGCTGAACAGGCTATCCCATCCGCTCATACAGCCACCACTGCCGGCCTAGACGACCATGCCAATGCAGTGCCCGAGGGGGAGAATGTGGATCTGGGAGGCTCAACTGCAGCCCAGTATCTTAAAGCTGCATCGCTGAACTTTGAGCGGTTGATGAAGGAGGCGGTGGGCTCGATGATGGAGAGCATCCAGAAAGTTGAGTGGGCCCTCGAGTTTGAGGGACTCCGTATCAACGATCTGGAGACGAAGAACAAAGAGCTGGAGAGGAGATTGATTAAAATGGAGGCAGCGTTTGGGGAGATGGAGCACCGAGTCCAGCTCCATGATGTTGAAGTCAACAGGAATGAAAGGCTGGCTAGGAGAAACAACTTCCGTGTGGTGGGCATCCCCGAGCCGGCCGATGACAAGGAGGATTGCGGGGAGGTTGTGAGCGACATCCTGCGCTCCAAGTTCAAGATGAACATCCAGGTGGAACGTGCGCATCGAGACGGGAGGAGAGGTGATCGTCCACGCCACATCCTGGTGAAGACATTGTCTTACCAGGAAAAGGTGGCCATCATGAAGGAGGCTAGGGAGGCCCTTCGCGATCAAAGATACTACGTCGTAGATGACATGACAAGAGCTGGAGAGGAGATTGATTAAAATGGAGGCAGCGTTTGGGGAGATGGAGCACCGAGTCCAGCTCCATGATGTTGAAGTCAACAGGAATGAAAGGCTGGCTAGGAGAAACAACTTCCGTGTGGTGGGCATCCCCGAGCCGGCCGATGACAAGGAGGATTGCGGGGAGGTTGTGAGCGACATCCTGCGCTCCAAGTTCAAGATGAACATCCAGGTGGAACGTGCGCATCGAGACGGGAGGAGAGGTGATCGTCCACGCCACATCCTGGTGAAGACATTGTCTTACCAGGAAAAGGTGGCCATCATGAAGGAGGCTAGGGAGGCCCTTCGCGATCAAAGATACTACGTCGTAGATGACATGACAAGAAAAGACTTGGAGTCCAAAAAGAAACATGCCAAGAAAGTGCAGGATCTGTACCAGAAAGGGACCAAGCTCCGATTTTATGCTGGCCAGTGGAGAGGCGATGGAGGAGCACCATACTTTACTGCGTAATGCACCTTTAACTTGCAAACGCACACATAAATCCTAATTTATTTCCCCCTTGTGCAGGCCTTCAGTCGACATTCGGACAATGTGTGCATGTGTTATATTTCTTACTACCACATGCTTTGTGCCACACTAGAATAGATGTATTTCTCCATGATTTCTCATATGCGTCTCTCATGTACATGTACTTTGTGTATTATACAACTATTAGCTCTACTATTTCCAATTATTCCTCTTTATCCTCTTTACCTGTGCATCACTATGCTTACACTTGTACTATAACCATACTTTTACTTAGTTTTAGTTAGTTCAGAAAATCCCCATTTTTTTTGTTCAATTAAGTGGAGTGGTTTGTTAACAACACCCTTTTGTTGTTTTCTTTGTAACCTGATCATTCTAATATGGATTTACCATATTGTTTACTTTTTTTTTGTATATCATCGTTCGCTGTATATATTATGTTTTCTCATTCTTCTCTCACCCCTTCCCACCTCCCGCTCTCCCCTCTAGCTCTCTCTCCTACTCTCTCTTTCTCCTACCTACTCTTCATTTCCCTGTTTCACATGCCAAATTGTGCATACACTGATACAGAACCCATCGACCTGGTTGGTACACTCAATCATGTCTTGGTTTTGTCTATTCAACCTTAAATGAATATAGAAGAACATGAATTACAACAAAACAATGATTGTCAATATTATGTGCCAAATGAGTTTTGTATGGACATGTCTCCATTTTCTCAAGAACAATTGTTGAGTTTTTTACATTGTAATGCAAGAAGTCTCCCTAAGAATTTTGATAGTTTAAATATTTTGTTATCCTCGTTGAACTTTGGATTTTCAATAATTGGAATCACTGAAACATGGCTGACTGCTAGGTCCCCTCCTCTGTTTATGTTAGAGGGTTATAAGCAGGTACGTAATGACAGAGCAAATGGACGTGGTGGTGGTGTTCTTTTATATATTTCAAAATTGTTAACATTTAAAGTGAGGCATGACTTGCGATTTAAAAGTAACAGTGCCGAATGTTTGTGTGTGGAGGTAGACCTTCCTAATGAGAAGAATATGATTGTTTGTGTTGTATATCGCCCACCAAATACAGATGTAAACCTCTTTTTAGATGATCTTGAATCTTTATTGGTTGATATTAATGAATTGAATAAATCTGTCTGTATTATGGGTGATTATAATATTGATTTGCTATGTAATATCCCGAGTACCCTTCGTCTTCGAACTGTTTTGGAATCGAATGCCCTTGAAATATTGATTGATAAACCAACACGAATTAATGGTCAGTCGTTGACACTGTTGGATAATATTTTTGTGAAGACGGAAAAGGGTCATAGTCAGTCAGGCTTGTTCTATTGTGAAATATCCGACCATTTACCAGTGTTTTGTGTTCTCTATGATCATGTTATTAAGAGGCCACGGAGAAAATGTAATGATAGTAAGCGTAACTTTGATAAGACTAACATATTTAATTTGAATAATGCTTTATTCCTAGAAGAATGGGCTGATGTAATAGCTTGTGATAATGTTGAGCAAGCCTTTGAGTTCTTTTTGAGAAAGTTTTCTTGTTATTTTGATAAGTACATACCCTTGGAACGCATTAAAGTAAAGAAAGGGAGACAACCTTGGATTACGAAAGGAATTCTCCAATCTATTAAAGGACAATGAAATCCAGACAAATTGTTGTATGCACTATAAGACACTAAGTATAATGAATAGTCTCTGAAAATTTGAGCATAATCGGTCAAGAAATAAGAAAACTATGGCTCTTTGAAAGGAGCCATGTATTTTTTTTGAGTGACTCAAATTGGCAACGCACTCTGGCAAAGTTGTGGACAACTCCCCATACATTTTGTACACAAAATTTCAGTTTTGTTAAATTTTCTAAAAATTTATGTTTACCCTTCGTTCGAGTTCAACATATGTCTTGCAGAATGATTTTATACATAACATATCATGAGTTGGAGGAATGGGAAAATGTGACTATGAAGAAAACTGTAAAAATGGGAACATTTGTGTACAAAACATATGGGGAGTTGTCCACACACTTATCAGAGTGCGTTGCCAATTTGAGTTCCCCATAGGAATAAATGGACATCTTCAAAGAGCCGTAGTTTTTTTGTTTCTTACCCGATTATGCTCTAACTTTCAGAGGTTATTCTTCTTAATCTCTTCAAGACTATGAAAGCAACATTTCGCTTGGGTTTCATTGCCCTTTAAAAGGAGAAATATTTCATATAAAAGGAGTTTAAAGAAATCCTCACTTGTGAATGTTGAGAAGTATAAGAAATATCGTAATAAATTAACATCTATTATAAGGTCTTCACGGAAATTATTTTATTCGAGAAAATTTGAAAGTGCGAGCGGCAATATGTCCTCTACATGGAGAGTTGTGAAAGACATTTTGTGTAAGCGCAACCGAATGGAATCTCCTCACAAAATTGTAAATGATGATAAAGAAATTGCCGATCCAGGAGAAATTGCTAACGTATTTAATAATTATTTTGCTAATATTGGGCTTAATCAAGCGAGGAAAATAGATAGTAATGGGACAAATTACAAAGAGTACCTTGTTAACCCGTCCCAAGCAACTCTCTTTTTTAAGCCTGTGGATTCGTTTGAGATACTTGATATTGTATTTTCATTGAAAAATAGTAACTCTTGCGGGCACGATGAGATAAGTACTTCCTTTTT
Source organism: Echinarachnius parma (assembly GCA_037951105.1). NCBI lineage: Eukaryota > Metazoa > Echinodermata > Echinoidea > Clypeasteroida > Echinarachniidae > Echinarachnius > Echinarachnius parma. The sequence continues at coordinate 78,140 of JBAMJV010000558.1, read as the reverse complement.
GAAACAGGTCATTAGGCTGATTTTAGTCCCCCTGGAACATATTTGTAATCTCTCACTGGTAACTGGAGTATTTCCTTCTTCTTTAAAGCTTGCTAAAGTTGTTCCTGTTCATAAAAAAGATAATGTTATGAATGTTTGTAATTATAGACCAATTTCAATCTTGTCAAGTTTTTCAAAGTTATTAGAGAGAGTTGTTTATAATAGGCTCTACGCATTCTTAGACAAACATGAGTTGCTCAATCCAGACCAGTATGGTTTTCGTAAAGCGCATTCAACTGACCTTGCCTTGCTAATATTTTATGACCGTGTGTCACAAGCCCTTGCTGATCGCCAGCATGTGGTCGGAGTATTTATGGATTTGAGTAAAGCTTTTGACACTCTCGACCACTCAATCTTGTTGTGTAAATTGGAGCATTATGGAGTGAGGGGTATTGCTCTGAAATGGTTCTCTAGTTATTTATTTAATAGAAGGCAGTATACATGTTATATTTATGTTAATGATATATGTAACGCATCTACAGCCTTACAATATATATTATTTGCAGACGATACAAGCATTTTCCTTTCTCATCGTGATATTCATACAGTCGAGACTAGAATTAATATTGAGCTTCCCAAGTTAACACAATGGTTTCGAAGTAATATGTTAGCTCTAAATGTATCAAAAACGAACTATATTCATTTTAAAGGAAGAAAGATTTGTAATGAGCAACAATTGGTTGTTAGATTAAATGGTGTTGTATTGGAGAGAAAAACATGTACCAAGTTCCTTGGTGTTCATATTAATGAGAAGCTAGACTGGGATGACCACCGGAATAGTATAATGACTCCAATTTCTCGGAGTATTGGGATTTTATATAGAGTAAGATATCTTGTGTCTGACAGAATATTATTAATGATTTATAACTCCTTGATTTTACCTTATATTTCGTATTGTAATATTCTGTGGGCTGTGTCAAAGAGTATAACAGATGACATTCACTTGTTACAGAAAAAGGCTTTAAGAATTTGTGCTGGAGTTGGCTATCGTGAGCACACCGGTCCGTTGTTTGTTAGATTTAAATGTCTTAAAGTCAGTGAAATTAATTTTCTTCAAACCTCTTTATTCATGTATCGTTATAATAATAGCATTTTGCCTGCCTCGTTTATTTCTATGTTTTTGAGAAACAATGCAATTCACTCTTATTCGACAAGACAAGCAGCAAACTTGCATTTGTTTAATCCACGTACAGTACTGGCACATAAATCAGTGAGACATACTGGTCCAGAGGTTTGGAATTCTTTGTTAATTGAAACACGTAATTTGCCTACAATTTACTCTTTTAAAAATGCAGTCAAACGCATGCTCATTACAAACATTTTTGTGTAAGATATTTTGTTCAATCAGTTGGTTTGTTAATTCCAACGATAAAATGTACTGTAGTATTCTATATATAAATTTGTATGCGTAATTCGGCATAACATGTCACTGACACTGTTAAGTAATTACATTTAGGCATCTTCAATGCACCTGTCTCCCCCTCTCTCAGCTCTCCCCCACTTTTTCTTTTCTCTCTCAGTTTCCCGTATTTCTCTTCCAGTATGTGCTGTACCTTTCTATCATGCCTGCTACATTTCTTCCTGCTCTCGAACATACTGTAGAGACTTAACTATCATCTTTCTCTTTACTTGTAAATAATGTTTCATATTTGCTTTTTATTACTTTTTTCTTGTATGTATTAATTTATGTTTATCTATGTTTTTAGAATATGTCAAACTTGTGATATCTTAGGTATGGCATCACTTCAAGCTTCTAGCTTATATTGCCGACCTCTGTGTGTGTCTATTTCGATGTTATGACGGTTTATTTTTTTTTTTATGTACGAACTTGTTTACTATGAGACATGCAGGAATAAATAAATAAATAAATAATAATATTAATAAATCTATGCACAAATCAGTAGATCCGATTCTATGAGTACAATGTATTGTAAGATTGAGTCGAACGTGGCACTCAAAGGGTTGTTGGCAGTCTAAATTATAAAACTATGTCAAACCTAGGTATAATATGACTAGCCCATTAATGGTTGACATGCATCATCTCTGATTATTTATCTTCATTAAGCGTCTAAACGAAGGGTATGACGTTCCAATGACATGTTTGAACTAGGCATCAGTTTATACTTGTGAATGGAAGATTTAAGGGACATAATATGACTGGTGACGTGTACATCTATTCAAGTATATCTCTGCCAGTGCAGGACAACCATGATATGAGCCGGTCAAGTTTCACAGGTGTGGAATCGTAGTCTCTGTTTAATTCTGCCTATTTCGTTAATAAGTTGATTATATGTATTTGTGTTATAATTTGTCTGCTTAAATATGCGAATGGAGTTGCAAGTTTTGAGGTTGGTCTTGACCATGTCAACTAAAACACTACAGCACCTCAATGTAAAACATGTGTTGATATTGTGGACATACCTGAAGACGGCGTCAGTGGCGGGAAACGACTCTCAATCTTATTCCGGATGAATAACAAACGGCACAGGATCCGGGCGCAGGGAGAAAACACATGCAGGAACACCGTTCTCCACAATACGCAGTTCTGCGAGAGGAACATACATGAACGTGACGAAAAAATGCGATCTTATTATGAATGCAACTTCGTAATAATGAAATCAAAACTTAAATACAGTTATCTTGTATATACAGGAATCGCACTCCCCTTAAATAAAAATACAATAATTGTATAATGCACACATGTGTCCGCCTCTAACACTTTCGGTTAATTGTCGGAAATATCAAAATTAAAATTTTAAATTCTCTAGGATTTCAGCTTTAAAATGATGTATAACTTGATACATATAAGTTTGTTGAAGGCCATAAAAATGCAATTTAATAACATGGACCAGAGCCTCGCTATTTGTAAAACAACAGAGAAAATAGCTTCTAAAGTTTTGCATCATTCAGAAAAGCATTCTCACACATCGAGCGAAATCATTATTTATGGTATAAAAGTATCAAATCCCGTAAAGTTGAAATTTTCACCAAGAGACAATTTTGTATGATTTTGAGGCTCTATGTACTAAAGATCCACAGCGACTTATGACCGAAAGTGTGGTGCATGGGCTCAAATGTAGTATTGGATCATTTTTTGGACTAGTTCATAAGCGACCGTCGAATAGAAAGCAGTATTATATTATTAAATATGACATTTCTGCATTATTATCATTACAAATGTATATCCTGCAAGCAGTCTACCCTGGTTCCGTGTATGAAATTTATTTGTGATATATTTAACATTCTTTTCATATTGTATTAATCTTTCAGAATAATTAAACTTGGTAAAGTTCAAAACATTAACATGTTACCGTGTGTTTCAACAAAACATTATACAATACAAAAACAATATGACACATACACAAACGTCCCACGTTCGATATATAAGGTGAATTGGGAAGAGCAGGTAAAATATACACACTTGAAACGTAACGATAAATCAAAGCCTTCCGTGTCAATGAGAGGGTCATTTAAACTTGTTCTATAAAGTCATATCACCCATAATAGTGTTTGGTCCAACAATGCACACAAACGAACAGATAAAGACACGCTGCGCAGCGTAACACAACAAGCCAGCTTATACCCCCGTCACATATAGCTACGCTATCGCGCCGCTCCTAATCCCCATTCATAAAATTGCTACGCTCCTAATCCCCATTCATAAATTTGGCAGTGGGAGGCGAAGCATTGTCCGAACGATGATTAAATGACGAATGAATGGGAGGATTATCGCACAGGTGAAAGGATAGCCTCTCATGCATGGACATACAATGGCTCCCTAAACAAAGAGTAGAACGCCAAAGACTCACGACCGCTTTCGACATGTCCAAAGCTTAAAAAGTGGTCGTGGGTCGGTCGTGGGTCTTTTGCCGACCTACTGTTTTGTTCAGGGAGCCATTGTATGTCCATGCATGAAAGGCTATCCTTTCACCTATGTGCGATAATCCTCCCATTCATTCGTCATTTAATCATCGTTCGGACAATGCTTCGCCTCCCACTGCCAAATTTATGAATGGGGATTAGGAGCGTAGCAATTTTATGAATGGGGGTTAGGAGCGGCGCGAGAGCGTAGATATATGTGACGGGGGTATAAACTATCAATCGTCGGGATATACACTTGGATACAATTTGTGAGGACATAGAACTTGCTAATGTCTACACAGTTGTAGCCGATCCCTTACACCCAATCCACGTCTTATTACTACTAGATGTAACAAAATAACTGATATGTTTTTAATCCGTAATAACTTATGAATGAAATTAAATCAAAACTTCAGACAATGTAAAGGAATACTGTCAAATTTCCTGTGCCAAGTTTTATCAGATTTCAAATAGAAAAAGAGTGGCTATTCTCAATTAAAAAAAAAAGTCGGTTCGAATCTGATACATTATTCCCAATGCACCCATAGATAAAGCAATATATGCCATTCATTAATGCATTCAATTTCAAGGAGTAAACAACAATTTGGTTGGGATGCATCCCTTACAAAATACTTGGTCAATGAGGGCACCGACACAAAAGGTGACCATGGATATTTCTCTGCCACAAGCCAGTATTATGTAACCAACCTCGACAGATGAATTTGACAATGTTCCTTTACAAGAATTTCGACCTGATTCCGTTCATAAGCAACTGAGTTATTACGGATTAAAAACATAACAGGTTTTTTGTAACACGACAATAGCCAACCTTTCTTTAGTTGAAATCTGATAAAAACTTGTCCTAGAATGTCAAGAATTACAATGATGCGGACACCTTTGTTAATGTGCAATCGACTGAATAGCCACAGCATCGTAATTATATGACGAGCCGTTCGGGTCATTCTTTAGCCAATAGGTCAGTCAAAATTGAAGAAAATGAACCTTGACATGGTGTCTCTCACAGCGCTCTAAAACAAAAACTACACGACCAAAGTGCCCCGTTCCGTTAATTCTTGGCCACCCTGTATATGGAAGTCGTGTTCCTTTTTCAATAGAGGCAAGGGGGAGTTAAGCATTTGGAGTTTTAGGGGATGTGGAATGCCTTTTATATACCAGTGTCATTCAGGGGCTTGTTGCAAGAAAGGGTCCTATCTTTAGGACGTCCTACATGTCACGTGATTGTCATATGACTACGTACATAGGACAGTTATCCTAAACTGTTGCTAGAAAGGCACCTAAGTGGAAAATTGCCTTTGCCATGTACCTAATGTATAATCGGTTAAATAATTATCAGCATAGGAGCCTACTGCTGGTCTATAGGTGCGTTAGAATGACAAATGATATAAAACGAACATGTTTTTTTTGTATTTGTATTATATGCCCCCACCCCCCCCCCCCCCCCACCCCCCAGCCCCCCGGTTCCGCGGCCTCTGCAGAAAGAGATAGTATTGATTGTATGAATTAAAATTGTGTAAGTCAGACAATTTACGCGTTTTAACCAATCAGATTTGCGCATCTTGAACACGTGATCTGACTAACAATTAATTTCAACAATCGATTGTATTTCTTTCTGCAACGGGGATGTGTAAAATGAGAGTAGAGAGATGTGATGTAAAAGAAACTTATATGATATGGGCGTCGATCCTTACGTAATCTCGTTTGTTCAACGGGGGATGAATTATTACATTACCTCTCCCCCCCCCCCCCCCCCCTTTAAATAAAGAAACAAATATATCGTAAAGTAAGTACTGAATAAGCCATAAATAGTTAAGCATCGTGTAGTTGCGATTATAATCAGATTGGGGCTGGGCACTTACAAGCATAACCGATACATACAAACGAAAAATAGTTCATCTTTACCATCATATTCAAGTTCGCAATCATTCGTCATTATGGGGGGGGGGGGGGGTGGGGGGTGGGGGGGGTGGGGGTGGGGGGGTAGTGAAATTTGTACATTACACTTCCCTCGTGTTATAAGGGGATTCATTACCTACTCCATTCGGTGCCATTGATAAGTGATAACTCATATTTGATTTATTATTCCAAATGGAATCACACATAGTTTAGTTCATTTTATATCGTGTCCCCTTCTCACTGATTGAAATAACGCAAGCTTTCCATAAAACATGTTTACATTTGACCGATGATGGGGTTTGTTCCGATCGCGAAGTTAGGACAACTGTCCTAAGTGTACGTAATTCAGACGTAGTCACATGACAGTCACGTGACATTTAGGACGTCCTAAAGATAGAACCCTTTCTTGCAACAAGCCCCAGAATCACAATAAATTAAGAATCTCGAATAGCCTTTACTTGTATGACTGGATTAAAAAAGTAATATTATGTAACGATAAAACAAAAATAGTACATACACAAATTGGGGCCAATCGACCCTGCACCTTCCTGGATCTGACCCTGGTAATACCAAACATACGAAATACCTGGCATCCTACCTACACGACACGTAACAGACTATCGAATGATATTTGTTAAGTTTGAAAAAACACAGCTACTGGTCATCGAACATGCTTTAAATGAGAGATCAGACAAGCATTGTTTGTTGTCAAACAAAGGGGCAGTTTGTCAGTGGCAACTTCAAATATAAAGGCTGCATGGAACAATACGAATTGTATTGTACAAGAAACCCTGATACCGATACAAATACACTCATTTACCTTCTTTCATGAGTCTTTAAACCAAACAAAAGGAACCCATAAACTCTTAAGGAGTGGTCACATTAGACACGACTCCCCACGACTAGACTCACGAATGCAGTACGCATTGGTACAAATCTATGGAGAGCCGTTTTTAACATTTATTCCTATTTCTTGATATCAAGAATTCAATTCTTGATATTATTGATGTCAATAAATAGGGAATAAATGTTAAAACGGCTTGCCATAGATTTGTACCGATGCGTACTGCATTCGTGGGTCTAGTCGTGGGGAGTCGTGTCAAATGTGACCACTCCTTTTGATAACCCATAAGGGGGAGGGGGGCAAGAAACTTGAAGTACATAAATGTATGCCCTACATCGAAAGCTACTTTAATTATCCGTATTTTACATGTCCTTAATTGCAATTTGTCATGTCATGTTCTTTCCTTCGAATTGATTCATCTGTTTAAATTTTGACTACCAACGGGTACAGAGGTTTTAAATGTAAATGGGGGTGGGACCCACTGTATTACGGGGCGCCAAGTGTTATCCTAGTTTTGGGGTATAAAATCACGTAATTTTGTCACAAAATTCACTCAAAACTGTCTTTTGTAACAAAATTATGTCAAACAATTTATTTTGTTACAAAATCAACTAAAAACAATTATTTTGTAACAAAATTGTATTTTGTTAAAAACTTTTGTAACAAGAAAAATTTTGTTACACAATTATTTGTACAGAATTCATTTTGTTACAAAATGATTTGTAACGAATTCGTTTTGTTACAAAATGATTTGTACCGAATACATTTTTTTACAAAATTTGTACCGAATTAATTTTGTTACAAAATGATTTGTACCGAATTCATTTTGTTACAAAATGACTTTTACTGAATTCATTTTGTTACAAAATGATTTGTAGCGAATTCATTTTGTTACAAAATGACTTTGTACCGAATACATTTTATACCGAAAAACGATGGTAACACTTGGCGCCTTGGGGCGCCAAGTGTTACCCTGGTGTTTCGGTATAAAATCACCTTTTTTTGTCATTTAATACACTCAAAACGGTCTTTTGTAACAAAATTATGTTAAACAATTTATTTTGTTACAAAAAAATTTTGTGCCGAATTCATTCTGTAATACAACATTTTTGTTGGTGGACGGAATAAATTTCGTACGCGTACTCATTTTCATTCTGTTCACGGAATTATAGTCCGTGCATTTATTTTTGTGTCCGCGGAATGCACCCTTTTTTCTAACTCGACTCTACTGATACTTCAGATTTCAGAGACTCCACAAGCTGTATTTGTATCCATCATTTTTCAAAATTAACTGTTAGACTGAACAGAATCAACTCATTGTTTATATTGGCAAGAAATTAAGAAGGTACGTACCGTAGTTACTGAGTAAGCCTAGCATTTAACTTCATAAAAGAAAAGTTTCAAACACAAAGCCGCAAAAAAAATGGCTTCAAGAACCCTTCAAGCCCGGTTCGCCGTGGCGACGCGGTGCCGTACAGGGCGGCCTCGCATCGACAAGTCCGCCCGCCGCAGTGGCTGCCCTTGATGCTGGGACTACGCTACGCTGTGCGGTCGCAAGTGGGTCGTATTGACCTATGACACCACACAAAGTATTCACTAACCATATCATGTTGGGTTTGTTAAACAGTAAAGTGGCCAGTGTCTAGCAAGTGTTGATCAAACCAGTGGAAGTGACACTAAGGGGGGTGGGGTGGGGGCGGGGGGAGAGACATACGAATGGCAGGAGAGCCATAATATGATAGTAACCACAATCCATCATGGAACAACATGTTTATGCTTCAAACAATCTCCTAATGCTTACATTGTTGTTTTTTACAATTATTGGGGATACCTGCCCCCATTCCCTCGCACCTACGCCCCTATACGTTCGATAACATTATGTTGTTCAATCATAGTGCAGCAATTCAATATTGGGATAATAAGGGAATAGCAAACATCTTGTTAAAGTGATAATTGAGTTTTGGTAGAGAATAGGCGCTACATGAAATTATTTTTTGTGAGATAATGAAAAACTGAGTGTAAAATCTGAAAGAACATAGTATTTTAATGACAGAACAAACTTTATATAATCTGTTGAGAAACGGCTGAAATATCCATAAACATAGCCATTTATAATAAATGTCGGGCCCCACAGTTATTCGACAAATTAAAGTTAAAAATGGTTCCTCTTTTCAAAAAGTTAAAAAATAGGTATGTAAATAGTTGTTGATTTTCTCTCTATCTAATCATTATTTCAACAAAACATCGCATGCACAATATTTGATTCAAAATGTTTCAAACCGATGAGTGTTTAAATAGAGAGCGCCCTTTTGAGTTTTAACGGCTCTTTTTGAATGATAACAGGATCTTTACTAAGTCATTTGTAATGTTGTATTCCTTTCGGGTTATAACTATTAGTTTGTAATGTAATGATGCAGGTTTTTTTGACTAAAGTTCAGTTTGACCAAAACCGTACTCTCCTTACCAGAACTCAACTATCCCTTTAAGAGGTTGTCAACAATAAAATTTTATATTTTATCGAGGTATTGAATAATTGCATTTGTAATGTGAATGTTATTTGTAAATGCGAAAGGAAATATTTTCAGCGCAAAACTTATTTCGCTTGAATAAAACCAATTTAGAAAAAAACGTGAGCATGGTGAGCGTTGAATTCAACAATGATACATATAAAATATATTGATTAAAGGGGTAGTATAGTTTTGATGATGCTGAACTTTAGTAACCAATTCTGGACAGTAACATTATAAACTAAATTATAATACTGTAGTTATAGCTCCACCATGCTCGAAAGGTATACAAAATTACAAACAACTAAGTAAAAAAACATGTTATCATTAAAAAGAGCCATTAAAACACAAGAGGGCGCTCTCTAAAAAGGCGTTGGTTTCAACAATTTTTTATACAAAATTATGCATGTGATGTTTTATTGAAATAATGATTTAATAGAGAGATCATCAACAATTATTTCAAAAACCCTTTTGAATTTTTTTTTAAAAGTGCAAGCATTTGTGTAATTTTTTGACAAAAATCTTCTAATTATTTGGGCTAAAATAATTATAAGATAAAATATATTTATTGATATTTCAGCCATTTCTGGGTTTATGGACCGAATTGACTGAAAGATATATTTCAGATTATTTTATTTTCTGTGACGGTATGCTATTTATAGATGATGGTTTAATTAACTTCGTTTGAGGTGTGCGTTTGAGAAATCACACTGCCCAACACATTTCGAAAAGTGAGTTCCCGCAACCAAAATGAAACTTGCAATATGAGAAACTGTATGCGCGCGAAGCGCGCGGCAAAAAAGAGATTTATAGTCCTTTTCAAACTAAAAAACGGCTATTTTGAAGATTAATTATTGATAAATGTGTCTTTCCCCTCTTTGGCATTATATCACTCGATTTTTTTCTTCCTCATTTTCGGAATTATTGGGGGGGCGAAATGATATGTTCGCCCCCCCCCCCCCAATATTTTCATTGGGGGGGGGGGGGGGGGGCGACCGCCCCCCTGCCCCCCCCAGGATCGACGCCTCTGAGTACCGGTCTAGCAATCCGGAGGTCGCGGAGTCGGATTTCCAGCAAAGCCTATTTTCTTGGTTTATTTTCAAAATTTTAACATTTTCTAGTCATTTTTTTATATTTTTATACTCCCCAATAAACTAAAAAACTGTGAAAAACTGTACGTGGTTTGTATGTGTATCGTTATGAATTGGTATACTTATCATGATAGTCAGTGGCGTAGCGAGGCTCAACTGTTTGGGGGGGGGGGGGGTGGGGCACACTCTGCGAGGGAACGGAGCGACCAAGCCCGAGGGCGCGTAGCGCCTAAGGGTGGGAGGGTGTGGGAGGGGGGTGAAGCTTTTGCAAATTTTCTCTCGAAATAATGCAATCTGGTGCATACCTTGTAAGGAAATTTGATCATACTTAATTAAAGAAATCATTACTTAAATCATCTCCCTCATGATAAAGTAAACAAATACAATCGAACCTACGTGTACACACACACACCAAACTCAAATACGCTCACATCGTATATATCCGTGCTTGTCTACACATATTTGGGAGAGGGTGTGGGCCCTGCTCAACTGATGCAGATGTCGACTGGTGCATGACTGGTGCATGGAGGTCGAAAACATTTTCCAGAGTGACCACTGAGAGAGCTAAAAGCCGCACATTGGCATGCCCTAACGTTTTATTATGCGCTCATTTAAAGTGTCTTGATGGCTCGAAGACCTTACTTTGTTGAGTCGGGGTAACGTTGAGTCAAGGGGCACCCACATAATGGGGCATTCAGGGGGCAGAGCCCCCGGAAGCTTTTAGATTTCAGACATTTGCAACTACTATCATGTTTGTTAAAATAGTGAACCTACTCGTTCACTCGAAAAAATTGAGCCTTGCATGAGATGGATCCACGTGATACTGTATTATTACATATAGAGCCATCGATATAGTCTAGGGCATTGAGCTCCCATTAAACTAAGCAAGGGAGACAGCAACTTCTGAGAAGTGGAGGGGGACATTGCGCGGAAGCGAGGCGATCGAGCGGGGGAGAGTATGGGAGCTTTTGTATTTTTGGGCGTGAAATTGTGCAATTTGGTGCACACCTGAGACAGAAATTTTACGTAATATGAAGTGTATATGTATGGAACAAAACATACATAATACAAAAGTGAGGGGGACAATCTCCTTCAGTTTCAAATGTGGTATGGGTAGGTTATTAGTTCGGGGATAATTGTATGGGGGGTAATTGTCTGGGGGTAATTGTCTGAGGGGGGGGGGGGGGGGGTGGGGGGTTATCGTCTGGGGGTAAATGGCCGGGCCTCCGTGGGAGTTGTCTTGGTGGGCAGTTGTATTGGGATGGTCCCAGTAAATGCCACAATTGTTAAATTACGCCCCCCCCCCCCCCCTTCTTAGAAATATTCTGGGTACGGGCCTGCTGACGTTCAATTGGAATTTTATATTTGCAATAAATATATTTATTATCATACCGCATATTTGTACTACACTTCATTCAGTATAACTCCAAATATGAAAACAGATAAGGGGTGTGTACTGAGGTTAGTATATTAACTCGTAACGTGCCAAGCTCGCATTCGTGCAAGTTACAGTGCATACAAATGCAATATAGCATTACAATCTATGGCATGAGTTAACAGGCCCCAGATTAAATAAATATACAATCGATCAATACAATTAATTGTATAACAGATCATGTGTTCTAATGCGCACATTTGATAGATTTAAATGGGCAGATGTTTTTTCCTTCAGTTTGTTTGTAAATTACAATCTATTGCTTCTCTTTTCTGCAGCGGGGCTCAGGTGTATAATTCAATACACTGCAACCTTTCTCAGCGCCATGAAATCGTGCTACAAATTTGTCAGCTCATGATAATTACACCATTTATGTTCATTTTTAGAAAAACAACCTCCAACGGAATTGTGACATAAAACTATTAATATGAATATAAAAAATGTATTCTTAAGCACACTTACTAAAGATAAACTGTGTTATTCCTCTCTCGAAACAAAAGCCTTAAATTGCATGCTAAAATGTACGTGTGTGTAATGCCTACGTGTCAGTGGCGTAACAGGTGCCTGTTATCAGGGGGGGGGGGGGGGGGGCGGCAGAGCCAAAACATTTCCCCGTTACTAAATCCAAAATTCCCTGTTACTAAGTCCAAAATGTTCTCAAGGGGGGCAGAGCCAAAACATTTCCCTGTAACTAAGTCCAAAATGTTCATTTTCCCAGTGTTTTGGTGGATTTTCTTGCTGGATTTCCCCCCTGAAATCCTTCGGGGGGGGGGGGGGGGGCAGTCTGCCCTCCCAGCCCCCCCCCCCCTCCCCCCGGCTGTTACGCCACTGCTACGTGTATTATAACTAATTTCTAAATGTGATCATGAAGAATATCAACTCACAACTGTATTACATCATCACTATGATCAATCTTATCAAAACATAATAATTCGATTGAAACGTTTGATAATCGTTCCCCTTTCCACCTTCTTCCCTGTCAAACTACGTGTTATCGGTACATTGCATGCATGTATGTCACATGTTAAGGACAGCCATGCATCCAAAATTCAATTGGCAATACTAACACAACGAATTATATGTACTTGTTTACTTCAATGTTGACAATGCTCCTATATCCCTTGAACACACACCCCTCCTCAATAGGACTGTCTCTCCACCTATTACACAGAAGGCACACGGTAAAATGCTGAAGGGATGACAAAAAAGTACACGGTAATATATTGTTTAGATGTTGTCACCTATCACCTGGGTGACGAGGTACTCAGTAAAGTACCGTCTGAGGGGTTAGGGTTAGGGTTAGGGTTAGGGTTAGGGATAGGATCACTGTACAGATTATCCCACCGTGTCCATCAGATTACAGAAGATGTCATCCCTTCAGTATTTTACCGTGTGCCTTTCTTTTTTTTTTACTGTGGCTTACTGTGTGATTTTTGTGAATCGGGTGGTCTCTCAACCCTGAGGAGATTTATTGTGCGATCGATAAATATCAGATTTAATATATAAAATCAAAGTTTAAAAAGTCCATGTAAATATTCACTATAACCTAAGGTGCACTGTCCAATAAACGACAATGATACTTTTGTATATCAAACATGTACAAGTTTGCTATCAATCAATATCTATGACAATCGCTGCGCTAGATGCTGTTCATTAAACAAATTCTCATATTTATACATAACATAATACAAGAGGTAGCATAACTTAGATTCAGTGGTAGTGTTAACACACCGACACAGTGAATACGTCATCTACATCGTTTCGCTTTGTTTCCCATTTTATTAAACCAAGAGAGGCATACTATATCCCCACTTCTAACCTTTGGTCATGTTTCTTTATAATATAGCTCTGTCGCTCATGTCTTTTTAAAAAATTTTTTTACTTGTTCTTTGCTTTTGTCTTGCTTCAGCCTTACTATCCCACTATTTCTTACCAAAGATGCATTTGTTTATAATTGTTTTATGCATTTGCTATTCCCAAGGCAACCATGAAATGGAGGTCATGTTGTTGTTTTTCGTTATTTTTTTGTAGTGGACAGAAGGGGTTTGGCGGCGAATCCTTGTCAAATTGTATACTCCGCAAAAAAAATAAAGTGGACACTTAGGCCTCTATCAGTCCAAATATTTCATATTCATTTACGAACAAATATATATTGTATATCAAATATAAATTGGCCTCTTCAATAACGGTATAGAATCTAGATGGAATAATTCATGCATGACTTATCGCTGTCAATTAACGACAGCAAGATCTGTTTTCAAACATAGCATAAATGAAACATCCACTTAACAATATAAATCAAGTTCAAGTTCAATATAACATTTATTTCCAAATATTTCCTATAACATATACATTAACAGAATTTTCAACAATATAATTTGAGGTGAACACATTCTCTGAAAGCACAGCAGCTGTGCATTGAAATGAGAGTTGATAGCATAATCTAAAATAATCCAAGAATAATCTAAAACGCTAAAGTCATGACATTCCATAATTTTACTTTACAAATGTTACCTCTTATCATCTGCAAAAGTACAAATGTCACAAATTGTAAACAATACAGGTTTTATTTTCATCTAAATGTATCAAAATGGGGAATTCCATGGCAAATATTTTTTAGTCGAAACCACAGTTTGTGCCCTTATTTCAGTATGAAAAATGATATAACATTTTTTCTCAAGAATTCTACCGTAGTCCAGAGATCTGCAAAACTGGTCGACTTTTAGTCGAATGGTTTGGGCCCCAATTGTTTTTGCTATTTTGGAAAACATACCTTGCTATTGTTAATTGACCACGGCATTTCATGCATGAACTACTACACCTTTAACTTATAACCCTGCATTTAAAGGCCGGTCACACTTACGGTTAGTGGACGTAGTTGGACGTAGTGGAGGCTAACGGAGTTGAACGTAGTTGAACGTAGTTGAAAGTAGCTAAACGCACCGGCATCCGTACCACACCGTAGCTGTCCGTGATGCTAACTTGGTATTCATGGTATTAATTCGGGGGAGCTGTGATCTTTGTTTTTATTTTTGAACATGTTCAGAAGAGCAGTACGTTAAAGGCATCCGTGATGCTAACATACTAAATCGAAGTTTAACGTAGTCTAACGAAGTACAACGTAGGCTTATGTAGTAACTTATTCTTAACTTATTCTAACGTACTTTACCGTGAACTAAACTAGCATCAGCACTCTTTGTCAGACATGTTTCAGCAAAAAAATAGACAAATTTTAGAGAACTCATATGTTTGTTTGTTTTTTTGACGGAGAATATATTAATCGATTTTCACATTCAAACTTTATGTTTGTTTTACTTTTTTGGAGAAGGATGGCGCTGAACAGATTGGACATAGACTGCCCGGTATAGTACTTACATATTAACGCCATACCAAACAAGACTGAAATTACCAAACCATATAGTCCGTGTCATACCTGAATAATTTGACTAGCCCACTGATGGTTGTCAGTTGTCATGCAACACCTCTGATTGATCTCCTTATTAAGCATCCAGACGAATTGATGTTTATACTTGTGATTTGATTATTTAAGGGACATAATATGACTAGTGACGTGTAAACATATTAGAGCATATCTTTGCCAGAGCATGACAACAGTATTCTTCTTCTTCTCAGTACTGTCCAACGCCCCAATGTAGTAGCCAACCTGACAGGTGCACTAATCAGATTATTATGCACTGACTATTATATTAATTTGGTTGCGATGGGCAGGATTTTTATACTAGTCAAGAAGTCGAGAAGTAGACTAGGTTATTGGCGTATATGAGGTGTGACTGTCTCATATACGGGACCTCCATTTATCGTTCTATCCGAGGGACGGAGTGTTTTGCGTGAATCATTTCCTGCATAGGAAACACGGGGGAGCCCGATAACACACAACGAGAGTTAGCTCGAATTTATTGCGTGATAAAAGA
The DNA here is from genome assembly GCA_037951105.1 of Echinarachnius parma. Classification (NCBI taxonomy): domain Eukaryota; kingdom Metazoa; phylum Echinodermata; class Echinoidea; order Clypeasteroida; family Echinarachniidae; genus Echinarachnius; species Echinarachnius parma. Next base: position 62,517 of record JBAMJV010000558.1, on the reverse strand, counting down.
CGCATTGTCCGATGGTGGGGATCGAACCGGGGATCTCTCGTGTCTAAGGCAGACGCGCTCCCAACTGAGCTAACTCACCTTCCCCGTCACAGTCAGAGTCCTTAGGTGTGGAATCGTAGTTGCTGTACATTTCTGCCTATTCAGTCTAGCTTAAATTTATTAAATAAGTTGATTATATTTATTTGTGTTATACTTTGTTTGCTTAAAATATGCGAAAGGAGTTTCAAGTTTTGAGGCTGGCCTTGACCATGTCAACTAGAACACTACAGCACCTCTATGTAAAACATGTGTTGATATATACTGTATATGATATTGTGGACATACCTGAATACGGCGTAAATGGCGGGAAACGACTCTCAAGCTTATTCCGGATGAATAGCACGCGGTGCAGGAGCAGGACGCAGGGAGAGAACACATGCAGCAACACTGGTCTCCACAATATGCAGTTCTGCGGGAGGAATGTGATCTGGTTATACCCAGGGAGCAAACACCCCATTTTTTAGGATATCATACATGGAATGTTATAAAAAGGTTGTTCACCAGAAATGTCTTCTAGGACCTTCTAGGATCACAACCTAGGTGGACAACCTCGCGATCCAGCTACTGGAAGTTCACAAAACGCGTACAAACGATTTAACCCATAATGTACGTTAATAGCGCATTAAATCCTTAGGGTTCATGAAGGTTTGTCTGTGCTATTTACGAAATTACACTCCAAAGCATTATGATATCATCACATCGCTTCAGATTTGTATTCTGTAGAGTCGTGTGCATCTTTTAATACCAAATTTGACTGCATCATTTCTTTGGTTAATGTGTCACGTGTCATTTTAAGTCACGTGTTATACAAACGACTTGAAATTGCACGTTCAGTTATATACAAAAACGCATTAAAATGCTCAAGATATTTAAAACGTTACACAATTTGTATTTGAAGTTCTTCAAATGGCATTCAATTGAATTTGTTTAAGTTTTTGAAATGATAAACGAAAACAATAGAATAATTACAAAAAACATAAACAAGTGAAAACAATAAAATACATAAGACTATGAGTTCATTATAGTGTATTGTTGGTATCTGATTTTACTAAATTATTATAATAGAGGTAAAAATCGTAAAATAGGTTTTATAATGAAATGTACATATTGTACATTGAGGACATATACATTTGTATATATTGATTATAGAGTACAGGTATATAATCTACCTAAATACAGAATATAATACAATATGAACCATTTAATAAAGGGATTTACTTACTAATAACAATTTAATGATGTATCTGACAACAATGCACTGATATACTTGTTTGTATTAGTGTTACGTATTTTGCCAATATTAACATGGAACTAATACAGAAGACGTCAGCAATGAGTGTAAATATTTTGTAGGTGTAGCCTGTAGGGAAAGATAAGGGAAAGTAAATGAAGCGGCAAAGTCAGTAGCGCTTCGCCCCCTGGACCCCCATTCATCTTTCCAACGTGGGTATCCCTTGACTTAAATTCTATGTAGGGTACCATCAGGATGATTGCAATCGACAGTATTTATCTATCAGGCTAAAGTTCATCCATACTTGGACAGTGCCCTCATCATACCAGGATGCTTGCAATGTGAACTTAATAATCTTCTAATCTCTAAAAAGCTAATTCAAAAGCCAATTAACTAAAAAAAATAGTTAACTCTATAATACATATAGACAACATCTTTATAAACTATCTGGATATTGTAGACCTTACGGCTGCCTATGACACAGTGAACCATCGATTACTCCTCAATAAGCTGTACAGGATGACAAGTGACATTCATCTGACCAAACTCATCCAACTGCTACTAGGAAACAGACGTTTCTTTGTGGAGCTGAACGGAAAGCGCAGCAGGTGGAGGATACAGAAGAATGGACTCCCACAGGGCAGTGCTTCGCTCCAGTCCTGTTCAACATTTACACGAATGACCAACCTGTCTCTCCAGGCACAAGGAGCTTCATCTATGTTGACGATCTCTGCATTGCCACTCAGAACAGGGATATCAATGAGATAGAGAGCACCTTAACATCAGCCCTAGACAACCTGACAGTATACTACAGAGACAACCAGCTGAAAGCAAACCCTACCAAGACCCAGGTCTGCTTATTCCATCTACGCAACCGCGAGGCTGGGAAGAAACTATCACTCACATGGAATGGTACCCCCCTTGACCACTGCGATCATCCAGTGTACCTTGGCGTTACCCTGGATCGGACACTTTCATTCAAGCAGCATATCGGAAAGGTGAGGGGGAAAGTGAGGACCAGGAACAACCTCCTCCGGAAACTGACAAACTCCTCTTGGAGTGCCAGTGCATCTACACTACGGGCAGCAGCTCTTGCACTTTGTTATTCTGCTGCGGAGTATGCGTGCCCAGTCTGGGAAAGATCCTCGCACTCGAAGAAACTTGACCCAATTATCAACGATAGCTGCAGAGCAATCTCTGGTTGTCTAAAGCCGACAAATGTAAGCAGCCTGTATGTCCTGTCCGGCATTGCTCCACCCGATATACGCCGGTCAGTAGCCAGTAGCGTGGAGCATCTCAGACAAAGTCAAGATAGCCGCCATCCATGTTATGACATCCAACCATCCCAGAAACGGCTCAAATCAAGGAAAAGCTTCCTACACTCAGTCCAACCGCTGCTGGGTTGTCGCTTTGCTCCCTCGCCAGAGATGGTCAAAATGACGAATCCTCCCCCCCCCCCCCCCCCCCCCCCACAATGGCGAGAAGAAATCGACGCCCTTGATTAGCACTGTATTCATATACAAGGTGTCAGGCTGGAAGACTCCCATATGAGTAAGAAATATGCACTCTTGTGTGCTGGATCGATTGCAGTATGTATCCAATGACTGGTGATAAACATAACGACGCACCGCGATCGTCATACAGTAATATGTTCGCTTAATCATAACATCTATTTTATCATTATAATTATGTCATGTAATTATTCTTATGTATTTCTTTGTTTAAAATTCTTTTATTTTGTATTGTTTTATCTTTTGTTTTGCTAATTACCTGTTTTTCTTTTCATCTTACTAAATGTCACGAACATGTATAGGGTTTAACAGCTAAATATTTGTTTCATTCTATAATCTGCATCATTTCCACATATTTTTGTCAATAGGCGTATGTGAAATTTCACATTCTATATCTGACACGTGACATATAAAAGGCACGTGACAAAAAATAATAGAAGTAAAATGGCCAAATTTGGTATCAAACGATGTAAAACTATCTATGAAAGACATATTCGAAGCAATTCTATGATAGCAGCATGCGTTTGTGTATAATCGTGAAAATACCGGAGTAGGATGTTCATGAACCCTAAGGATTTAAGGCGCTTTTAACGTACATTAGGGGTAAAATCCTTAATATGTGTTTTCTGGCCTTCCAGTAGCTAGTTCGCGAGGTTGTCCACCTAGGTTGTGCTTCTACAAGGTCCTAGAAGACAATTCTGGGCCCAAACCTTTTATAACATTCCATGTACGAAAAACCCCCTTTGCTCCCTGGGTATTATGAATGCAACTTCGTAACAATGCAATAAAAACTTACTTACAGTAACCTTTTATGTATAGGGATCGCACTCCCCCTTGATAGAAATATAATAATTGTATAATGCACAAATGTAGTCTGGGATCATGTTTTGGACTAGTTGAGAAGTAACCGTCGAATAGAAAACAATTTATATAATCATTAAATATGACATTTCTTCATAATTATCATTACAAATGTATATCATGCAAGCAGCCTAACCTGGTTTCGTTTATGATGTTTATTTGTGATATATTTAACAGTATTTTATATCGTGAGAAGGGAATGAAAACACTAAAGTGAAACAGTGAATCTTTCAAAATAATTAAACTTTCTATAGTTCCAAATATCATGATTTTACCGTGTGTTTCAAAAAACATTTTGTCGGGACATTTTGTTCTCAATATGGTACACAAACGGCCAAGGGGCACCCAAATTTGATATATAAGGTGAAATGGGAAGAGCAGGTAAGATATACACACTTAAAATGGAACCATAAGTCAAAGCCTTCAATGTCAATGAGAGAGTCATTTATACTTGTTATATACAGACATATCACCCATAATAGTGTTGTTTGGTCCAACAATGCACACAAAAGAACAGATAAAGACAAGCTGCGCGGAGCAACACAAGAAGCCAGCTAAACCATAACTCGTCGGGATATACACTTGGATACAATTTGTGAGAACATAGCGCTTGTTAAAACCCACACAGTTGTAGCCGATCCCTCACACCCACTCCACGTGTTGTTACAATAAACTGATGAGTCTGTGGACGTAGGCATGGTAGGTGTCAATCACAAATGGCCAGAACAAGTCGGTTTTCCAACTCATTCATTTCCCATTCAATTTGACTATAAATGCTAGAATCTCTGGCCTGACTCTTAGTTTCTAAATATGTTTCTTTGTTATATTAAGCTGAATCGAATCAACCTCAAGTAAATTGCCCAAATACACAGAGTGTCTCAGAAAAAAACGAAACCGGATTTCATCCCAGAAATTATCTGTCAATATGAATAATTTCTTTGATAAGATATACACGTATGAAAAGCTCTGTTTCTCTCCTTTTATTTGATGTACAACTTATGGCACATTGAATTGAATTTCACATTTATTGGAAAATTTGGCATTTAAAACATTACAGAGGAATATACAAAATATATTACAAACTGTATAGGGGTCACATCTAAGTAAGCCAAAGGCTTGAGGAGGCAGAGTGACCCCTGGTAAAAACAGAATATACAAATATAATATTACATCTGATTACAAAATATAATATATAAGTTTAAAACTCACACAATACAATTAATTGGTTGATTAATAAAGCAATGACTTAAAATTATTTAATAAATAAAGACTAAAAACAATACACATCCTTATAAAAACCCATAAGACAAACTGACAAAACAAACAACAAAATATACGTGATAATTACGTCACAAAAAAGACTGAGAAGAACAATTTGGTCAGTAAAAATGATAGGAAAATTATATTACTAATCTAAACCCCTCAAAAAAGTTCGGAAACTCAAGTTTGATCGATCATATCTCTCGTATTTTTAAATAAGCATATTCGAAATTGGTGTCACAATAAAGCCTCATTATATGGTCGATTCCAACGAAAAGTGTACACGGCCAGATTTTTAGGTCCGAATTTCAAACTGCTTTGTTTGTTTAATCATTTTGCACATGTCAAGTAGACATGTCAACCATAACCAGAAAAAAAGTGCCATCACTAATCTCTCCGAACGGCCAAGTAATGGCCTTGATAAGTTTATGGTACATTTCCTTACGTTACTTACGAATGCAGATGAATTACTTAACAAATGTGATTATGGAACTCCAAATCAATCTGCTTCATGCAAACATTTGCTTTTATTTCATCTATAAGATGCTAATCATGGAATACATTCACATGTTGTGTCTTAAACATCACTCTGTTATACATTTTCAAGTTCAAATGTTTTATTAGTGTGTTGAGATTTTCCTGTCTTAAAAATATGAGGTTGTATCACTTTTAATAATTTCTTTAATAAGATGTCAATCGGAACTATTTTCCACTATTATAAAGAGTGAAAAATACCCTTTCCACAAATATAAAATTTAGGGTTGTGCGTAAAAAAAATGAAACGTATACAATGTACGTGAAAAATAAGTATTCGTAGGCAACATGTAATCTACATCATACGTAGGTAACAAAAACATTTTATTCTCAGTGACTGTCACGAAATGTGGGAGTCCCTTGACAGTTTTTTGCGAGATACGATCATACAAATGTGCTTATAATCAATTGGGTGAAAAAAATACTTTTTAAACATTTACATTCATTTGGCACTATAAGTGGTGTCCTCAAAACCAAATATATATTCAATGTGAATATTTGGCCTTCTTAAACCTGACTATTTTAATTTGTAATGTTGATTGATAGTATCCACATCATTGCTATAACAAACATTCGTAAGAAAATGTTTAATGTGGAATTTCTAGGGAAACGATACATTTAGGTAATACAGAATCGAATATTCTAGTGTGTTCGTAGGTAACATACTTTTGTTCACATATTTCAAGATACCTGTAGTAGGCAAAGTTAATTACTGCATTTTGACTATACGAAAACAACTTGTATACCTATGAGTGTAAATTCCTGAAATAGCTGTAAAACACGAATTTGAGAAAGAGAGGGCATATATTTGTTTTTATATTTGGATGAAGCACTGTATAAGGTTTACATCAGCGTGCACATGAAATAGAAGTTACGATAAACTGTTTAGATGACAAACAGACATTTGAAACGATTGCGCAAACGTGCAAACGATTTCGCAAACATGCAAACGATAAGTGGTATATATTATCTGTTTGATAAATGCAATATAGAATCATTTGAGATTCCTAAAAAACAATTCATACAGCGGTCCTGTCATGTTCTTAAGAGATTGTATATTAATGAAACACCTTGGCCAATCCTGCATATCTCAACAGCTTACTTTGTTTGATTTGAACCCTCCAATTTAATTTGAATGTTCCTAAGATTAACTCGTATTGTTTCCAGTTTTGTGTGTTACAGTATGTTATTGTAAAGTGCTAAAATATAATGTTAATCTTATTATGCGCTATATTTATCAAGAATGTTATGAACGAATTTATTCTTCGAGATTTCTGTCTACAATCATATTAATACAAATCAAACGGCATCATATGAAAACATCACAACACGGCATCATCATTGTTTTCAATTCCATATTTTACTTTTAACAACATAAATGGCCGTTAAATTAAATCATAACCTGTTAACAGTATCAATATTTCAGTGCACATTATTGTTATATGTGATGTCAATTTTAGATAAAGAAAATGCTAATAAGTTGTATCATCTTAATATTATATACTAACTAAAACACAATTGCGAAATTACAAAAAATAATCAAATTTTCTATCTACCCAAGATACAAAAAGTATATATCTGAGGTAATAGAATAACGGTTGGGATACGGTATAGCTGACAACTAGGCGAAGCATGCTGTTTTCAATTCAAATTTTCGGAGGGGGTAAGGGTGTATTGTGAGATAAATAATTTAATAAAATTGAGCCAATACATTACATGAAGTGCCATTTTATAAATATAATTCTAACCATCTTTATATAGTTTATTAAGATGTCAACTGGTGTGTCCTTTTTCCTTATTTTACCTACTTTATAAAGAGCCATATCTGATTCGATCATTCAATCTAGTGTGTGATTGGAATACAAATGAAAGTAATCGATTACATGGACTTATGTGTTGTATATACAACTGTTCGCCAAAAAACATATTGCATACCTCAACGTATAAAGTGCACAAACTCCATGATATATATATATATATATATACAACTGCAATTGTTTTGGGATCGAATGGGTCGATCATCTTGATGCAGATAGCGGGTCATCAGATGCATGCGGTTTTTAAAAATTTTTGATGTATTAACCGATTTAAAATATCAATGATGACATCGTTATTTTTGTGTATTCGGAACTTTGTAAACAAAAATAATCATACTTTCAGTCATAACTCAGGATTATGAAAGCATCTCGTCGGATCTAGAAAGTGCACACTTATCAGGTTGATTGTGACGAATGTTTACCTTATCTTGTTACCTACGAGTACATTTTACCTACGAATACAGAGTGTCCCCACGATGAAATGCCACATTAATGTTCTTATTAACGCATTGACTATCGTTATTTTGATTTTAATCTATGGCCAAAGGATGCTTTCGAATCATACACATACATTTATTTATTAATATGATGATAATGCTTGTTAAACAAGGAGGAAAAAAGTGTTTAATGTTAAATGAGGCAAAAAAGGTCACTTTTTTAACCTAGTGTGCTCGTATCCTAAATGCCCCCAAAATATGAACATTATAAAAGCATGAAAAGGAAATAAGTTTCATACCATAATACGCTCATTTTCTTCAAATGGCAAAAATATGTACGTGATATGTACGTTTGAAATAATTTCAGCGCAGTAATCAAACTCCCAATGCAATTTTTGTATTCGTAAGTAACGTTTAATTTGTTAATACTTACTTACGAATGCAACACATTTTGTTGAATATCTCCTAAAATCATTATTGGAAAATGATAAATCCTTGCACATATTAGCGTTATGCTATATTCCATCTATTACTAAGTTATCTCTCACTAATCTACATACATATTGAAGTTATGACATGCTGAAGTGTATACGTAGGTAATGCCATTCTTTTTACCAAACGGGCCTTTTCAGCTGTTGACGTTTCTGACGGCTATACAATAAAAACACTAGGATTTTTGATAATGCATTTTAATAGTAGACACATGAGGGTTTAAGCTGAGCACACATTTTCAATCGTGTGGCGAATTTTGTAGTGCTAAAAAATGTATTCGTAGACAACGCTTGAAATTTACCACTGGGTAAAAAATCACCAAAGATCACATGATTGCCAGTTACTTTAAAAAACTCATATAATAAATCGTGACATATGCAACAACTTCCCATGTAAAAATAAACCAATTCGTATCAAGTCTTCATTCTAAGATTTTAACCGCTCCAAAAAAAACGTTAAGAGATTTTTTCAAAAGTAGTCAAAAATAGCATGTTCTTTGTTCCTGTAGAAAAAAAATATAAATGCAATGGTCACAAATTTTGTATGGCGCGAAAGGTCTCGCCGAGATGCATCTGCTCAAATAAAAATCAAGATTGTAGGACCTTTCAAAAAAATCAAATAGGTCTGAACATGCCGTGTACACTTTTCGTTGGAATCGACCATATACCTTTCAAACGGTGCATTGTGTGTAGTGATTATGCAATTGGGGCGATTGCAGTAGCCCATAGAATTGGGCGAGGCAGGAAGTGAAATGTCGCAAAATGGCTCAATGCATTTAATTTCCGAGTGCATGACTGTGCTGACCCGTTTTTTGAAAGTTCACTTTCTATTGAATACTGCAACCCTTTCCACTCATCAAAATCATTGGAATTTGATAACTTTTTAATGGAAATTATCTTTTCATTACGATAGCATATTGATCGTAATGATTAGGCAAATGGGTTGTGCGCAGTAAACCGGAATATGGAGATGGGTCGAGTGTGAAATCAGACACAAAATATGGAGTTGACAAAAAATCAGAGCGTTGCATTTTTTTCGAGCTTTTCTTTCTAATATACCAAGTGCATCACATGATGTTGGAAATGAACTTTATTTTCCTGCATGCTTGCACAATTTGTGTTTGAAGTTTAAATAGCGGCCCAGTCGCCAGGGGTGAATGACCTTTATTTGGCAATTTCTAGAAGATGAGTATACAAAAGTTTATTAACTTGATCCCTGTAAAGTGTCAGATATTCCACAAAATGACATTTCAGACTTCAATCCTATATCAATATCATTGTAAAATACAAGATTCGTGAGAGTTTCAAAGAAAACGAAAACTGCAGTAATAATCATCCGTTTGACGATATCCACACCCGTGTATGTTTACAGACGGTACAGAATACATGGAATTTACGCGAGCTCGGCTCAAAGTTCAGTCCGGTCGGGAAGGTTTTCCACGCGCGCTGGCAGGACGTGTTCAGCTACGGCAATTGTACTTTTTTGTATTAAAAGTGCTAGCAACGCTTTTGAAATAATGATTTTTCAATGATAATTATCTCCATACTAGCGGGACATTTCAAAATATAACCCTATTTCATTATTCTCTTACCAAAAGCTAAACAACACGGCATAAGAGAAAAGAGAAAGCTCCAAGTATTTTTCGTGGAGTTAGACACATAAATATACAGTACACACAAGATGAAAGTTAATAACTTCTTTATTTATTTATTTGTGAAATATGCAAATTCCATAACATGCCAGGTTTGGGTGTAATGCAACACATTACAAATTTAACTCATACTTAATTAGGTTGTATATTAATAACAATGGTATGTAAAAATCATCTTTATTTGTTAGTAGGTACCAAATATATATATAGTTCAAAAAGATGGTCTCCGTCGGTGTTGTGAATAGAGACAACAATTTCAAGAAAACACCGTAAGAAAACATATTTTTCCGAATTTTATATATGTTTTCCATATGTTTTATTATAAAAAAAAGTCAATAAAATAAACTCGGAAACACGCTAGAATTCCTTAGTAAAGTCTTCATTCAATTACTTTCGACCGGTTTCTTTCTCTTTTGTTGACAACGCTTAACCCTAAAATGGCCGGGCTATTTGAGGTCTTCCTACGGCCGGGGGGGGGGGGGCATTATGCCCCCTCCCCCCCCCCCCCCCCCCGTAAGATCTCGGCCGCGCAGCGGCCGATCGCCATGAAAATTTGCACGCATGATAAGTGAAGTGTATAGAATATAATGTTAATTTGCATATTTATGGTAATTTATGGAAATAAGGTCACGAAATTCATATTTTTACCCATAAATCATACATTCTTCATAATTAAACTGTGGTTTTCACTAGTCTTTAGAGCATTTGGAATAATAATCCGACAAACAAATTTGGAAGAGCCAGGTTATTCCTTATGTTTTCTAGTGTTTTTTTATAATTTCATATGTATTGCTTTGTTTTGTCTAAGTTCAGAATGTTTTTTTTTTTTTTTTTTTAACTATAATTCAACTATTTTGAACCCCAAAACAAATATATTATATGTACACAAGACTAAATAACCAATGATATACCTCCTTTTACGAAAACTGATATTTCCATATTTTGTGTACACAAATCACGAACTTGAGCGATTTTCGGGCTGACATGCATAGATAAAAGGTCACGTGACTTTGTAACGGTAGGTCCGATTTTCAAAATTTTAGTTTTAAAATATGCGCAAGACCTAAAAGAAAAAGGTCACCAAGCAGCGGCGCGTTATCTTACCACGTTTTGGAGCAATAACAAATATCGCTGAGTGGGGGAGGCATTATGCCCCATCCCCTGCCTTATTAGGGTTAAATAATAACAACATCATTATGAAAAACGCATTGTAATGTGTACAACGCGCTACATATTCTATTTTTGTGTGATTGTCAAACATTTTCGAAAATAAACAAAAAAACATTTTTGTAAGTTTTTATAAACAAATCGAGACAAATGATTAAATAAATAAAACAAAAAAAGCAGAGCATGTAAATATAACGGAATCTTTCAAATTCAATTTTTTATTCCTTAGTATTTAATTATGGTTTGAAAACAGAAATAAAAAAACTGTCTTTGTTTTTCATTTTTCATTTTGTAAAATGGAGAAATGGTAAATTCTGGCGTTATATTTTTGGCACATTTTGCTATATGTTTACTCACACTCAGAATTGGATATTTTGAATATCGAATATGTTGGCGATGGACGGTCATTCTATTCCTTAAAACGTCTCCTATTTCGCCAATATTGGATTTTGTTTTTGTTTAGATGGCTCTTTACAGAATGGCTTTTCAGTCATTGGACTTACGGAAACTTGGCTATCTTATGGCACAAACACATTATACGCCCTTTCAGGATATGATTTTATAGACAATAGTAGATTGAATAGAACAGGTGGAGGGGTTGGTTTCTATATTAAACAAAGTCTCGATTATTTTATTCATAAAAACTCTATGTCAGAGTTTGTTGAATCTTTATTCATAGAAATTAAACAAAGGGATGACAAAAATGTATTAATTGGAGTTATCTATAGACCCCCAAACTCTAATATAAACGATTTTATGGTATATATGCAAGACTTAATTAATTCACCTGCTTTAAGAAACAAGAAGTGCTATTTTGTTGGAGACTTTAATATAGATTTATCACAATGTAATGCACTTAATATTCCCCAAGATTTCTTAAACATAATGTTGACTGCGTCTTTCTTGCCCCTCATTTCAAAACCTACCCGTGTAACCCTCATTTATAATATATTTTGTAATGTAACTCGAGTATAGTTTTATCTGACATATCAGATCACTATCCCATTTTCACAATATTTCCCTTTAAACATACAAATAATAGGAAAGTAAATAATGAAAGTAAACGTAAGATTACCCCCGAAAATATATCTAAACTCAAGGAAGCTCTCGGTGATGCAGATTGGTCAGAAGTTTATAATATAGAAGATACTAATCGATCATATGAGGTCTTTACGCATACTTTGAATTCTTATTTAGATCAATATATTCCTTTCATAAAAGTTAAATTAGGGCAGTATAAAAAAGAACCTAGACTTCCTTGGGTTTCAAAAACGTTATTATGGTCTATAAATCGCAAGAATAATTTATATTATATAAACAAATTAAAACGCACTGAGACTTCCCGTGTAAAATACACAACTTATAAAAATACATTAATTAAAATTTTGCGCGCAGAAAAAAGGAAATATTATATGAATCAATTAAATTTATTTAAATATGACATGCGTAATACGTGGAGAATTATTAATAACGCTATGAATAATTTGAAGCAACAACATAGTATAACTAAAATAAATTATAATAATGTAGAAATGAATGACTATAAATTGATTCCTAACGTATTTAATACGCACTTTTCGCAGATTGGTCAAAACCTTACTCAATCTAATTCAATTGCAAACAAACACTTTGTTGAATATTTGGGTCCACCAAATAACAATTCATTATTTGTTATCCCCATTGTCCGCTCCGAATTGATTGATTTAGTAAAACAGATGCAAAATAAAAAAGAGCGCTGGACATGATGGTATTGATAATGTGTTGTTAAAACATATTATTATGCTTATAGTTGATCCCTTAGTACATATATTTAATTTATCTCTAGTACATGGGGTAGTTCCTAATAGTATGAAAATAGCCAAAGTTATTCCAATGTTTAAAAAAGGGAGACAAAACAGATATGAATAACTATAGACCAATTTCATTATTAACAACCTTTTCTAAATTACTAGAAAAAGTTATGTACTCTAGAACTTTAGACTTTTTGAATAAGAATTTAATTTTCTCTAAATTTCAATTTGGATTTAGAAAAAAACACAATACAACTAACGCCTTATTAACATTTATTGATAAAGTATATAAAGCCATAGATAATTATGCACACACGATAGGAGTTTTTTTAGACTTCTCTAAGGCGTTCGATACCGTTGGTTATAATATACTATTTTATAAATTACATTATTATGGAATAATGGGTACAACATTGGATTGGTTTAAAAGTTATCTTTCAAATCGCAAGCTTTAAGTTGCGGCGTCCCACAAGGAATTTTCCTCGGGCCTTTATTATTTATTATATATATAAATGATTTTCAGAATTCCTCTGAATGCCTCTCTTTTATTTTATTTGCAGATGATTCTAATGTATTTTTATCTCATTCTGACCCAAATGTTTTAGTTGAGTATATGAATATAGAATTGAAAAAAATTAAAAACTGGATAAATGCAAATAAATTATCACTTAATTTAGGAAAAACTAAATACATGCTATTTAGTAATACTCTACAGGATTTACCCAATAATATTGTATTTAATAATTGTATTATTGAACAAGTTGTAACAATCAAATTTCTTGGAGTAATTGTAGACGACAAACTCTCTTGGGCTCCCCACATTAATAATATAAGTCGAGTGATTTCCCGAAATATTGGAGTATTGAACAAACTAAAATATTATTTTCCAACTTCAACTTTGATTACGTTATACTATACTTTAATATTACCCTACTTGAATTATGGAATACTTTTATGGGGCAATACACATTCTACATATTTAGATAAAGTTTTACGCCTTCAAAAGAAAGCGTTGCGAGTCATTTTTAATGCGTCATTTCGGGCCCACACAAATTAATTTTTTAAAGAAAATAATATTCTTAAAATTCAAGATCTTTATAGCTATCAATTAGGACAATTTATGTATCACTTTAATATTGGTAACCAACCCGACGTTTTTAAGAAAATGTTTATTAAAAATAGCACTATACACAGCTATAGAACGCGAAACTCCGAAGCATATCATTTACCGCCCATTAGAACCCATTTAGCGAAATCAAACATTACATTTAGTGGTCCCAAGTTTTCGAATAATTTGAATGAGCTAATCAAAGACTCTCCCAGCCTCAGTCAGTTTAAATCTAAACTAAAACAACATTTATTAGGTTCGTATTTAATAGACTAGACTCATTTATAATAGAAAAATTAAATTAATTAATTAAATTTAATTAACTTTACTCATGCGATATGGTGTGTACTTGTGCCCCGACCCGGTCAACATTGCGTATTTTCTTATTGACGAGATTACTGATCCAAAATATTCTTGTGCTTTTGTCTTTATCTTTCTTTCTTCTATAACTTTCTAACTCCCAATTTTCTCTCCCTTTTTTTCTCCTTGTCTTGTCTTGTTTGTTTTTTTGTTTTGTTTTGTTTTGTTTGTTTTTTTCATTCTAAGTAGTAGTCATTGTTTGTAGACCATTTAATGTTATTTACTACAGGGGAGAGGTTCCCCTGTGGTAGTATTACTAAGTAGTGGTAGTTATAGTAGTATTGATAGTGGTAGTAGTATTAGCAGTAGTTGTAGTAGTTGTAGTAGTAGTAGTAGTATACATGTATGTATGTTTAAGGTAATGTAAGAGTAACTTTCGAGGGCGCTGCACCCTACAAGCCTTGCTTCTTAGCAGCGCCCTCCATTTTCAACAATTATTTATTACTGATTTGTATATGTGTATTTTATCTATTTCATAACTCCTGTAAGAATGCATTTTGTGTTTCATTTTGTAAATTATACTTTTGTTGAAAATGAAAAATAAATGAACTGAACTGAATATACTGTTTCGAACATACATTACATGTCATGCAATAGATCAAATTTGTACTTTTAAAAGTGAATGATGATTTAGGGATGAAAGTTTTGTTTGTATGTTTAAAAGTGACTGATTTCACAAAGGGCATATACGGACAGGTTTTGCACCTCCTATCAGTACACTTGGTTAAAATCCATTCATCACGTGTATTCAGTGATGATTTAGTGAGTTTTTTTTTTCAAATTTGGAGCTTGTCTCCGACTTGCAATGATTTTGGAATATTTTAAAACTTTCTTCATAATATCATCATTTAATATATATATACATATTGTTGTTTTCAACATCCAAGATCATAAGTCAGGGATATATATACCAACTAAACCTTCATAGCAATGATAAGATTGTCAATATAATTTCCTGTTTATTAGATATATGTGTCAACCACAAATAATATTAATGTAATTAAATCAGGACTGTATCGAATCTAATTAATGTACATTAAAAATTAAGATCAGAACATATAAATATCATTGTGTTAATGATTGTATCAATGATTCAGTGGTTTAATACAAAATATACAAAGATGAAGAGAGAGAGATAGAGAGTGAGAAAGAGAGAAAGACAGAGAGAGGGTTGAGGGGGAGGGAGGGGGGGAGTTAGCGAAAAGATGATTGCGTAGAATGGAAGTAGGCAGAGATATTAAGATAGATGAGTGGGGGCAAAGGATGAATGGACAGGAATGTGACAGATGTTGGATCGATAGAGAAAGAAAAAGAAGTACGCTAAGAAAGCTGTTTAAACCAAAACAAAACAATTATGAAATGTGAAACATAAAATTCCATTACATATATTGCTTAAAGGGGACCACCAGTCAAAGAACAACATATTATTATATGTTTTGGTACCGTTTTGTGAAATCAAATAGATACCCAACATTTTGCAAAGGGTTGTGTAGTTCATAAACAAAGCAATTAATTTCCACCACTTACGGAACCACTACTATTTCCTGGTTCCATACAGGCCAAACATTTGCGAGTGCGCCAATGCTATTCACGCGCACGTTTGCAGACAATATAATTCCGGGCGATTCGTTCGCTCTGCACACAATAGTATTCGCAATTCAGACCGCATGAATGCATGCTTTAGAATGGTGATGCGTTTTCCAATTACATATTTTTTCTGAAAACATACTTGTGTGAACTTGTTGGAATGGAATACTAAAGATGTTACCTTTCTTTAAAAGGGTAGTTGAGTATTGGTCAAATTTAAAGTGGACTTCCACACGATTTCAAGCTTCTAATGATTGAAAGACAGATATTCTAGGTCAATAAACACAATTTTATGTGAAAAAAGTATGATTGTGGGTTCTTATAATTGGCTTTGAAATTCTAATGACACAATTCGCGAGCGAGCTTGTTCTATCCCACAATGCATCAATTTGTGACGTGCGCCCCTCACTATGCGCCTATCTATGTTTTTACACTGCAGCGAATGTGTTCTTTTGATCGGACCAATACAATGCTCGATCATGAATAGTTTAGTCCACGATGCGCCACTCAACCGTGCCTTTGAGCATTACTGCATTGACTGAACCGTTTGAAAATACTTGCCTGCCCGAAATTGTAACACGTTTGGCTTTCATTGGAATTTGAATAGACACAAAGTCCCGTAAACGTGGTTATTGAATTTCCTGGCTCTGCATGGCCGGCTATTATGAATGACACATGCAGTGATCACAATGCAGTGGCACCGGATTCAAGCCTACTCAAGAAATTGAGCAAAGTGAGGGTGCTACGAAGGGTCTCATGATTGTGTGCAGTAAATTTAATTATTTCCTCAGAGTTAATGACATTAGAAAAATCTCTTAGAAATCAACCAAAGAGAGTCAAATCCTGAAAATATTCAAGCACATCCATCGATTTATTTCCAATATACTGTACTTTTTAAAAACTCGTCCGGAATTCTCCTTTAACTTGAGTAACAAAAACCTGCACCATTACGGTACAAACTAATATATAGTTATTACTCCACCATGCTCGAAAAGTATACAGTATTACAAACGACAAAGTAATACCCATGTTATCATTCAAAAAGAGCCCTTACAACTCAAGAGTCAAATTAACTATATATACTATAGAGAACGCTAGCGCGAAGCGCTTAGCGTTCTAGATCCTCCTATTACGCGCGGTAATAGTTACCGCGGATATTCATGTGTATCGCAAGCGCCATCGCGACCATCTTTCGTTTAAATCTGTTCGGAGTCGCGCTAATACACTGGGAGAAGTCGAGGAGGCAAATAAATCACGGATTTTTAGCGGAATGGAGGGAAAGATCATAATTTAATCCACCCGATAGTTGGATCGCATACTGGAGAGTGAATCGGTGGTAAGTACCGTATTATTTGTATAGTTTTAAGCACAATTAAGCAGGATTAATAATAACATCCTCGACCGAACAGATGGAAGACAAATGGTTCGCCGATAACGTGGTGAGAAGTTCCAAGTTGTCTACATTCACTAAACGACTTGAGTTTGTGACGTCCCAACAGTGGTATGGCTCGTACCCATTAAGATGACAGATCTCTAGTGTCCAGGCGGAAATCTTCTGGGCTCCCTAGTCAAGGGACGTCCGGTAAATCTCGGTTACATGGTATTAGGTGGACACTTGGTAGTTTGTCTTGCTATGTGAGCATGTTACAGGGATTGCTGATGTACAGTTTGGCGGAAGGCGTTGATTCCATAGTGTTTTCTTCATAGTCGGCGAAGGCTCCTTTTTGGCATTTTCGGTTTCTACGGCACAGGTTAAGCAATTTGCGATAATCTATCCTGGTGGTCAATCGTAGACGTCCTAGAGATAAACTTGGCTTTAATTGACCCTTCTCTCGATGACATCTGAGGACTTTACAGACCTTAACCTGCGATGGTCCAACGAAATAGTGGACATTGCTTGTTTACACCCCTTCCTGGTGGAGCACAAGCATCGTTCGGCGGGTAGCCAGTGGCATTGGACGGGGTATGGCCTCGAGAGCCTCTGTGCCAATTTTGGTTGAACATTTTACAGCCAACTCTGAGAAATGACCCATAACAATGACTTGTTGGACATACGCTTTGGACAGGGAAAGGGGCCAATCATCAAAGGTCCTGCCTTTCAAAGCTCAAAACAAAATAATAAATTAATTAATGCAAATTCATGCTACCATGTATTGTACATTGGTAGTTGGGAAACATATTGTAATGATTATTTTTAGTCTAAAATGATTAATTTGGCGCAAAAAGCAGGAAAAAGAATAAAGTTGTATCTAAAAAAAAAATATTCCAACTATATGACCAACAGTGTACATAGGCTACATAAGTTCTTGCAGATTATTCATACACCCTACATATTTATTTAAAATCCACCTTTAATTTAATTTGTGCAACAATATATACAGAAGAGAGAGGAAGTAAGTGCGCATGCGTAGATGAATGGCCTTATGAAAGTATATAATATTCATGACGTCTCGGAGTATGACCATAATACGCATGCGGCACTAATGTACATAATATGCATATTCATGAGTTCGCGGAGAATGACCATGTGCCCATGCGCCAGAGACAAAAAGTTCGTAGGTAATTGTCTTGGCGGTTATTGTCTTCGGGGTAATTGTCCGGGTGGTAATTGTCTTGGGGGGTAATTGTCCTGGGGCCACGGGTGATTTTCTTGGGGAGGGGGGGGGGGGGGGGTCGTTGTCTGTGGGGTAATTGTCTTGGGGGAAATCGTCTGGGGGGGGGGGGGTAATCGTCCAGGGGGTAGTATTCCGGATGCGACGCTCAAGTATTATGCAGTAATATGTATGCCATAAAGGTTGAACTGTGAATATTTTATAATCAATCACTATCAATGCCTGCTCTGAGATAAGGAGCATAATATATCACTATATCATCATAATAAATCACCTCAGTTTCAGTTTCAGTTTAGTTTTATCTCAAACAAAAATTCAAATTGTATATTGTACAAATTGTAATTAAATTAAACATGCTGTACACTGAAATCTAGAATCATATATTGTACATTACTTATTTGGGAAATTGAGGGATCCACTAAAAAAGCAATGCCTCTAGTTTGTGGACCCCTTGAGTATTACAAAGCAATTAAATCATGATTCATCCAAAAGTCAAATAATACTAAATAAACGTTTCTCTGTTTTAATTGCTTCGAGTAAAGGTTGCACAAATAAAGAGGTGGGCTGACAGAAACTGCGACGAGCAGATTGTCGACCTCATAACCTGTATTACTTAGAGGGAGAGATCCTCTTTTACAAGCCAAAATGCAAAAGTTGCGAGGTTATTGTCTGATATGAAAGTAAATGTCATTTAATAGCATTCCTGAACAAATTAGGGCTTGAAATCTCCTTTTCGTGGAGTTATAGACCTAAAACTGAATAAACTGATGGACGTCGGTTAAATAGGTACATACGTATTTTCGGCCGGTGAGTAAGTTCGTACATAGATTTCATGGAGTGCCATATCGGTATGCATGACCCCTACATGACCCGCGCTACCTACGTGACCCGCGCATAAATACTAATGTGTGAGCGTTTACCAAGCAAAATACCCAAACATCGCTTAAACTGACTACATGTAATGATATATTCTTTCTTTTTGAAATCTTTTTCCGTGACATACGTTAACAAAGGTCGGCTTCACAATACCTTTACGAGAATTAGTTCTATATTGTTGTAATGTTATGCTAAATCAGTTGAACTCCTGTATTGACCAATATATAGTTTAAATGGAGGGACGCATTCGTTTTTCATTCGTAGAATCCAAATTAGAGGTCTGTTCGCTCTGATTTTTTTTTGCGTGTTACATTGATCCCCATCCGTCAACTGAAAGCTGTTCAGACGTTTTGTAAAAGTGGACCTGTCCCTTTGAAATAACTACAAATTTAGAAAGCAAATAAACAAGCCTAACGGATATTCAAAAACAATATTGTTTATGGCTTAGAGTCTTTGAAACAGAGGCAACATGTTTGTTTATATTTTTAGATATTTCCCCCGATATTTTCCAAAAAATGTAATTGGATGACGGCGGTTTTGTATCAAACTAGTTCATTTTCGAACTAATATATTACTTGATATACCTGGGTTCATGTTTCTTAGCTGACGGCACATGATAAGTCGTGAAAATTCACCAAAACGTATAATTATAACTCCTCTTTTTGCTTAGAATTCACTGTTCAACTTGTACTTGGACATTGTACTTTGTTGGAAATGCCGAATAAATAAATTATAATAATAGTAATAATAATAACAATAATAGTAATAATAGCTACCATGTATTGTACATTGGTAGTTGGGAAACATATTGTAATGATTATTTTTAGTCTAAAATGATTAATTTGGCGCAAAAAGCAGGAAAAAGAATAAAGTTGTATTTTAAAAAAAAATATTCCAACTATATGACCAACAGTGTACATAGGCTACATAAGTTCTTGCAGATTATTCATACACCCTACATATTTATATAAAATTCACCTTTAATTTAATTTGTGCAACAATATATACAGAAGAGAGAGGAAGTAAGTGCGCATGCGTAGATGAATGGCCTTATGAAAGTATATGTAAATATTCATGACGTCTCGGAGTATGACCATAATACGCATGCGGCACTAATGTACATAATATGCATATTCATGAGTTCGCGGAGAATGACCATGTGTCCATGCGCCAGAGACAAAAAGTTCGTAGGTAATTGTCTTGGCGGTTATTGTCTTCGGGGTAATTGTCCGGGTGGTAATTGTCTTGGGGGGGTAATTGTCCTGGGGCCACGGGTGATTTTCTTGGGGAGGGGGGGGGGGGGGGGGTCGTTGTCTGTGGGGTAATTGTCTTGGGGGGTAATCGTCTGGGGGGGGGGGGGTAATCGTCCAGGGGGTAGTATTCCGGATGCGACGCTCAAGTATTATGCAGTAATATGTATGCCATAAAGGTTGAACTGTGAATATTTTATAATCAATCACTATCAATGCCTGCTCTGAGATAAGGAGCATAATATATCACTATATCATCATAATAAATCACCTCAGTTTCAGTTTCAGTTTAGTTTTATCTCAAACAAAAATTCAAATTGTACATTGTACAAATTGTAATTAAAATTAAACATGCTGTACACTGAAATCTAGAATCATATATTGTACATTACTTATTTGGGAAATTGAGGGATCCACTAAAAAAGCAATGCCTCTAGTTTGTGGACCCCTTGAGTATTACAAAGCAATTAAATCATGATTCATCCAAAAGTCAAATAATACTAAATAAACGTTTCTCTGTTTTAATTGCTTCGAGTAAAGGTTGCACAAATAAAGAGGTGGGCTGACAGAAACTGCGACGAGCAGATTGTCGACCTCATAACCTGTATTACTTAGAGGGAGAGATCCTCTTTTACAAGCCAAAATGCAAAAGTTGCGAGGTTATTGTCTTATATGAAAGTAAATGTCATTTAATAGCATGCCTGAACAAATTAGGGCTTGAAATCTCCTTTTCGTGGAGTTATAGACCTAAAACTGAATAAACTGATGGACGTCGGTTAAATAGGTACATACGTATTTTCGGCCGGTGAGTAAGTTCGTACATAGATTTCATGGAGTGCCATATCGGTATGCATGACCCCTACATGACCCGCGCATAAGTACTAATGTGTGAGCGTTTACCAAGCAAAATACCCAAACATCGCTTAAACTGACTACATGTAATGATATATTCTTTCTTTTTGAAATCTTTTTCCGTGACATACGTTAACAAACGTCGGCTTTACAATACCTTTACGAGAATTAGTTCTATATTGTTGTAATGTTATGCTAAATCAGTTGAACTCCTGTATTGACCAATATATAGTTTAAATGGAGGGACGCATTCGTTTTTCATTCGTAGAATCCAAATTAGAGGGCTGTTCGCTCTGATTTTTTTTTGCGTGTTACATTGATCCCCATCCGTCAACTGAAAGCTGTTCAGACGTTTTGTAAAAGTGGACCTGTCCCTTTAACAGAACTACAAATTTAGAAAGCAAATAAACAAACCCAACGGATATTCAAAAACAATATTGTTTATGGCTCAGAGTCTTTGAAACAGAGGCAACATGTTTGTTTATATTTTTAGATATTTCCCCCGATATTTTCCAAAAAATGTAATTGGATGAAGACGGTTTTGTATCAAACTAGTTCATTTTCGAACTAATATATTACTTGATATACCTGGGTTCATGTTTCTTAGCTGACGGCACATGATAAGTCGTGAAAATTCACCAAAACGTATAATTATAACTCCTCTTTTTGCTTAGAATTCACTGTTCAACTTGTACTTGGACATTGTACTTTGTTGGAAATGCCGAATAAATAAATTATAATAATAGTAATAATAATAACAATAATAGTAATAATAGCTACCATGTATTGTACATTGGTAGTTGGGAAACATATTGTAATGATTATTTTTAGTCTAAAATGATTAATTTGGCGCAAAAAGCAGGAAAAAGAATAAAGTTGTATCTAAAAAAAAAATATTCCAACTATATGACCAACAGTGTACATAGGCTACATAAGTTCTTGCAGATTATTCATACACCCTACATATTTATATAAAATTCACCTTTAATTTAATTTGTGCAACAATATATACAGAAGAGAGAGGAAGTAAGTGCGCATGCGTAGATGAATGGCCTCATGAAAGTATATGTAAATATTCATGACGTCTCGGAGTATGACCATAATACGCATGCGGCACTAATGTACATAATATGCATATTCATGAGTTCGCGGAGAATGACCATGTGACCATGCGCCAGAGACAAAAAGTTCGTAGGTAATTGTCTTGGCGGTTATTGTCTTCGGGGTAATTGTCCGGGTGGTAATTGTCGTGGGGGGTAATTGTCCTGGGGCCACGGGTGATTTTCTTGGGGGGGGGGGGGGGTCGTTGTCTGTGGGGTAATTGTCTTGGGGGGTAATCGTCTGGGGGGGGGGGTAATCGTCCAGGGGGTAGTATTCCGGATGCGACGCTCAAGTATTATGCAGTAATATGTATGCCATAAAGGTTGAACTGTGAATATTTTATAATCAATCACTATCAATGCCTGCTCTGAGATAAGGAGCATAATATATCACTATATCATCATAATAAATCACCTCAGTTTCAGTTTCAGTTTAGTTTTATCTCAAACAAAAATTCAAATTGTACATTGTACAAATTGTAATTAAAATTAAACATGCTGTACACTGAAATCTAGAATCATATATTGTACATTACTTATTTGGGAAATTGAGGGATCCACTAAAAAAGCAATGCCTCTAGTTTGTGGACCCCTTGAGTATTACAAAGCAATTAAATCATGATTCATCCAAAAGTCAAATAATACTAAATAAACGTTTCTCTGTTTTAAGTGCTTCGAGTAAAGGTTGCACAAATAAAGAGGTGGGCTGACAGAAACTGCGACGAGCAGATTGTCGACCTCATAACCTGTATTACTTAGAGGGAGAGATCCTCTTTTACAAGCCAAAATGCAAAAGTTGCGAGGTTATTGTCTGATATGAAAGTAAATGTCATTTAATAGCATTCCTGAACAAATTAGGGCTTGAAATCTCCTTTTCGTGGAGTTATAGACCTAAAACTGAATAAACTGATGGACGTCGGTTAAATAGGTACATACGTATTTTCGGCCGGTGAGTAAGTTCGTACATAGATTTCATGGAGTGCCATATCGGTATGCATGACCCCTACATGACCCGCGCTACCTACGTGACCCGCGCATAAGTACTAATGTGTGAGCGTTTACCAAGCAAAATACCCAAACATCGCTTAAACTGACTACATGTAATGATATATTCTTTCTTTTTGAAATCTTTTTCCGTGACATACGTTAACAAAGGTCGGCTTCACAATACCTTTACGAGAATTAGTTCTATATTGTTGTAATGTTATGCTAAATCAGTTGAACTCCTGTATTGACCAATATATAGTTTAAATGGAGGGACGCATTCGTTTTTCATTCGTAGAATCCAAATTAGAGGGCTGTTCGCTCTGATTTTTTTTTGCGTGTTACATTGATCCCCATCCGTCAACTGAAAGCTGTTCAGACGTTTTGTAAAAGTGGACCTGTCCCTTTAACAGAACTACAAATTTAGAAAGCAAATAAACAAACCCAACGGATATTCAAAAACAATATTGTTTATGGCTCAGAGTCTTTGAAACAGAGGCAACATGTTTGTTTATATTTTTAGATATTTCCCCCGATATTTTCCAAAAAATGTAATTGGATGAAGGCGGTTTTGTATCAAACTAGTTTATTTTAGAACTAATATATTACTTGATATACCTGGGTTCATGTTTCTTAGCTGACGGCACATGATAAGTCGTGAAAATTCACCAAAACGTATAATTATAACTCCTCTTTTTGCTTAGAATTCACTGTTCAACTTGTACTTGGACATTGTACTTTGTTGGAAATGCCGAATAAATAAATTATAATAATAGTAATAATAATAACAATAATAGTAATAAGTATAACACTATTTTTAACTTGTGTCTCACGCTTATGACATTATGACAATCTTACTTTGCTTAAATATTGTTAAATAATGAAGATATTATATGAATGTTTGAATCTTGTCCCATTAATAATGAGGGCCCCTTGAACATGTGTTATTTTAAAGCAGGCCTGATATCTGAGCTGAGTTTGAGTTTGATGTTTTAGTATCCAAATGAAAGTACCTCAATATAACAATCAAATGTGAATGTGTAACATAGACATTAAAAGGATAAATGGGACCAGAAAATAGCATTAAATGTGTCCAGTACCATTAACGCACATAAGTAGCACAACAATGAGAATAAAAAATATTAAATATGAATAACTGTTGAATACATACTTTAAAGGGATAGTTGAGTTTTGGTAAGGAGAGTACAGTTTTGGTCAAACTGAATTTTAGTAACAAAACCTGCATCATTACATTACAAACTAATAGTTATAACTCGAAAGGAATACAAAATTACAAATGACCTAGTAAAGATCCTGTTATCATTAAAAAAAGAGACGTTAAAACTCGAGAGGGCGCTCTATAAACGCTCATCGGTTTGAACCATTTTAAAAATATTGTGCATGTGATGTTTTTTTGAAATAGTCATTTGATAGAGAGATAATCAACAACTATTTAAAAACCTATTTTGTAACTTTTTGAAAAGAGGAAGCATTTTTTAAAATTATAAATGGCTATGTTTATGAATGTTTCAGCCGTTTCTGAACCGATTTTGATCAAATAAAGTTTATTCTGTCATTGACATATTATGCTCTTTTAAATGTTACACTCAGTTTTGTATTATCTCACAAAATATAATTGTATGTAGCGCCCTCTCTACCAAAACTCAACTATCCCGTTAAGCTACAAGCTATTCTACATCTAGGCTAAAATATGTTCTATGATTGAAAGCTGTGGTAATTTACACTAAATACAAAGATAACCGATTATATTATACAGATATTGACTGTCTTGAGGGGCAATATAACATTTGAGATCCTCGAGGGAAGTTATATTTGTGTCGAGGGACATTATATTTTTCCGAAGCGCGTAGCGCTGAGGAAAAATATAGTATTCCGAGACAAAAATATAACTCCCCAAGGGCAATAAATGTTATATGGTTCCCGAAGGAAAAAGTCAATATCTGTTATATTATGATGACCTATATAGATACAAATCAAGATATAAATTATAAATATAAATTTGGTGTTGAAATAAAATTATGGACAAGGAAAAATCATTAGATTAAATCGAAATCCTTCCAGTAGAACAGTGTGTTGTTATCGAAATGCTGCGCAAAATGCTTCTTTATTCGACCTTCCTTTCAAATTTACTTTCGGATCGCGCAATCTCCGTAGAAAGCTTAACAACGCTGCGCGTGCCAGGATGCTAATACGCGCACATTGTTCTTCTTCACACACCCATTGTGACGTAAATTACGTCACCGGTCAATATAACGGCGTTATATTGACTGATCGGTCAATATAACGCTTCTCATCCTTGTAGCGATGGTCACGGGACAGCATTTTGACCAATCGCACACCAGTATCTTTATAGGTCATATAATATAACATAATATTTACAAAAAGGCAAGAACCTCGGTTAAAAGTTCAAAACAAGTATTATATTAACATTTGTGATAGTAGAGTTCTATGAAAGGAAGACACTGATGCTTTCTCCCGTACATATAGTGGTAAATCATTCCAAAAGCATGTGCCTCTAAATTACACTGAACATAAACACTGTGTAGTCCTATTTCGGCTTACCTTAGGCACACTCAACTTCTTACTTTCCCTTGTCTTGTCTCATATTGGTGCTCTATAAAACAGCAATATTGAATTAGGGACTGCGGCAAATTATCATTCAATAATTGATACATAAAAACACAAATAGATTACGGAGTTGATACTCATTCAATAATGTTAACTCCTGAAATATCGGTTTCGAATTAGTCCTAATTGGACTAAATGTTTTGACTCTTTGTGTCATCTGTTGGCTTAATACTAGACACTTCAAGTTTATTTCATAATTACTTCCCCAACCTCAAGTCCGTATGAATACGAAATGATGGGTTGCGATGGGCTGCGTTATTCCACCCTCTAGAATAATTGCTGAAAATTATTACAAATCGGACGAAACTTTTAGAAAGGTGTGTAGTTCTTTCATCTTTACTTCCCATTATGTAGTGGACATGTGAAGGATATGATTTTCTGAGACCTGGGCCCCGTTGCAGAAAGAGATAAAATCGATCGTAAGTTACGATTGATCGTAAGTCAGAAAATTTATGTGTTTCAACCAATCAGATTTGCGCATCTAGAACACGTGATATGACTTACGCTTAATTGCAACTTACGATCGATTTTATCTCTTTCTGCAACGGGGCCCTGGAGTGGTGAAAAACGTGAGAGAAAGTGTTGAATAATGGAGCAAAATATGCTCTCCGAGGCTTAGTCCTACATGCCAAGACTCGTGTATATGTTTATATTTACATCGGACTGCATGCCGAGACATTGAATCGCCACAACCAATGGACAAGACTACAACATTTATTTAACAACGATCCTCATTATGACTGGTTGTATATTGATTTTACCTAACCCTAGGTTTAATCCCAGGAAAACTAATGCTATAAATTCCACTACCGACGGTGTCATTTGCTGACTTATCACCTGATTAATCTATATACTACGGTATTAACCCTTCAAACTTTACAACTCTACAATCATGGCGCCTAAAATTGACAAAAAATCCATGGATGACATGGTTCAGAGAGTGGTGGACAATCTCATTGACAACCGAACAGATGATCTGCTCGATGCTATGAGAGGGTTGCTGAGGGATGCAATGAGAGAGGAGATGACTGTATTTGTTGAAAGTTTGGAGGAGGGCGAAGGGAAACTTCTCCAGCTACAAGTGGAGAATGACAAGAAGGAGAAAGAAATCTCAAAGCTAAAGAAAGAAGCGGAGAAACAAGATGGCGTCGTACAAAACCTACTTCTCATGCAAAACCAGCAGGAGCAGTATACACGGAGAAACTGCCTGAAGTTATACGGGGTGGAGGAGGAGAAAGGAGAAGACACAGATGAAAAGATTCGTTCTCTTTGCTCTGAATACCTCGGAGTACCCATTGAATCTACAGAGATCGACAGATCACACAGGATCAACGTTCCAGCAAAGTCTCATGACGGAGACAATGCATCGGCTCAACGAACAAAGCGAAGCCCACGACCACGACCGATAATCGCCAAGTTCGTGTCGTATCGCACGAGAAATGCCATCATTGTCAAACGAAATATGCTGAAGCAACACAATGAAGGGCGAGACTCGAAACTGGCGATTTCAGAAGACCTCACTATTAAGGTACAATCGCGAGCTCCTGAATGAGGCACTGAAGCATCACAAGGTCCAGACACAATAGATGGCCGGATAATCGCCTTGCTGAAAACAACGTCAGGAACTGGTATGAAAAAGCTTTTGCACAGTAAAGACGAATTAAAACTCTTATAGCACCGTCTGTCACGGTAGTGGTTAAAAAAATAATAGATTATTTAGAAAACAAACAGTCAGCAGTGGGGGTATTCTTAGATGTGTCTAAAGCATTCGACACCTTAGATCATTCTATTATTTTGTATAAGTTGAGACATTATGGTTTCCGGGGAATATCAGAGAAGCTCATAGAAAATTATTTGATGAATCGCACTCAATATGTTGTAATTAATTCCCATAAATCATAAATGAATACTATTAAATGCGGAATACCACAAGGTTCGATACTGGGTCCACTATTATTCATACTATATATTAATGACATTAAGTCGGCATCGAGTATTCTTAAGTTTATTCAATTTGCAGATGACACTAGTTTATTTTTTTCGCATGATGATGTATCGTATATTTTCTCTGTACTAAATCAAGAATTAGGTAACGTCCATACATGGTTAAAATGTAATACGCTTGTTCTCAACTTATCAAAATCGAACTATATTGTATTCAGTAACTCTAAAGGTATTGATTTGCAGAATGAATTTTTACGAATAGATAATGATGAGTTCGAACGTGTTCACCACACAAAATTTCTTGGTATTAATATAGATGAGTCTTTAACGTGGAAATATCATATAATCGAAATATGCAACAAGTTAGCTCGTATAGTAGGTATTATTTATAGATTGAAGGACACACTACCTGAAAATATTTAAATGAATTTTATAATACTTTATTTCTACCACATATTTCTTATGGGAATATTATTTGGGCAAATTGTGGCAAGGTATATAGCAATCGCATCTATGTTTTGCAAAAAAAGGTTTCTAGGACGATTACTCATTCACAGTTTATGTCACATTCCCCTCCACTATTTGCTAAATGTAATACTTTGACAGTGTACGATATTTATAACCTGCAAACATGTGTATTTATGTATATTATGTGTAATCAAAAATTATTACCAACTCATTTTGTACAAGATTTCCCTTTAAATGCAAATATCCATTCATATTCTACTCGTAGCCATGACGATTTTCATATTCCTAAAGTTCGAACCTCCTTAGCGCAAAGTAATTTGATTTATAATGGTTCTATTACATGGAATAAATTACCTTGCAACTTAAAATCATATAATTCATTGAACCAATTCAAGCGAAACATGAAAAAATACTCAATTTTGAATTATAAACCGTAATACTTATTTAAACATTTTCGAACAAAATGATCATACATTATGTAATATAATATTTTGTATAGGCATGTTTGTTGTTGATGTTGATGTTTTGTAGGGCTTCCTTTATTCTTATACATATTTATATTTCATATTATGTTTAGGTATCGGCATTTTATAAGTCAATGACTTCCTGCCACGATACCTTCCATACGCTAGATAAAAATACACTCATACTTATTTCCTTCTATGTCTTACTTATGTATTATCTCTTCTAAATGTTATTTTGCTTACTTGTCATTTTATTGCAATGAGTATTACTTTGTATATGTTGTTTTTATCTGCATATGGACAAATAAATTGAAACTGGAAACTTGTATGTCATATGCGATTGGATTAACCTGTCATACAATAACAATAAAACATGCCTGGGCACAAACTGTCTTAATCTATATAAAACACCAACTTGTTTCCTAATACACTTATTAATCATTTCGATTTGAGGTTTCCACGTCAAGTGTTGATCTATATAAACTCCTACAAATTATGAAAAATCAACGCGGACTATTTTAATCTCTGCTATTTTACTCGTAGTACACCTTCGAGTTACTATTGATTCCTACTTCCTCGTGTTAACAAATAATTAGTCTTTAATAGATTCACTGTAAGTTTATTCCCCTTACACCATATGAACACCTTATGAAGATGCATATTAACTATATCCATATCAATCAAAGTTAGTCTCGGTGGAAATGTATGAAAGAAGTTAGAATCATCGGCAAAAAGTATAAAATTCAAATAATTTGGCAATTGTTTATATACATAACAAAAAATGTAGGTCCGAAAACGGAACCCTGAGGAACGCCACATGTTATTGTCTGTCGTAATGATGAACTATGTCCATCATAATTCACACACTAAAATCTACTAAAAATATAATCTTTAAACCACTGAAGAGGCAGGACTCTTATTCCATAATGTTCTAATTTACCAACCAATATTGCGTGATCAATTGTATCAAAAGCTTTCTGGAAATCTAGGGATACGACTAGTGTTATACCGCCCTTATCCAGAGATCTAAGCACGTCATTAACCAAATTAATTAAAGACAATTAACAGTATTATCATGATTATAATGTTTACGAAAACCATACTGGTACCTTTATAGTATATCATTCCTTTCAAAATAGTAGCCTCAAGTAGCCTCTTGTTTACTAATTTCTGAAATATTTTGGCCAAAAGAGGCAGAACTGAAATAGGTCTATAATTGCCTAGAACATCTTTATCCCCATTTTTAAAAATCGGTGTAACTTTGGCTACTTTCAACACACTAAATAAGTAACAAACATTTCAGCATTTACACTGTGATTATTCAAATCAATATTAAAATCACCCATTAAAATACACAACGTTTTATCAATTTTAATCCTTTAACTTCCCTGAAACTGGATAATATCAGTGTTTGGTTTTCTATAAATGACACCTACAACAACATGAACAAAGGAACAATCACCAAACTGAACCTCAAGCCGTAACGATTCAGCAAAGTAAATATCATGCATCATCATTTTATATTTCAAAGAAGAATGAACATAATATACTTCAACACCTCATTCCCGTATACCAGGGTCCCTACAGTTCACTTCCAAAGTATACCCATCTATCCCAATGATATCTGCACAAGATGCATTCCAAACTTCAGACAATCCGAATGACATTTCGATTTGATACATTCTTGATACACTAATCTTAAAGTGATCCAAGTAAAGTGTCTAACTCTACGCGATCGATGTACCCGACTACTGAGCCGTGCGAGCGTAAATTCTGTACCGTCTGTATACACGGATGTGCATATCATCAAACGGACATTTATTGCTGCGGCCAATCAACGGCAGGCCATCAGTATTCCGTGATAAAATGAACTCAATTTTCATTTTTTCACTGGTTATAACAGTGGTCGTTTTTGTTTAAAACTTTCACAATCTTTCAATTGTATTTTACAATGATATTTATATAGAATTGAAGTCTCAAATGTATTTTTGTGCAATATCTGACACTTTACAGGGATCACTTTAAGGCATCAATATTTCTATTTAAAGACCTAATATTTATATGAGAAATCGTGAAAGCTTTTTGGGAACTTCGAACATAATCTGTTATCATATTCAAATGGGGTTAATTCAAAAGAGGTAATAATCAAACAAATTAATATCTTTGTTGATAACAGTAATTTTTCACCAAAATGTACTGTAATGGTGCAGGTTTTGGTTACTAAAGTTCAGTTTTACCAAAACTCAACTATCTCTTCAACATGTAGGCCTACATTTCATAAGCTTTTAGGCTATTATTCATGATTGAAAGGGATGTTGGGTGTTGGTTAAGGCCCAGTCACATATCAACGAATAGCGTATAGACGAAAGACAGATTAGTAATAGAAAGTATTTCGAAATCAAAATATCCGGTGGTGAAAGTCGTTTCCTTTGCCTCATGCACACAACACGGCATCGGATAAGACAACGTACATCGCCTAGCTGACCATTAACGGAAAAGAAACGCATACCAACGGATGAATTGAATAGACCGCTTCTGTAATGTATGCAAATAATATGCGTATGACGTAAGACTCCCCGTTGTCAAGCTTAACAATGGTAACTAGGTCCGGCAAGCTAAATTTGCCGGAGCTTGCCGGACCTAGTTACTATTGTTAAGCTTGCCAACGGGGAGCCTGACGTCAACTCATATTATTTGCATAAATTACAGAAGCGGTCTATTGAAAATGTTGCTCTCCGTCGGGCATCCGTTTACGATATCCGGTACTTACAGTTTTGGTCAAACTGAATGTTTGTAATTTAAACCTGCACCTTAACATTACAAACTAATATTTATAACTCCACCTTGCTCGAAAAGGTATACTAAATTACAAATGGGGATCATTAAAAGAGCCGTTAAAACTCAAAATGGCGCTCTCTGAATGGGCATTGGTTTCAACAAATAATGCATGTGCTGCTTTTTTAGAATAACGAATAGATAAAGAGATCACCAACAACTATTAAAGGGACAGGTCCACTTTTACAAAACGTCTGAACAGCTTTCAGTTGACGGATGGGGATCAATGTAACACGCAAAAAAAATCTGAGCGAACAGCCCTCTAATTTGGATTCTACGAATGAAAAACGAATGCGTCCCTCCATTTAAACTATATATCGGTCAATAAAGGAGTTCAACTGATTTAGCATAATATTTCAACAATATAGTACTAATTATCGTAAAGGTATTGTGAAGCCGACATTTGTTAACGTATGTCACGGAAAAAGATCTCAAAAAGAAAGAATATATAATTACATGTAGTCAGTTTAAGCGATGTTTGGGTATTTTGCTTGGTAAACGCTCACACATTAGTACTTATGCGCGTGTCACGTAGCTAGCGCGGGTCACGTAGGGGTCATGCATACCGATCTGGCACTCCGTGAAATCTATGTACAAACTTACTCACCGGCCGAAAATACGTATGTACCTAAGTAACCTCAGTTTATTCAGTTTTAGGTCTATAACTCCACGAAAAAGAGATTTCAAGCCCTGATTTTTTCAGGCATGCTATTAAATGACCTTTCCTTTCATATAAGACAATAACCTCGCAACCTTTGAATGCAAAAGTGGATCTCTCCCTTTACAAACGTCATTTTGTAAAGGTGTAAGCAATTTATTTATTTATTTCAACGGCTAGTTCAAAATTATCGAGTTGAGAAAACTAAATAAAAGAATATTACTTATAAAAAAACAACTATAAAACAAGTTAACAGCTTGATCACAGACGTATGTACGTACGTGTACACATGCACACACACACACACACACACACACACACACACAATCGCAATACATGATACATCAAATGTAAGGATAGATTTTCTACATACAGTGCAAATAGATGTATAAATTTGTATAAAGTTGTGTACTATAAGTATTAGCCATCTATGAACCACCAATTATCATGACCATAGTCTATATCAACCACACAACTACACAACTATCCTTTATTTAGAGTGTATAAACAATCAATTTTCTACAACTGTAGAGTTTGACTGAAATACTGAATATAAAGGGCAATTCATTTCATTTCTTAACACCATTATACAACAAAGATTTAATTCCGGAAGACCAATACGGAAATGAAATGCTCGTAATGTTGGTTGGTGCACCATTATGAGTTTGCCTAGTAAAACATGAGTTAATATATTATATTTAACTCATTACTAGGAAAACACATAACACTATAAATATATTATATTCTTACCGTATCCTTTAAAGGAGCAACATCCCTATAAACGATAGGGACAAAATTCCACAGAAGTACAAGTATAGAGATGAATCGATGGGAACATTATACGAACAAGAAAAAGGAGCGATAACTGATCGAACCAGTAGTGAGACAACACGATTCCTACGAACTCCGCGCAGTACGCCAGGCTACAAGATGTATCTATCGTATATAGACACCACCAGTGATGGTATCCCGCGCGTTGTGTTTCAAGACCCGGATGTAGCTAGGGATTTCCCGGCCTTTCATGATCATAATTGACTCATCTATGATATATCTACCATGAAATGCGCTTCTCCCTCGGATGCTTTGATGCTTTGATGTTGATTGTGTAATTGTTTTTATTTTGTATATATGTGTGTTTTATTGGACAAATTAAGGCGAATCACAATATGTACGAATTATTAACCAGATACGAAACAAACATTACTAAACAAACTACTAAATAATTTTACAATAGATTACGATAAATCATACAAAAAATACAAATATATAAAATATAAAAGGCAGATTAACCATCGTTAAGAGCGGAATTCCAAGACACCAGGTAATCCCGAGACGCCGGGCCCGCCGACCCCAGAAAACCCGCACAGACGAACGGCCAAAGGTTGATCCAGTGAGATGTTACCCATTCCGGAGAATCAAACTAACACAATTAACTCATGCCATGTCCTTTCCACACCACCAGACCACCAACAGAGTGACGGGAGCAAGCGTAATCGGGAGGCGGGGAGATCCAACATACACGCATACACAGACCGACGCACGCGCCCTCACACACACACACACACATGCACACACACACGCACCCCCAAACGCACACATGCACATTGACATTTTTTTCCAGTATAAATATGTTGAACTAAGTAATTAACCAAGACAAATATAATTGGATAATTGAACTTACCCCTAGTGCCTGCTATCGAAGCTCCTGTTTTAAAATCAAAGAACAAATTCTTAAGTCGCACCGAGATTACAGGTTTTCTTCAAATGATGGTTCGAAGAGAAAACAAAGGATCTTCTCTTGAGTGGGAATTAGAAATCTACTATAAACAACCATCCTTGCCGATGACTTTTCTCGTGTTTAACTTTCAGTTTCACACTTCCGTAGGGTACATAAATGTACTAAACGAATGGGAGAAATAATGTTAACTTCTCTTTTGTTTTACGTGAAAATAGCGGAGAATCTTCAAGAAACAGTGTCACTGTCGCCTGTAATATTAGGTGCGACATAAAGTAAAGCAGGGGCGTCGATTA
This sequence comes from Echinarachnius parma, assembly GCA_037951105.1. NCBI lineage: Eukaryota > Metazoa > Echinodermata > Echinoidea > Clypeasteroida > Echinarachniidae > Echinarachnius > Echinarachnius parma. Next base: position 27,949 of record JBAMJV010000558.1, on the reverse strand, counting down.
CTTCTCATGGTTGGGGGGGATGATCAGTCTTTGCGAGGGAGCGGAGCGACCGAGGGGGGCAGGGCCGGGGGTTTGACCCAATGACGATGCGGAGCATCGTCCACGAGCCGCGAAGCGGCGAGGCGATTTTTTTTTGTTGCTATTTTGCTAAGGGGGGGGGGGGGTTGACCCAATGACGATGCGGAGCATCGTCCACGAGCCGCTTAGCGGCGAGGCGATTTTTGTTGTTGCTATTTTGCTAAGGGGGGGGGGGGGGAGTTTGACCCAATGACGATGCGGAGCATCGTCCACGAGCCGCGTAGCGGCGAGGCGATTTTTTGGGGGCCATTTTGCTAAGGGGGGGGGGGGGTTGACCCAATGACGATACGGATACTGTGTGGGTCTGGACACAATGATGGCGTTTTTCTATGCACATCACATTTTAAACCCCCTAAACCCCCCCCCCCCCCCCCCCCCGTAGATCCGCGCCTGGGGGGTGGGTGTGGGAGGGGGTGTCCCCCCTCCCACGGTAGGAAGCTTTTGCATTTTGGGGCTTGAAATTGTGCAATCTGGAGCATACCTAAGGCATCAATTTCACGTTTTATAAACTTGTTTATGAGTTACCGTGTTATAGATAAACACAATTAATGAAATCAAGTTTGCAGAAAACCAAAGGGCGGATTATTTTACATGTTCAAGAGAATGTGCCAGATAATGACCTAGAACATGCCTAGAGCAGGAAACAAGGCCGCATACATTGTTCCGGAAGTGGTGAACGCGCAATCAGATGTTTTTTTTTAATACTTGGGCTCTTAACTTGTGGCATAGTGTGGTTGGACTGATTGGGGGCGGTGGCAGACACAATTATTAGGGGCACACATTATGTAATTCTCCTTATATTTTTTTTATATCCCCGTTTGTTTTTGTTTTAATATTATTATTAGGGGCACATGCCGACAGCCCCCCGGTCGCTACGCCACTGATTAGTCTGTAATGTTTAGGCATTCATGTATTATATTGATTAATCTCACTTCAGACAAAATATACAGGCACATATATCATAACACAAACAATAGTACCTAAATATAAAGAAAACGGTGTATATTAGTCCAATTTGGTACCCTCTTCCACAATTACATGCGCCAGTATATATATTTGTTTTGGTTTACCCTCCCAAATATTGGGGGGATGATAATACAGGCCACCCCCCCCCCCCCCACCTCAAATATTGGGGGGGATATATCCCACCCATCCCCCCCCCCCTTGATCGACGCCCCTGAAGTAAAGAGTAGGCAAACTACTTCTTATTCAATAAAATACTATAGATTCTCAAATATATCCAATGCGAATTGCCATTGCAAATTTAGCGACGATAGAGAGAATTTCAATTTTTCAATTTCAATTTATTCTTGCTTCCAACAAAACATTACAAATGAATAATGATAATTTGCACAAAATAGTGATATACATATTGGAAACAAGAGGGGTCCACTAAAAAGCAATGCTTGTACAATTGTGGAACCCTCAAATAATAGTTAGGTATATTGTACATTTAAATTAACACATTCTAGACTACAACAACATAAACAAATATAGAGAGGAAAAGGGGGAAAAGGGGGAAAAGGGGATGCCAACAGAGACCAACATGGGACAAGAGAGAACTTTACATGACACAAATAGGAGAAGACGCACACAATACAAACAATGAGACACTGCCAAAAGGAAGTGAGAGATCGGAGGTACAAATGTATGTAAAAGATAAGCTGCAAGTGGGTTCAAGTGAAAATAAGGAAAAAGACTTGCGCATAATAGAATGGAACAATGCATGAGAAGGCACAATATATAATATCAGATTACATTTTGAGTCCGCGAGTAAAGAATGACCTTGTTTAAGGATGACGTAAGCACGAAATAAGAGTAAATGGGAGATATAATTCAATGATGTTTATAAGATTGTAATAAAAACAATTTTAATTTTTTCTTAAAGATATTAATCGACGGAGCATTTTTAATTTCATTACTTAAAGAATTCCATAATTTAGGACCTTCATATATAAATGTATTTTGAGCAAGTAGGGTCCGCAAGAGAGGTAAATGAAATTCTTCAGAATGTCTAGTTGGATAATTATGAACTGAACTATTTTTAAAAAACATTTCTTGAAAAACAGATGGTAGCATGTTATTATTATAATTATACATAAATTGACCAAGTTGAAATAAAAATAGGTCTTTTACCTTCAGTATCTTATTTTCAAAAAATAAAGAGTCAGTATGGGAGCGAAAAGGGGAGTTACAAATAATACGAATAACCTTCTTTTGTAATAACAACACTTTATAAGTTTATAAAGTAAAATATCGTGGTTAATCGTGTCGAAGGCCTTGGAGAAGTCCAGGAAAATGCCAATCGTATGAGACGATTTGTCGATTGCATGAGCTACCTTCTCAATAAAGGACAACAATGCGTGTACAGTATTGTGTTTTTCCCTGAAACCAAATTGGAGACTAGAAAAATATTGTTATTTTTTAAAAAGGATACTGTACGTGAATATATTATCTTTTCTAAAATTTTTGAAAAAGAGGATAATAAGGAAATCGGTCGATAATTATTTACATCTAATTTATCGCCCTTTTTAAACAAAGGAATTACTTTGGCAATTTTCATAGAGTTTGGTACCTGGCCATATAATAAAGACAAGTTAAAAATATGAACGAGAGGATCCACAACAGAAGGTATAATGCCCTTTAAAATAAAATTATTAATTTCATCATGGCCAGAACTTTTCTTAGAATCAAATTTCGAAACAATATTTAAAATTTCATATCTATGAATAGGAACAAAACATAGAAGTTAGAATTGGGCTGGCCCCAAAAATCAGCAAAATGCTTATTTGATGCGGGAATATTAATAGCAAGATTTTCACCAATCGAAGAAAAGTAATTATTTAAAATATTTACTATATCCCTAGGATCCTCAACAATCTCATCATTAAACTTAATTTTTGTTATGTCAGATTTATTATTAGTAACATTCATTGCCTGTTTAATCATTTTCCAAGTATTTTTCATATCATGTTTATACAAAGCCAACATATTTTCAAAATACCCTTTCTTTTCCAAACGAATAATCTTAGTCAAAATATTTTTATAAGATGTATATTTAATTTTTAACCTTTCTGTGCCATCTAATTTATATTTATAAAAAAGATTATTTTTCCTATTTATCGAACGTAATATCGATTTAGTGATCCAAGGAAGCCTTGGTGTTTTTGTATAATCATTAAGTTTAACTCTTTGTTTAGGAATACAAGTATCTAATTGATGATTCAAAATATCACAAAAATTATCGTAAGAAGAATTTACTTCATCTACACCATAAACAGGAGACCAATCTACATGTTCAAGACTAGCTAATTTTTCATGATTGACTTTTCGTCTAAATAAACGTGGGTCATTATTATTAATTGATTGAGATAAAGTATAATGTCTCACAATAGGATAATGGTCAGTTATGTCTGAAAGAACACTATAAGAGTCAGGGTGGGGGATGACATTTGAAAATATGTTATCTATTAAGGAGGAAGAGGAGTTTGTCACACGAGTGGGCTTAGAAATAAGAGGTAAAAAAGATGCAGAGAGGAGGGTCTCGAGAAATTCTTGGGACACATTATTATGTTCATGATTTAATAAATTTATATTAAAGTCCCCCGACAAATGACAAATTGATCAGGTTTGCCTGAAATGTACCAACTTATAAGCACGGTGGGCGGTATGTCATTCATAATAGCTCGAATATATATTTATCTTTGACGCGCGCTAACCCCCGTGGGGCAGCGGACGGGTGTGAGCAGCCGTAGCATCGGCAGCGGCCAATTAGGTCTGCATAATTCACGCTTACAGTAAGTGTAGCGCTTCCATATCCAGTCTAGTATTACTGAACGGAGATAAGGAATCACAGATTTCCCTTTAAGGCTTTAAAATAGAGCCAGTCTATTTCTCTGTCTCGCTCATAGTTACTCATAGCCTTTGGCTTCGAGTTTGAGTACGATCTACTTTCCTAAACCCACTCTTAGCGACTGTGTCACCGGCGGCCGTGCCGCAAGAGTGGGATAATCTCGACCCCCGTCAGAGCCGATGGCTCCTGCGCTAGGCTGTGCCTAACATGCAGACGGGGGACGGACTCGCTCGATCATTGCCTTTGGCATCGAGTCTGACTTTGATAACTTTCCCCGCCCACTCTTGCCAACTGTGTCGGCAGCAGCTTTGCCGCTAGAGTGGGGAACTCTCCCCCCGTACGAGCCCGTGGCTCCGGCGCTAGGCTAAACCTAATACGCATGGGGAATATGCAGCTGAAGCTGCAATCCATTCTATGAGACGATCAAATGATCAAATCTGACCTAAAATAACACTTGGAAAACGAGATTTGATACAAATAAACGTCTCAAAAGAACGAGAGTATATCAAATATAATCTAGAAACGATTTGTTACCTTCAAAAAGCGGGTATTGCGCGGATAAAATTGTATATATTCTAGAGATCGAAAGGTGTCCTTTCGCTCAGAATGCACGCGTAACCAACGAATTGCGGATTAGCGCATGCGCACTGACGGGGTCTCATATGAACGTAATCTAGAAATGGTATTACTCAGTATAATACAATGCAAACCTGCACACATTGTTTTCACCATATCCAGTCTATGGGGAGCATTCCTTCCAAGCGGATGATGGGCATTGAGAAGAACCTTCGGCTTCACATGAACTTATAAAGGCTTTCATCTCCTACCGGGTTCAATTTCACCTTGGTAGAGAGCAGCAATTGTAGATAAATTGTCTTGCTGAAAGACACACGCGGTAGCAGGGGTACCAATCTTGCCACACCAAATCCTCATACCATTGCTCCATTATTTGCTCAGTAACATTAAGTCACCCAAGAAAGCGCACATAATCATTCACGAACACATACACACAAACACGCGTACACACACACACACACACACACACACACACACATACAAATATAGTTGATAATTGAACTTACCCCTAGTACCTGCTATCGAAGCTCCTGTTTTAAAATCAAAGAACAAATTCTTAAGTCGCACCGAGATTACAGGTCTTCTTCAAATGATGGTTCGAAGAGAAAACAAAGGATCTTCTCTTGAGTGGGAAGTAGAAATTTACTATAAACAACCATCCTTGCCGATGACTTTTCTCGTGTTTAACTTTCAGTTTCACACTTCCGTAGGGTACATACATGTACTAAACGAATGGGAGAAATCATGTTATCTTCTCTTTTGTTTTACCACAGTCTGATCAAAAGTCATTAGTTAAAGGGTACTATATTGCTTAAAGGGTGTATTTGGCTCACGCGTATCATTATACATACATAACCTATAACACAACTTCATAATTTCTTAAATTATACAAGGGATTACACAAAATCAGCATCTTTAAAAAAGATTGGAATTTTTAAAAATGCACATGTTACTACTTGTATATGATTTCAATATAATTGAAGTATACCATTACGTAAGAAAGATATGGCCATTTAAGTGATTTTATACAAGACATATGACGTCAGCATAATAAGTGTCTTCTTTCATCGCATTGCATGATGGGTAGATTACCTAGTACGCTATACGTGTATACGTACATACTGACAATTGACCTTTTACTTCAGCCGAAACTAAACGAAGATATTAATTCGTGAATATGTAACCATATGACACTGTCAGTGCAATTTATATTGCTTCGAAGCCAAAGACCGAGTGCAATTTAAATGCACGAGTGAAATTCTTAATTTAGAGTTGTGTATTACGGAATATTCACATAACCCACCATGCTCGACAGGTAAAATACCACATTACAAACGAATAATCAAACAGCCTGTTTCATTCAAAAAGAGCCATTAAAGAGCTCTCTAAAAGGCATTGGTGACAACCATTTTTCATACAAAATTATGCATGTGATGTTTTATTGAAATAATTATTAAATAGAGAGATCATCAACAACTTTTTAAAAACCGCTTTTGAACATTTTCGAAAAAGTGTGAAAAGCATTTTTTAATAATACAAACAAAAAATTATCGAATAAATTTGGGGCCTTTATGTCTTACGATCGGATATATTTATTGATATTTCAAACATTTCTGATCCGATTTTGACCAACTAAACTTTATTCTGCCATTAACACTGCATGTTCTTTCAAATTCGACACTCAGTTTTTCATTACCCTCACGAAAATAGTGTGTTGTGCAGCGCTGTCTCTACCAAAACTTAACTACCCATTTAAGGGAACTCAAGGTGTTTTCTACGGTGGCAAAGTACATTTTGGCCAATTCATACAATCCTGCCCAACATTTTACTCGATAAATGTTAGGCAGATTTGGCCAACACTTGGCCACATTCACACACTTCCCTCCGATACATTTGCACACATTGTCAGTGTCTTAGGTGGATAGGACTACCGTAGCGCGTACACGATTGTGTGCATAGGTAGATCTAGCAAGGGGGGGGGGGGGGGGGGGTGGGGTGATAGGAGAGTGGTGCAATTCAAATTAAGAAAGGGAGATAATAGAACGGGTAGGGGTGGGAGTTTTGGAAGGGGTTCCCCTCCCATGGTTTAGAGCTTTTGAATTGTTCTACTTGTTTGTAATATGGTGCATAACTTGAAAGGAATATTGACTTTGACTTGCAACGTTTCAGAATTTAAGGAGAGGGGGGGGGGGGGGTGCGGGAGGTTTACCCCTCCCACAGGGAGAATGGTGTAACATAGCACCGGTGGCCCTGTATTGGCATTACATTTTTTGTTATCAAACTGTGTATTAGAAGAGAGAGAACAAAGAGTAAATATATTCATGTGCTTTTTTAAACATTTATTGCAAGCAGCTTATTGTATTATATCATTATTGTACTTATGTTAGACTCTGGACCTTAGTATCATGTTTTTGTTTTTTTCATACCAGGAATAATTCAAAATGAATACAACTATTAAGAAACTAAATCAAAACACTCCCTGACTTAAAGGGATAGTTGAGTATTGGTCAAACTTAACTTTAGTAACCAAAACCTGCACGATTACGGTACAAACTAATAGTTATAACTTCACCATGCTCAAAAACTATACACAATTACAAACGAGAAAGTAAAACCCCTGTTATCATTCAAAAAGAGCCGTTACAACTCGAAGTGTCAAATTAACTGTAGAGAACAACAGCGCGAAGCACTAGCGTTCTAGGTCCTAATACGGGACTGTAGTGCAGTGCGCGGTAATAGTATAGTACGTGTAGTATGTATAATTGCAAAGCCCCGTTTGTTCGGCTTTCGTTCGCGCTAATACACGGAGCGAAGTCCATGAGGTGCATGTATATCACTGATTTTTTGCGGAATGGAGGGAAAAATCATAATCTTAATCCACCCGATAGTTGGATCACATATTGGAGAGTGAATTGCTGGTAAGTACCGTATCATATGTATAGTTTTAAGCATAATTAGCGTGCACAAATATATTTAGTTTCAGTTTTCTTTATGGAGGACCTAGATCGCTAGCGACTCGCGCTATCGTTCTCTAAAAAGTGATACCCGGGCGTCAACCACTTTTATATAATCTTTTGAAAGCAAATTTCACAACAATTAGAGCATTTGAACGGGAATCATTATTATTTCCCATGTTTTTTTTCGATGATCTTTCATATGGAATTGAAATCAGCCAAATCCGTTACAATTTATGTTGGGGGGGGCACTTTGAAAATTACCAAAACTCACCCTTACCTTTAACCCAAACTCAAACGCATCCAACTTGTAGGTGTTCTATCATAATAATTATACTCGATTTTATATAGCGCCTAATATGACTGATAACTATATCGAAGCGCTTTAGAATGACATTATAACCACAGGATACAATGCAAACCTGCACACATTGTTTTCACCATATCCACTCTATGGGGAGCATTCCTTCCAAGCGGCTGATGGGCATTGAGAAGAACCTTCGACTCCACATAAAGGCTTTCACCTCCTTCCGGGATCAATTTTCCCTGGGTAGAGAGCAGCATTTGTAGATAAATTGTCTCGCTGAAAGACACGCGCGGTGGCCAGGGGTACCGATCTTGCCACATCAAATCCACATAACATTGCTCCATTATTTGCTCAGTAACATCTAGTCACCCAAGAAAGCGCACGCACCCACCCACACACACACACACACACACGCACACACACACACACGCACACACACACACACACACACACACACACACACACACACACACACACACATGCACATTGACAGTTTTTGAGAAAAATGGCAAGGCTTGCACGTGAATTAAAGTCATACCTGTAAAGTGTCCAAATCCACGAAATTTACTTGGAGCTTCCTCTTTTCTCTTCTACGAGAAAAATAAAATAGGGTTAATTTTTTCAAATGTCCCGTTAGTATGAAGATAATTATCATTGAAAATCATTATTTGAAAAGCGTTGATTAACGCAAAAAAGTACAATTGTTGTAGCTAAACGCGTCCGCATTGCAGCACGCGTGGGAACATTCCGGAGATTGAACTTTGAACCCAGCGAGCACAAATTCCATGAATTCTGTACTACGTCTGTAATACACGGGTGCGAATATCTCAAACGGCTGATTATTACTGTGACAAATTTATGGCAGACCATCAGTATTCGGTGATAAAATATGAACTCAATATTCGGTTTTTTTTCACTAGGTAAACAGTGTTCGTTTTCTTTCAAACTTTCACAAATCTTTCAATTCTATTTTACAATGATACTGATATAGGATTAAAGTCTCAAATGTCATTTTGTGCAATATCTAACACTTTACAGGTATCACTTTAAACAAACGCGCTGGCCGCTGCACAAAACCAGAAGTAGTTCGAACAGGTACTCTCATCTAAGTATCATTACATACGCCTGTATGTAACACGTGCCTTCGCATGCAGTTCATCGATTGCAGTGCATGCTGGGATGTTTGCTTTGTGAGTTCCTGTAGTCTGTCATAGTATGTTTGTATTATGGTGACTTTAGTCTTTAGAGCATGTTTTCGAATATGCTGTAAAATTGTTTGATTGTTGTGTCCTTTGTTTAAGGTATTGGTATACATGAAAAATCCATTCTGGTGTATAAGTTTCAAATGGTTGTTTGTTTGGCAACAATATAGACTTAGTATACATTGTTATAAAACCTGTAGTTTACAAATGCAATGCTGAGAACGAAACCAGATTAATTTAATTTTCATATTTCATAGGCATGTGTTCAATGTTGTGCAAATTAAGGCATTTTTGCAAAAATAAAATAGTAACGATGACTTTAAAGGCATAGTTGAGTTCTGGTAGAGAGAGTACATTTTTGGTCAAAATTAATTTTAGCAACCAAAGCCTGCACAATTACATTATAAACTAATAGTTATAACTCCACCATGCACGAAATGAACATACAATTACAAATGACTAAGTTAAAAGCTTGTTATCATTCAAAACGAGCCGTTAAAACTCAAGCGGGCGCTCTCTAAACACTCATCGGATTCAGCCATTTTAATTGAAATATTGTGCATGTGGTGTTCAAAAAAGCTTTTTGTAAATTTGTTTAAAGAGGAAGCATTTTTAAAATTATTTTGTGTAGCGCCCTCTTAACCAAAACTCAACTTTCCATTTAACCTTTTAAAAATGACGTCTTTATGTACATGTTTTTAATTAGTTATATTAGTGTAAGCTTTTAGTAATGTTAATGATAAAAAATATATGTTTGTCTATCACAAGCAATGCAAACCTTATGCACAAAAAATATATGCCCTTTTTTAAAACTTGATTTCAGTACACGGTCAAAAGGGAACTTATTTTCCCACGGGGGCTAAGAAAAGGGGTCCTTGTCTTTTTTGATGCCCCCAAATGATAGTGTTTTTTATGGATAAGTCAGAAATTAACGCGTTTCCTCGCGAATATATAAGACATGGTTTTGCCGGAATATGACATGCTTTGCCGAAATATGGCATATTTTATATGGCATGCTTTTGCCTGCATATGACATGCAGCTTTTGTCTGAATATGACCTGCTTTTGCCTAAGTATGACATGACTTCGCCCGAATATGACATGCTTTGCCTCAAGAAGACATGCTTTTGTCTGAATGTCCCGTGATTTTGCCTAAATATTACATGGTTATGACAGAATTTCAGGTTAATTTCATGTCAACAGTACAAAGTCGATTGATTAAAAATAACAGAATTTTGATCAGTATCACAGTCAGGTAAATCTTACCAAGGGCACAGAACTTCAAAATATAAAATGAATAACAAGCATTTCCGACATTGTTTATAAACAATAAATGATAATAAAATCTAAAATAAAATATTACTGGCAATCTCAACGCTTGCCTGACATGCATTATGTGTTTGCCAGACATTGAAACAACTAATGTATACAATATGAATTCCAGTTATTCAAATTCAAATACAAATTTTATTCAACACTCCTCATATATACAATTAAAAAAACATACTAATACAGAACGAGATAAAACAAAATAGTGATCAAATTACATTGGCAATATAATGATAGAGTGTTTGGGATAGCAAAAAGGAAGGAATTCTTATATGAAAACATATCCCTACACACACGCATGCAAGAAAAATACAGAAATGCATACTAAAAAACAAGAAGAAAAACACACAAAAATCACGTATATTAAATGATAAAATAAACAATTATTATAGGAAATGTGAAACAAACGTCAATTTACAAAAAAACATGTCAAAAATGTCTTGGTTAATATACTAGCATTATCTGTTGCTCATAAAGTTGGACAAAATTTAGATCCAACTTCATACTATTTCCTGTGTTTTGCGTCTAATGAATAATTTCAGACAAAAATAATGATTATAAAATGTTTTCAAACTACTAATGTACAATCAATGGTTGCATCTATTTGCATTAATTAATGTAGCCTTTTTTTTTTAGTTTTGAAATGAAAGACCTTTGATGATTGGCCCCTTTCCATCTCCAAAGCGTAATTCCAACAGGTCACTATACAATCAACGCCTTCCGCCCAACTGTACATCAGAGATCGCACTTACATGGTCAACGAGCAAGACAAACAACCACATGCCCACCCCATGTCATGCAACCAAGATTTACCGGACGTCCCTGGAATATGGAGTACACGAGATCGTCGTGTGAACACTCGTGATATGTCATCTTAACTTTTGGGGATTTCCAGAGGGACACTATTTGAGTTTTCATGGATGACGTTCTTATTTGGGGGAGGTGAATCTAATGAAGGGCGTTTATTGCATAACCGTTATGTACCGTTATGCCCACTGAGCGCTTGGAAGGAATACTCCCCAGGGAGTGGAGATGGTGCACACAATGTGTGCTGGTTTACATTGTATCATATGAGGGGAGTAATGATATAAATGTAAAGCGCTTACAGATGATTATCAATCGTGATAGGCGCTATATAAATTGTGTATATTATTAGTAATAGTAGTAGTAGATTCAATTCCAAAACGTGTTGGTAAGAAAGTTGGCAAATGATCATAAAACCATTAAAATGCAATATAAAATGACATTTACATTTAATATTCCAAGTTCATAAGAAATAAAGGATTACAATAGGCATACTATCCAGAATTGGTTATAACATGTATTGTTTTTGGGGAGCTACAATAATCCTCCGGTTTCATAAATACATGTATTACAAAATGTGTAAGTATAATATGACAATTTCCAAATATTCAATGGATAAAACTGAACTTCATGTAAAATACCAATATTTATTACAATCATATTACACGTCGTCGTCGTATTTAAATATTCATACCACTTTAGTTTACAAACAACTACAACACCTACAAACTAGATTTTTTTGTTAATATAATATACTTGTTTTATCATGGTTTAAATCAAAATGCATTATCAAGTTTCACAACATCCCGCGTAAAAGTATCTTGTAAAGAGCAGGCATCATAATTAGACCAAAAACACTGGTATCATAAGCGAACAAGATCAACATAAATTTATCTCAAATATTGCGCATATCATTAACATAAATAATTAATAAAAGAGGTCCAAGGATGGAATATGTTGGGCGTTCCACATCCAAACATTTCGATAGTCGACTTAACTTTAATCATTTGTACACATTGGGATCTATTTACTAAATAAATATTGAACATTTTCAATAAATACCATAAGAATATAATTGTCCATTTACAATTAAGTGGTCTAATGTATCAAAGACTTTGCTTAAATGTAAACATAAGCCCATTAAAATATCATTATTTCGAAATTTGTCAACACATTACAAATATACTGCATGAATGCTCACGCCTATAACAACATTTGCAGTCCATAATAAAAGTGCACAGATTTAAAACATCTCATTTTTCGTAGAAATATTATCAATTAAAGTACAAAACCTGGAGTTATTCGGCTTGGGCAATGAATCATAGGATAATTATACAAATTGTGCCATCGATAAATCTAAACAAATCATGGACATATTGGCAAGAAATAACTTCTCATAGATCAATATTAAAAATCGCCCTTTACATATATATCTGTTTTCTTTGTGTACATCATTCAAAACATGTTCTAAAATATATAGAAGGAAGCCAATATATAACACCAATTATTTGTGTTTTTTTAATTTTCAATTTCTCAATCAATATTGACTCTAACCATTTATTATCAACATCGAAATATTTACGTTGTCGATATTTGTCTGTATTATTTAATGATATTCATAGCCTGCCTTTCATTCAATAAAAAGGGTAGTTATTACATGTTAAAAACGAGTCAGGCTCTTTTATCTATATTTCAGTAAGTCCAATTGAATAAATTCCACATCACTCTTAAAACCGAACATCTCGCACCATACTTCTGACTTAAACTACTACATTTAATATAAAGGTAAACTGATGACTAATAACTTTAGAATGGGAATTAAATGATTTTGAACATGAACTAGATTTCGAATTCGTAACTTTGACGAAATAAATTGTATTAAATTGTATCTACAACGGTTATGGCAGAATATAAAAGGACATGTTTTTAGCATATTTACACGTATATGTAAACCGTAAAATTAGATTTAAACTGTTCAAACTAATTTATATTTTACTTGTTTAAAGTGCGACGAAACTTGTCATTTTATTATTGATTCTGAAGACAATCTCAGTTATAATAGGTTTAATTTGGAGAGAAATACAATTTAAAACAAACACCAACGGCGATACGGACAAAAAATGCATCATCATTCGCAACCAGATGCATTAAAATTGACAAGAAATTAAAGCCCTAATTTTAACGTGCCATAGGACGGTTTTAAAATATCCGATGAACCCAAATGATATATGAAATCGCATGTACAACTCATATATTTTCCAATTTTGACAAGAAATTGGGGGATATCCATTATCCGAATATAGAAAGGTATGTTTTTTATCATATTTAGCCACTTTGAGTGTGCTCGTAATTTTGATTTTGATGCACGCGTACTCCGTTCAAATTGATAGGGTGCATTGAGAAATGTATAAGGATTGCAAAGCATGTGAACAAACGCCGATCCGCGAAAAATTGTACGCATGTCAAGTGAAGTGTTTTAAATGCTATGGTAATTATTTAAATTTTGTCAAAACTCCACTACTTTAATTTATGCAAATAAGGTCATTCAAACAATATTTTTACCCATGAATCATATATTCTTCATAACTAAATGTAGGTTTTCACTACATAATAAATTATATAAACCATTAATACATATGTTTTTTTTTTAAGTACAGAAGAGCCAGGTTATTCGTTATGTTTATATTGCTTTGAAAATGGTCTGGTTTACATGTTATGTGTTTGTTTTGGGAGTAAAAAAATAGTTTGTAGTTACAAATATTATTATAAAACATCAAAACACAATGAATAATTGAAAAACATTGAAAAAAAGGAAATCTTATATTTTTACACAAATTACGAAAATTAGCGTTTTTTCGAGATGAAAAGGTGACGTGATTTCGTATCGGTGTAGGTCCAATATTTTTTTCAGCCTTGCGCGTCTTTTAAAAATGTTTTAAAAGATGCCCAAGGCTGAAAAGAAAAAGGTCACCGAACAGCGGGGCGTCATCTTTACGCATTGCCGAGCAATCAGAACAGTTGCTGGTGGGGAAGGGGGGGGGGGGGGGGGGCTCAATGGCCCTGCCTTATAAGGGTTAAGTAGGGTTTTTTTTTTATTGTTAATGAAACATTTTGAAATTCTCAATTATTTACATTTTTGCATTTGCTTACGAAGCTTGTGAATATGTCATCTCCAGGTTAACAGATGACATACAACTTACAATTTTTGTAAAATACCTTTGGTGTATAAATCAATCGAAAAATGTCCACATGATTGTTTCCGTTTCATCAGGCTTCATAAACAATAAAGGTAGATGTGCCTCTCCATGTCTATGTCGCCCTGTTCAACCATCTCTAATGTCCTCATCCTTCTCGTCGACCCGTTTGTCGTCACCGTCATTATATCCAGCCATGTCCTTAAGTTAATGTACGCTGAGGCATGTACAGACGCATCGTGCAATGGTGGTCATCATGGGAGTCGTTGCCCATTATTCAGCTTGGGGTTGAAAGAATAGATCACCCCTCCTGAACGATACGTATCAGTTACAGATCGACGCCCCTGGTGGACATCGCGGTCGCCTCTACGTGGTCGGAAGGTTGATCAACGGGCATACTTCTCTTCTGACGCCACATGATGATCAGAAGAACGACCCATCCTACGCCCAACAATGCGACCAAGACACTCAATAATGCTACAGTGGTCCTATTAGCACACCCTGAAATATAGATTAAAACAAAGTATGTTGCAAATTCTAATTCATAAGACAAAGTGACGTTTCACGTTTTTGAAAGGGTGGGACATAAAGCCATGAGGACATGGGAAATGTGCAGTGATTTAAATGATTGTTCGATGTTCATCGAATTTTAGTGCCTGATTTGTTTATCTATTCTATTTCAGAAAATGTATTTCTAAATATCCAGAATTTGATTTTGTTACAGTGTGACCATTATTCACATATAATGTAATGATTTAGTACCGAGTTACGTCTGCAGAACACTATGTGAGTTAATTTGAACTGTGTCCTAATTTGTAATCTAGATTGTTTTGCTGTTTTCAAAAAATATTTTAGAGCTTTAATATTATTTCACTATACATAGTGATTTGTAATATGTATTGATGGGTCATAGCTGTTCAATCTGTCTCAAGAAAAGTCTTTATATAACATTAAACAACCAATACAGGTCGCGCAATCACCCAATATAACTATTTTAAATAGCTGTAGTAAATGTGGCAATGATGTTATATTATACATTCATAATAACATTATTTTATAATACAATAATTATACAATTGTTCCATGAATGAAAAACAAGCTAATGCAATTTAAGCTTCGCCGGGAGCGATCACCTATGAAGTGTTTTATACAGATGTGCATGCTGAACTTTAATCAATTACAGAAGATGCCCATTTTGAACCATTTAATCAAAAAGTAGTGCACTAATTATCTCCCTAACACATGTCATTGAATGCAAATACAAAGTTAATTCGTATAAAGGTCTCATATCAGTTGGAATATAATAAACGTTAATTACCTGCTTTACTCGTTTCATCAGTTCTTTGTTTGCAGTTCTGAATTTCTAAAAGAGAATCATGATAAACAGACATGAAGGGGTTTGTCTGTAATCGTTTGTGATCGTTTAGAATATGACTGGTGATCGTATCGGGATGATCGGGACTTCGAGATTTGCGCTAATGAAGTCATGCGTTGGCTCACCCTGTGGGTGAGAATAAATGTCTGTTTGGGACACACTCCTGGAACTGTGTTTTCATATAGTTGTTATTCCTGTTATAGAATCCATTCCCTTTCATCTGGCGTACTCGGCAGGATTTTCTATGGATGTTGATGACTTGTTTTGAGGACATTTCCAGTGATATTTTTTAGTGTCGCTACACACGGTAGTGAAGGTGTACGCTGCTGTTGTATTTATGTGCGTAAGTTACTTATACTAGAGACGTACGGTGAATACAATGCGACGGTAGTATGTTTGTGTACACAATTAAGTACACAAGAGTGAATTAATACTTAACATTAAATACATGTACTTGCGCTAATTGTGTGTCGCAGTGTCGTGTGTGAATGGAGTGTTAAGTGGTTGAGTCTTTTTAAAGACTTCATCTTGCAAGAGCGAGAAATATGAGTTTTTGATTTTAGTCATTGAACAAGATATCACTAAATTAATCCAATTTGACACATAGGATTGAGACATATCGTTTGATTAATTACAAATATAAATTAGTCCATTGACACATATAAGGATCATTAACCCAAGTCAGCACCCAACACGCGAGTTTATTAATTACTTAATGTAAACGGACTTTGTTCGGTCCGTAACTGACATTGAAACAAATTGATTAAATTAAAACACCAATACAGAGTACCGATAGGCGTAAAAGGACTTTGGCTGGAAAAAAAAAATTTAGTGGATGTAATTTGGACTTTCTTGTCTTTTGAATTTAAAGTTGATGATTAATTAGTAAAGTAGTGAAATATTCTCTCGGTTGTGTAGTATTTCTGTGAGTCGATACTCTATATTTAGGTTAGACGTTTGTCGTTAGTCGATATAGGCCTACTGTTGATAAGGTGAACGAAGTCAGCATGTCGGCCCGGTCAGCATATTTGAGTCATTTTACGGCAGAATATATTGGGAGGCTCTGTGAATTGAATCATGTTGACGTAAATGAAGTAAAAACAAAACAAGAGAGAATTGTTTGTTTGTGTGAGATTCCACACATGATTGAAGAACAGGCCCCCCAGACTGAGGTCAAACAAGATGGCATCAGTGTGGATGATCTTGCTCGGGTCATGCAACAGCTTGACAGATCTCATCGGCAAGACACTGAGCAGCTGTGTCAGTCATTGTTGCACCTGACAAAAGGAAAGGGGGAAATGTCAGGCATGCACAAGCTGACAAATGATGATGATATTAGCTGCTATTTGGCCACATTCGAACGTATTGCCTTGCACGCTGACAAGCCACAACATGAATGGCCAACCCTGTTAGAACCATACTTGACAGGAAAAGCACAGCAGGCATTTCACTCACTTAGTAAACGTGAGAGAGAGAGTTACGATGAAGTTGTGCAAGCGATATGCCGTCGATATCAATTGACTCCTGAAGCATATCGGGTAAAGTTCAAAACTGACTCCAAACAGAGTGGAGAAACATTTGAAGAATTTGGGCATAGGCTGCAGAACCATTTTTTCAAATGGGTGGAGATTTCGGAGAGCTCAGCAGAAATAGTCGATGTAAAACGTAGCCTGAACCTGGTTATGGTAGACCAGTTTTTGGGCACCGTAACGGACGATGCGTTGCGACTGAAGCTGAGAGAAAGCAAAGCAGCATCTGTCATAGAGATAGCATGTCTGGCAGATGAGTTGATGATTCATCGAAAATCAAACTTTCCCACCCCGAGGGTAGAGTCTTTGCCAAAGAAGAAACCCATGCCAGGGTTTTCAGGAAACAATGCAGCAGGTAGGAAAAGTTTCAACGCTAGCTGCTTCCGATGCGGCCAGCTAGGCCACCGTATTGCAGACTGTCCCATGCCCCCGTCCCCAGTCAAGGCCACTCTCAAGACGCCTACCCAAGAGTCTGCACTGGCAAACAAGCCTCCATGCAATTTTGTAGCACCCACGAAAGGAAATCTTCCTATGGTAGAGGTGAAGTTGACCGGCCGGAGAGGAGATTGTACCACACAGGCCCTGATGGACACGGGTTCCAGTGTCTCCCTCATTACCGCCAAGTTGTGCACAGAGTTGGCTCTCCCTATAACTCCATGTACAGAAGGAGGTGCCTTAAGAATGGTGGATGGCACTGAATTGATTCCGCAAGGGAAGACTGATGTGGAGGTTGGTGTTGGAACAGCAGTCACCCTAACCTCTTTCCAAGTTGTACCTTCGCTGCCTGCCCCCGTACTCCTTGGTGTGGATTTTGCTACAGATGTTCGCCTGGTTTTGGATTTCAGTGAAGGGTGTTATGGCACCGGTGGGACCATAAACAAACCAGTCAAGTTCCCTTTACTGGGCATACAGGTAGATACGAGCAACGAGGAGGAGTTAGATATAGATATGGAACAGCATATTCCCTATTCCAACCCAGGAGTAGCCAAGATCATGACTGAGAAAGAACAGGAACAACTCCATGTGTTGCTGGATGAATTTCCTGAAGTTCTGACAGACTCGCCCGGACGGACGGAGGTGGCATGCCATCACATTGAAGTGGAGGATGCACGTCCTTGCCGTTCTTATCCCTACAGAATGAGTCTGGAACGGTCTCGGGCTATGGATGAGGAGTTAGAGAAACTCCTACAGTCAGGGAAGATTGAGTCCTCGTCTTCTCCATGGGCTTCTCCAGTGGTAATGGTTCCAAAGAAAGGAGGAACATACCGCATGTGCATTGACTACCGCAAGTTGAATGCCGTCACGAAACTGGATGCGTATCCCATGCCAACCGTAGACGCGATTCTTACTTCACTTCATGGAGCCAATGTCTTCTCATCGCTGGACTTACGAAGTGGGTATTGGCAGATGGCAGTGGCCCCGGAGGACCAAGAGAAAACCGCATTCATATGTGAAAAAGGACTGTACCAGTTCAAGGTGCTTCCATTTGGGTTGGTGAACGGGCCAGCAAGCTTTCAAAGGTTGATGTCTCACGTTTTGGGAGACCTCGTTGGCCAGTGCTGCTATGTGTACCTGGACGACATCGTATGCTACTCCTCCAACACTGAACAACACCTGATAGACCTTCGGAAGGTGTTGGACAAGCTCCGGATGGCTGGCCTGACAGTGAATGTGGAGAAATGTCAGTTCATGGGCCCAGAAATGAAATATCTGGGACACATCATTGGTGCAGAGGGACTGAAGCCGGATCCAGACAAGATCGCCGCCATCAAAGACTACCCTGAACCGACCTGCGTGAAGGAAGTGGAGAGGTTTCTGGGCATGCTAGGGTGGTACCAGAAGTTTATACCGGACTTGGCACACATTGCTGCACCGCTGAATGAACTGAAAAGGAAGAACGTAAAGTGGAAATGGACAACCGAGTGCGCTCTGGCTTTTGAGAAGTTGAGGGACACCTTGACCAGAGAACCCGTCCTAGGGTACCCGGACATGACTTCCCCGTTTGTTGTTCATACAGACGCTAGCAATGTGGGAATCGGTGCTGTCTTGACTCAACAGCAAGACTCTCAAACTCGAACAATTGCCTTCGCTAGTCGGGCCTTGTCAAGCGCCGAGAGGAACTACAGTACTACAGAGAAAGAGTGCTTAGCAGTGGTGTGGGCGCTGGAGAAATGGAGACCCTATCTGGAAGGTCAGCAGTGCAAGGTAGTGACTGATCACCAAGCGTTGTGTTGGCTGTTTCGCAAGAACAAACAAACTGGTAGACTGGCTCGCTGGGTCCTGCGGCTTCAAGACTATCGCTTCCAGGTGACTTACCGTCCAGGCTCACAGCACCTGGTCCCCGATGCCTTGTCCAGATGCTCCGGGGAGGTGGGAATCATCGGCATCGTGCAGCAACTGACGCCGGTTGATCTTCAAGCAGGTGACCAGAGTAGAATTTGTGCAGCTCCCACGTGCATTCAGCCTCAAGAAGACATTGTAGACTGGATCCAGTGTGATGATTGTGACCAGTGGTGTCATCAGCGATGCGTAGGAGTGACTACAGGACAAGCAGAGATGCTGGAACTATACACCTGTCCTACCTGCAAGGAAATAAGTAAGAGCAGTGCTGAGACGGTGGCACAATCAGACATTCTCCCACTGGAGTTAGATAGAATGACCGTGTACCAAGCTCAACATAGAGACCCTGACCTGCTTCCGATCATCCAGAGGCTAGAAAACAGAGCTGACCGTAACCTACCACGATTCCAGCTTCAGGATGGGTTACTGTTTCGTTCTGATGGGTACCTAGTGGTACCACGTGAACTTCAGAATGCTGTCCTGGTGGAAACCCATTCCAAGCCGACTGCCGGCCATCTGGGTAAAAGGAAGACTTTGAGCAGGTTGAAGTACTTGAAGCTCTGTTGGAAAGGAATGACAGGAACAGTTCGGAGCTTCATTCGCAGTTGCAGAGTATGTCAGGTGACCAAGCCCCGTTATGACAAGAAACCGGGTAAGATGTTATCAACAACGTCTTCAAAACCTTGGGAGGTGGTAGGAGTAGACCTCATGGGACCTCTGCCCAAAAGTTATGGAGGTCATGAATACGTCTTGGTAGCGGTGGACCACTACACAAAGTTCACAGAGGTGTTGCCGCTGAAGTCAGCCACCAGTCAATCCGTTGCCTGCACCCTCGTGAGACAGGTGTTCTGTCGGTATGGACCCCCCAAACGATTGCTTTCAGACAATGGCCCGCAATTCAGAGGAAAGGTCCTAGCCGCAGTTTGTGCAGAGTGGGGAATCGCTCAAATCTTTTCCACTCCGTATCATCCACAGACGAATTGGGTAGAGAGGGTCAACCGCAACTTGAAGGCCATGCTACAAGCGTACGTTGCAGGAGACCATCGCCAATGGGATGTTCATCTGGCAGAAATGGCCTTTGCCCTGAACACCAGCATGCACGACACCATAGGGGTGGAACCAGCCTTGTTGATGTTTGGGCGACGACTCAACACTCCGTTATCCAACCGCCTCCAGGTAGACGTTGCGGAGGGGATAGAGCAACCGCGTGCGGAAGACGTAGCTGCACACCATCAACAGGCCAGGAAGATCAGCAAACTTCACTATGACAAGAAGCGCAGTGACGTGAAGACCAAGGAAGGCGACCACGTGATGGTAAAGACATTTCCAATCTCTGATGCGCGGAAGTCTTTCAGTGCAAAGCTTGCACCAAGATGGTCAGGACCATTCGTTGTGAAGAACCAGCTTACGCCGGTTAACTTTCGCGTGGTTAGCGTGGCGAATCCAAAACTGATTCGCATCGTCCATGTGGATCAGCTGAAAGAATGCGCTGATTAGGGCTGGACAATAGCGTCCCGACTGGACTTGTTTTGAATTAAGTGGGATGAATACATCCATACTATAGCGCACCTGAATGTTAGTGATATTGTGGACGACTGCACTTAAAGTTGCCTCAGTATTTGAATTGGACTTTGATTACCATTGGACTTGGCTGGAAACGTTCAAATATTCTTGGATAGGAGGCCTCAATAGGGACGATAGACTGAAGTTTTTATGCTTCACTTTGTAGGATATTCATTTTGAATGTATGTGTTCCTGTAGTAGACCAGTTGTGTAGTTTAAGCAAAACGACGGATTTTAATATTTGTAAAAATGCACCAAGTTCTATAATATATTTGTGTGTGATTAAGCTATTTACACTCACTTTTTTAATTATGCATGTTTATCGGTTGTTTTCGCGGGTGGTTGTGACATTTCTAATATTGGTGATGCTTTTGAATTGTGAAATTATCATAAAGTGGATACATGTGATGTCAATAGCATGATTGGCACTTGTAAGTTGTCTTTGGATTATACTATTTTGGAAACTGCTAGAAAGTACTAGCAAGGAAGTAAAAAGGATTTTTTTTTGTATTTTGAGTGATGATTATGTTTGTAGGGTTTGGTAAGATGTGGTTATATTGTGATGATGCATATTGTTATTTGAGATGTGATTAGACTGGTATAGAAATATGCATTGGAGACTTGACAGTTTGCAAAATTATGGCTATACATGTACTCATTGTTTATTTTTGTTTAGCTGTGGAATGGAACTTTTTAGTTTATTGGGGATTGGAGTAAACATGCATTTGAAAAAAGTAGGACCTTATTGGGTACTGCTGATTAGGTTTTGATTCTTTGGTTCTATTTTATACATGTATTTGGGGTGAAATGTTGGCATTGTAAGTTTATTGTTGACAAGGACATGAGCTGTAGTTTTGGGTAACACTAACATGTACATGTAGGACTGCGTATAAGATGGTTGGGGTTTGCTAGCTAGCAAATGTATAGTTATAGTTATGCTATTCTATGTGCATGCACTTGGATTGAATTATGAATGTTATAGTTTTTGTTATACATGTAGTATTGCCATTCAATAGGGTATGAATAGGTTTATGGATTATGTTTTGAGACATGTTTTGTCTCTTTGTTAGGCACGGTGGATACTTTGTGCTGTTTGTACATTAATTGTTTTGGTTGGTGTTAGTTTAGAGTTAGAAAAAATCCCTAGGATGTTTTGAAGGGGGAGAGTGAAGGGGTTTGTCTGTAATCGTTTGTGATCGTTTAGAATATGACTGGTGATCGTATCGGGATGATCGGGACTTCGAGATTTGCGCTAATGAAGTCATGCGTTGGCTCACCCTGTGGGTGAGAATAAATGTCTGTTTGGGACACACTCCTGGAACTGTGTTTTCATATAGTTGTTATTCCTGTTATAGAATCCATTCCCTTTCAGACAGCCTGTAAAATGGAACTTGTACAAACTCTATTATGCGTATCTGAATACTTATCATGGTTTGGTGTATATCAACCGTTTTTTCCTCACGAGATATCAGTGAGAAATGTTATTTTTTCATATTTAGATTGATATATGGATTTACATTTAATTTGGCAAGGACATATTATTGTCAACCACACGAATAAGACCATTGTATAGTTCTCTTATTCATTCAAAAAGGATGCAAGGAACACGTTGGTAGGTCTTTCTTAATAATGTCTAAATAATTAGGGACAGTAAAGTTTTGGTCAAACAAAAGGTGAGTACCAAAACCCGCTCATATTCCGTACTCCATAATGCTGGAAAAGTACGAAAACATACAAACGACTAAGAAAAATGTCTGCTATCATTTACAAAGAGCAGTTAGAACACACAATTGCGCTTTCTAAAAACGCATTAAAAAAGTTACGTGTAATGTTTTGTTAAAATAATGATTAAATAGATAGATCTTCAACAACTATTTAAAATCCTCTTTTGTAATTTGTTGAAAAGTGTTAGCATTTGTTTTTGTTTTTTAAACCATGGAATAAATTTGAGATCCCACATTTAATGTGATGGGATATGCTTATTGATATTTTAGCTATTTCTGAGCCGATTTGTATCAAAGAAAGTTTACTCTGTCATTAAATTTGTATGCTCTTTCAAATGTGACACTCAGTTTTTTATTACATCACAAACAAAATATTTCTTGAAAAGCCCTCTATACAAAAACTCAACTTTCTTTTTAACTAGTAATTGATTTTTTGTTTTAATGACAACTAATTTGTGTCTTATTAGTGTTTTGTCTCTGGATAACAGTGTACCTGTTTCACAGTGCGCGCCTCCATAGCCATCAGTGTACGTGCATGTATAGCCCGCATCCCCGTGATCTTCACAAGTTGCTCCATATCGGCAAGGGTACGAGGCGCAGTTGATCATGATGAAAACTTCATGCAATCGTTTGTATTTTATTTTAGATTGAAATCGTAGTGTTTAGTGTGTAAGTCTATGGGGATAATATTTACTACCGTGTGACGTTATGTTGAAATAGTGATAAAAACCACTTTTGTTAATTTTTGTACAGAGAAAGCATTTTTTAAAATTTTGTAACGGCTGGTTCACAAATGTCTAATAATTTTGGGGGCCCACATTTATTACGAATGATTGAAATCGTATTTTTTAGTGTGTAAGTCTATGGCATAATATTCACTACCGTGCAACCTTTATGTGACGATATCGGCAAGGGTACGAGGCGCAGTTGATCATGATGAAAACTTCATGCAATCGTTTGTATTTTATTTTAGATTGAAATCGTAGTGTTTAGTGTGTAAGTCTATGGGGATAATATTTACTACCGTGTGACGTTATGTTGAAATAGTGATAAAAACCACTTTTGTTAATTTTTGTACAGAGAAAGCATTTTTTTTAATTTTGTAACGGCTGGTTCACAAATGTCTAATAATTTTGGGGGCCCACATTTATTACGAATGATTGAAATCGTATTTTTTAGTGTGTAAGTCTATGGCATAATATTCACTACCGTGCAACCTTTATGTGACGTTATGTTGAAATAGTGATTAGATAGAGAGATTATCAACAACTTTTTAAAAACCACTTTTGTTAATTTTTGGACAGAGAAAGCATTTTTTAAATATTTTGTAACGGCTGGTTCACAAATGTCTAATAATGTTGGGGCCCCACATTTATTACGAATGGTTATGTTAATGGATATTTCAGCCATTTCTGAACCGATTTTGATCAAATAAAGTTCATTCTGTTAATGAAATTGTATGCTTTTTCTAATTTGACACTCAGTTTTTCATTATCTCACAAACAAATTATTTTGTGTAACGCCCTCTATACCAAAACTCAATTATCCCTTGAATAAAGACTTACGACATGCATTTATTTCGTACCATAACGAAAAGAAAATACTTTAGCCAACTACTCGATCTGTACGAGGTTACTGGATATTCCCTATTTTTAGTAAAATTCATACAGTACATAAACTTGCAAGGAACGTGCGCGTTATTTTTTTTTCTAAACAAAATTGAACGATCGCCACAGTATCTGCCCTGCTTGAAACAAACAAATAGTCCCCCTAAATATATTTTTTAAGCTATATTTATTTGAAAAAAATAGTCAGAAAGTAGTATTAAAAATAGTCAACAGATATATTTGAAAGATATATCGATATTTGGAACTCAGAATCAATATTAAATAAACCTTTTTTTGGCTATTTTAATACTAGTTTTTTAGGTGGAAAATAGCCTAAAAATATTTTGTTTGTGTTATTTCTTCTGACACACCATGAAAACATATTTTTTCTTGTGATAATTGAAACAAGTAGCCTAAAAATAGTGAGAAAATAGTGAAAACATTTTATTTTTTTACTATCGATTTTTGGAACGTGAAATCATTATTAAAAAAATATATTTTATGGCTATTTTGTTAAAAGAAAATAGACAACAAATATATTGTTAGGCTATTGTTTGGCTATTTTGGAACTATTTTTGGAGGAAAAAATAGCCTAAAATATATTTGATGGCTATTTTTTCAGAGAAATCTTGAAAAACTACTTTTCTCTATTTTTGTTCTATTATATTCTTGAAACTATATATGTTGTATTTTAGTTTTCATTCAGAGCTATTTGAATGAGTAAAAAAACAGATGTGTACATGTCTGCAATGTATTAGTAAGCTGTTTGACTTGAAAAACCGTGATCGACACATTTATATTATAGATAGCCCCAAATAGCCAACGAATAGTTGATTAAAAAATATGCTATTTTTAAGCTCTTTTTTAAAGAAAATAGTAAAAAAAAAATCATATTTGCTTTGGAAAAATAGCAAACTAATAGCAGAACTTTTGTTGAATCCCTTGTGCTGAAGGTGAATTACAATGGAGCTAAATCCACGAAACAGGATCTAATGAAAACTAAACTTTAACCTGGAACCGGTATGTGTCGCGATTAGCCAATCACAGGCCGCGTTCAGCGATCGCATGCGAATCTGGGCCATAGTACGGCCGGTCGCAGAGCTGTGAGCTGACCGAAGGGATATTGTCTCGCAGCGTTCTGCAATCCGATTTTTGCTCACTCCGAAAAAATTTGGTCTAGAAAACTGCTTACAACTCAACTTTAGCTTTGTTTTAAGACTCCATATTTTTACAGTCGACAGATAAATGATTATACTTTCAGGAAAAGTAAAATTTAACATTTTCATTTTTTAGCATAATTCACACATTTAGGCTCATAGCTTACAAACATATCTGGCGACTTTATGTTGGTTTGAGGAAAGAGAGTCACATATTATGAATGAAAAAGGGCAAAGAATTTGGGATTCCAACGGGAATCGAAACCCAAGACCTATGGATTGCTAGACCGGCCCAACGATCAGTATACTTTTCTTTTCAAGTCGTTCCACAAGGTTGTTTAATCCAGGCCATTTTCATCTCAAGAGGTAATTCAACCGGTGTTAACCCGTTGTCTACGGGAAGCTCGAGAACCTAGCGTAGTGTTCTTAACCCCTGTAGTTCTGGTACAAAACGTTATTTCAATTTTCGATGATATCATAAATGCTTAGAGGCGTGATCGATTAATGCCGGTATATTCAATAAAGAACTATTTATGTGGCTTTAGACGTATATACCGTACACAATTACAAAAAACTAAGTAAAAAGCCTGTTATCATTTGTTTAAAGAGCCGTTAAAACTCCAGAAGGCGCTTTCTAAAAACTCATTGGTTTTAACCATTTGTTTTTTAAATGTTCCATTGATGGAATAGACAGATCATCAACAACTTTTTAAAAACCTGTTGAAATGAAATGAAAATTGCTACAATGTATTATTTTAAATCATCGAATATACCTGGGGCCCCAGGTTATTTATTGATATTTCAGCCGTCTCTGAATCAAATTTTTTTTATTCTGTCATTTCAATTGTTTTCTCGTCCAAACTTGCCATTCAGTTGTCATTACCACAGCAAAATCATTTCGTGCAGCGGCCTCTTATCTATGACAAAACCCAACTATCCCTTTGGTGATTTATAATATTCCTTTGTTACAAGTTGGGGTCAAAATGTTGTCAAAATGTCAACCAATTTGAGAGCAGAAAATCGCCTCTTTCACCGACATTGGAGGAACATACATGTGAATGAGCGTTCATTACCTAAGTGTTCACAATGGTTCGAAGTTTGATAGGATTTGGCAGGCGTAAAGCTAAATATCTTAATACAATTTAGTTACAATTTTAGGAAAATTTGAAACACCGCATTGTCGCCCTAAAATATAGACTACCATAAGCAAAATTCATCGATTTATGTAGCGCCTAATATGACTGATACTCATCGCGAAGCTCTTTACAATGATACTATTACTCCGGTCATATGACACAATGCAACCAGCACACATTGTGTGCACCATCTCCACTCCCTGGGGAGCATTCCTTCCAAGCGGCTCATGGGCATTGACAACATCGTTCACTTAAAGGCTTTCACCTTCTACCGGTTCCCCATTTATACACCTGGGCAGAGAGCAGCAATAGTGGATAAATTATCTTGCTGAAAGACAAATGCGATGGGCATACACTGGGTTCGAACTCGGGATCTCAAGAGTGGAAAGCGCACGCTCTACCAATCTTGCCACACCACAACCACAAATTGTATTCATCTTTGTATCAATTGTCTCTGTAAAAGATATAATGGGATGTATGCCGCCACCTTATTTTAAGGCGACCCGATACCATACACTGAGCGAGAACAAGAACACAGATGATATGAGTAATAATGGTAATAACTGTACTACTAATAATAATTAGATAATAGTCATAATCCGGGGTAGCCTCTTCAGTGCTTTGCACTGCCTTCCCAGGGTGCCATGCGTCTAATATGATTTCCGTTTTATCGGTTGGAGGTAACACACCGACAGTCAATCCAGCATTTGGAGTGCACTCTCTTTACTCCATGCATGGGGAGCATTCCAGCCAGTGTTACTGGTGTATTACAAATTCAAACGTGCATAACACTGAACTAACGGATATTAAGGGACTCGAACCCGCGACCCTCGTATTGAAGACGAGGGCCCGATCCACTTAACCACGACTCCTTCAGCGTAGGTGCGTGTGTGGGGAGTGTGTGCGTGAGTGTGTGTGTGTGTGTGTGTGTGTGTGTGTGTGTGTGTGTGTGTGTGTGTGTGTGTGTGTGTGCGTGTGTGTGTGTGTGTGTGTGTGTGTGTGTGTATGCATTTGTGTGTGGAATTGTGTGTCTGTTTGCGTGTGTCAAAAGATATGTCAGTATGCGTGCAAACATGTATGTGCAAGGTGTATGCGCAAGTGTATGTGTTTGTTTGTGTCAAAGAGGCTGTTTGTTTGGATGTTTTTTTTGATAAGAGTCAGGAATAGATTGGCAAAAAGTCTAAACAGTGTTGATGTGTATGTGTTCTATTGGAGTCACACA
>JBAMJV010000557.1:135000-154313 GCA_037951105.1 Echinarachnius parma | reverse complement strand
ATGCCCCTCCCCCTTCCCCCCTCCACCCGTAATCTGTTCATATTTAATAAAACCCCCTAAAACCAAGGAGGTAATATATACTGCTTTATATTCCCTTATCCAGACCTACCCCCCCCCCTTGGCTCGCCCTAGCCATATTTCCTTATCCAGACCTACCCCCCCCCCCCCCTTGGCCATCCATGAAACCTTGTTATGCCCTCCCCCTTCCCCCCTCCTCCCGTAATCTGTTCATATTTAAATAAAAACCCCTAAAACCAAGGAGGTAATATATACTGCTTTATATTCCCTTATCCAGACCTACCCCCCCCCCCTTGGCTCGCCCTAGCCATATTTCCTTATCCAGACCTCCCCCCCCCCCCCCTTGGCCATCCATGAAACCTTGTTATGCCCTCCCCCTTCCCCCCTCCACCCGTAATCTGTTCATATTTAATAAAACCCCCTAAAACCAAGGAGGTAATATATACTGCTTTATATTCCCTTATCCAGACCTACCCCCCCCCCCCTTGGCTCGCCCTAGCCATATTTCCTTATCCAGACCTACCCCCCCCCCCCCCCCCCCCTTGGCCATCCATGAAACCTTGTTATGCCCTCCCCCTTCCCCCCTCCTCCCGTAATCTGTTCATATTTAATAAAAACCCTAAAACCAAGGAGGTAATATATACTGCTTTATATTCCCTTATCCAGACCTACCCCCCCCCCCCCTTGGCTCGCCCTAGCCATATTTCCTTATCCAGACCTCCCCCCCCCCCCCCCCCTTGGCCATCCATGAAACCTTGTTATGCCCTCCCCCTTCCCCCCTCCTCCCGTAATCTGTTCATATTTAATAAAAACCCCCTAAAACCAAGGAGGTAATATATACTGCTTTATATTCCCTTATCCAGACCTACCCCCCCCCCCCTTGGCTCGCCCTAGCCATATTTCCTTATCCAGACCTACCCCCCCCCCCCCCCCCCCCTTGGCCATCCATGAAACCTTGTTATGCCCTCCCCCTTCCCCCCTCCTCCCGTAATCTGTTCATATTTAATAAAACCCCCTAAAACCAAGGAGGTAATATATACTGCTTTATATTCCCTTATCCAGACCTACCCCCCCCCCCCCCTTGGCTCGCCCTAGCCATATTTCCTTATCCAGACCTACCCCCCCCCCCCCCCCCCCCTTGGCCATCCATGAAACCTTGTTATGCCCTCCCCCTTCCCCCCTCCTCCCGTAATCTGTTCATATTTAATAAAAAACCCTAAAACCAAGGAGGTAATATATACTGCTTTATATTCCCTTATCCAGACCTACCCCCCCCCCCCCCTTGGCTCGCCCTAGCCATATTTCCTTATCCAGACCCCCCCCCCCCCCCCCTTGGCCATCCATGAAACCTTGTTATGCCCTCCCCCTTCCCCCCTCCTCCCGTAATCTGTTCATATTTAATAAAACCCCCTAAAACCAAGGAGGTAATATATACTGCTTTATATTCCCTTATCCAGACCTACCCCCCCCCCCCCCTTGGCTCGCCCTAGCCATATTTCCTTATCCAGACCTACCCCCCCCCCCCTCCCCCCCCCCCTTGGCCATCCATGAAACCTTGTTATGCCCTCCCCCTTCTCCCCTCCTCCCGTAATCTGTTCATATTTAATAAAACCCCCTAAAACCAAGGAGGTAATATATACTGCTTTATATTCCCTTATCCAGACCTACCCCCCCCCCCCCCCCTTGGCTCGCCCTAGCCATATTTCCTTATCCAGACCTACCCCCCCCCCCCCCCCCCCTTGGCCATCCATGAAACCTTGTTATGCCCTCCCCCTTCCCCCTCCTCCCGTAATCTGTTCATATTTAATAAAAAACCCTAAAACCAAGGAGGTAATATATACTGCTTTATATTCCCTTATCCAGACCTACCCCCCCCCCCCCCCTTGGCTCGCCCTAGCCATATTTCCTTATCCAGACCCCCCCCCCCCCCCCCTTGGCCATCCATGAAACCTTGTTATGCCCTCCCCCTTCCCCCCTCCTCCCGTAATCTGTTCATATTTAATAAAACCCCCTAAAACCAAGGAGGTAATATATACTGCTTTATATTCCCTTATCCAGACCTACCCCCCCCCCCCCCCTTGGCTCGCCCTAGCCATATTTCCTTATCCAGACCTACCCCCCCCCCCCCCCTTGGCCATCCATGAAACCTTGTTATGCCCTCCCCCTTCTCCCCTCCTCCCGTAATCTGTTCATATTTAATAAAAGACCCTAAAACCAAGGAGGTAATATATACTGCTTTATATTCCCTTATTCAGACCTACCCCCCCCCCCCCCTTGGCTCGCCCTAGCCATATTTCCTTATCCAGACCTACCCCCCCCCCCCCCCTTGGCCATCCATGAAACCTTGTTTATGCCCTCCCCCTTCCCCCCCTCCTCCCGTAATCTGTTCATATTTAATAAAAAACCCTAAAACCAAGGAGGTAATATATACTGCTTTATATTCCCTTATCCAGACCTACCTCCCCCCCCCCTTGGCTCGCCCTAGCCATATTTCCTTATCCAGACCTACCCCCCCCCCCCCCCTTGGCCATCCATGAAACCTTGTTATGCCCTCCCCCTTCCCCCCTCCTCCCGTAATCTGTTCATATTTAATAAAACCCCTAAAACCAAGGAGGTAATATATACTGCTTTATATTCCCTTATCCAGACCTACCTCCCCCCCCCCCTTGGCTCGCCCTAGCCATATTTCCTTATCCAGACCTACCCCCCCCCCCCCCCCCCCTTTGGCCATCCATGAAACCTTGTTATGCCCTCCCCCTTCCCCCCTCCTCCCGTAATCTGTTCATATTTAATAAAACCCCCTAAAACCCAGGAGGTAATATATACTGCTTTATATTCCCTTATCCAGACCTACCCCCCCCCCCCCCCCCCTTGGCCATCCATGAAACCTTGTTATGCCCTCCCCCTTCTCCCCTCCTCCCGTAATCTGTTCATATTTAATAAAAAACCCTAAAACCAAGGAGGTAATATATACTGCTTTATATTCCCTTATCCAGACCTACCCCCCCCCCCCCCCCCCCTTGGCTCGCCCTAGCCATATTTCCTTATCCAGACCCCCCCCCCCCCCTTGGCCATCCATGAAACCTTGTTATGCCCTCCCCCTTCCCCCCTCCTCCCGTAATCTGTTCATATTTAATAAAACCCCTAAAACCAAGGAGGTAATATATACTGCTTTATATTCCCTTATCCAGACCTACCCCCCCCCCCCCCCTTGGCTCGCCCTAGCCATATTTCCTTATCCAGACCTACCCCCCCCCCCCCCCCCCCCCTTGGCCATCCATGAAACCTTGTTATGCCCTCCCCCTTCTCCCCTCCTCCCGTAATCTGTTCATATTTAATAAAAAACCCTAAAACCAAGGAGGTAATATATACTGCTTTATATTCCCTTATTCAGACCTACCCCCCCCCCCCCCCCCTTGGCTCGCCCTAGCCATATTTCCTTATCCAGACCTACCCCCCCCCCCCCCCCCCTTGGCCATCCATGAAACCTTGTTATGCCCTCCCCCTTCCCCCCTCCTCCCGTAATCTGTTCATATTTAATAAAAAACCCTAAAACCAAGGAGGTAATATATACTGCTTTATATTCCCTTATCCAGACCTACCTCCCCCCCCCCTTGGCTCGCCCTAGCCATATTTCCTTATCCAGACCTACCCCCCCCCCCCCCCCCCCCCTTGGCCATCCATGAAACCTTGTTATGCCCTCCCCCTTCCCCCCCTCCTCCCGTAATCTGTTCATATTTAATAAAAACCCCTAAAACCAAGGAGGTAATATATACTGCTTTATATTCCCTTATCCAGACCTACCTCCCCCCCCCCTTGGCTCGCCCTAGCCATATTTCCTTATCCAGACCTACCCCCCCCCCCCCCCCCTTGGCCATCCATGAAACCTTGTTATGCCCTCCCCCTTCCCCCCTCCTCCCGTAATCTGTTCATATTTAATAAAAACCCCTAAAACCAAGGAGGTAATATATACTGCTTTATATTCCCTTATCCAGACCTACCTCCCCCCCCCCCCTTGGCTCGCCCTAGCCATATTTCCTTATCCAGACCTACCCCCCCCCCCCCCCCCCCCCCTTGGCCATCCATGAAACCTTGTTATGCCCTCCCCCTTCCCCCCTCCTCCCGTAATCTGTTAATATTTAATAAAAAAAACCTAAAACCAAGGAGGTTATATATAACAAGTACATGTATTGTGGTTTCAAAAGCCACTGCGCCACTTTAAACCCGTGCGCGCGCGCGTTCATGCATGCATGCAGGACTTGTAATGCACATTCGGACCATTGACTGAAGTTAGCGAACATAAATAATTTAGCCCCCTATAGTGAAGGATAACCAAAATGTATTAATAAATGCCGATTCTCGGTTGGTAAATGACTCCTTATCCTTCGAAGGCTTCATCCTAAAGTCGTATAAAACGCTCTTTCGTGGCTCTGACGCGTCGCATCTTCGAATATATTCAGATCACTGGAAGTTTATGCTGAAAATACCGTCTGAACTAGCGACCACTGTAATGCATGTGAATAGCGCACCGCATGTAGCGCACTTGTTGCGCGTATACACGCACACAACATTCATGCACACATATATTACAGCCGCAGAAATAAAAATATTCGAAAACCTAGTACTGAGCTACGGTAGCTAAAAAGGGACCCCTTTTGTAGAAAAACGTCGAAACCTGTAAACCTGAAAAGGTACCCTTTTTTAGGTTTTTGTGCGATCAGTGCTTGAAAAACACCCCTTTTTAAGGAAAACGTCGACGACGCCGTATAGCTGAAAATGATACCCTTTCGACGCTTTTTCTGACGCGGGTGCGTAGCCAGTCATGTTGGGAGTGACCCCCCCGGGGCTTGGTCGCTTCGCCCTTTCGCAAAGTCCCAGACTGACTGCTTGCTCAAAGTTAGCAACCCTGTGTCGATGCGGATTTTCTTTCCCCCAAAAGTTTTGGCTCCTCACACCACTGGCACTGTGCTATGTGTGTATGTTAAATCCCTGTAGGAGGTGACAGCCTTTATGACTGTGAAGGATCTTCCCAGCCCTGCCGTAAAGAATACACTCATCCACAGTGTGAACACAGTGTGAGAACACTGTGTTTCACAGTGTAGACCACAATATTAAATTCGAGCGTTTTTACAGTGTGAAAATCAACTCACACTGTGAACACACTGTGAGGGCACTATCGACACAGTGTAAAATTGCCTGTGTTCACAGAGTGTAAAAAGGTGCACTCAACCGGTGTATCTCAGCAATTTCACAGTGTGAGTTGGCTTTTATAATGTGGAAACGCGCGAAATTTAACATTGTGGCCCACACTGTGAAACACAGTGGGTGGGATTCACAAAGGAGGTCCGTGTAAACCATGGTTTAAACCATGGTCTATATATATGGAGTGCCATTTGTGTGGAAAAAGAATGTAAACTCCTTACTTGTAGAAATGTTGATGCTACACATTATTTTACTAAAGGCACAACATAAATGTTTGTACTCTCAGATGGTGAAATTTGCTGGTTAGAAATGAGAAATTATATTGTTTTACTTGTCTACGAGCAGCACTCCATAGGTGTAGACCACGGTTTAAATCATGTTTTGTTTTTATTTATACACAAACCTCCTTTGTGAATCCGGACCAGTGTGTTCACATTGTGTTCACACTGTGGATGAGTGTGTTCTTTCCGGCAGGGAATGCACATGAGCCGCTTGTAAGGAATGCTCCCTAGGTAGTGAAGATAGTGCACACAGTGTATGCTGGTTTGCATATTATCCTATGACCGGGATAATAATAGCCAAAGCGCTTAGAGGTTATAATGTATCATGTTAGGCGCTATATAAATCGAACTTATCATTTTTTTAAATTTCAATGGTGTATGATGACATTACGAATAATTATAGCGAACGAATTTAAAAATAAGGAAAACATTATGGCCCGGATTCACAAAGAAGGTTTGTACAAACAATAGTTTAAACCATGGTCTACATCTGTGGAGTGCTTCTCGTAGACAAGTAAAACAATTTCTAATATCTAATGATATGACTGTTAGTGCTTGCTAACCAGCAAATTTCACCATCTGAGAAGACAAACATTTATTTGGTACATTTAGTTAACAAGTAAGGAGTTTACATTCTTTTTCCATCAGATTTCAAATGGCACTCCATAGATGTAGACCATGGTTTAAACCATGGTTTGTACAAACCTCCTTTGTGAATCCGGGCCAATGTCATGTTTGTGGGGATAACATGGTATAAACTTAAAGGTATCTACTAACATTGTCCAAATCCTCAAAACTTACTTGGGACTCTTTTTAGCGGTTCTCTCATACATTGTTGTATTTGTAATAAAAGCATGGACAGGTTTCGTTTTTTTAAATTTCCCTTTAGTTTAGAAGATATTTACGATTGAAGTGTACAGATATTAAACTATCTACTGGATATTCGTAACCGTGTACATAGTCAGTGCAATAAATTATTGAATATCACTTTGCATTTTTGTTCATTAATGGGAAATATAACATCCATTTAACACGAAATTTTCACACATTACTCAGTGGACATATCAGATCACAACAAAACATTGTTCCAACAATTCATCACTTTTTGCACATGTCAATAAAGTTACTAGATTCCTTCAATACAAAATCAGAGTTTGCTCCGACGGAATTGGTCCACTAGACTGCGTCTGACCCCACTGACCATAGGACGTACGTCACCATTTATTGGATAAACCCCAATTTTGGACTTTGATATTTCCCCCCCCTCTTTACTGGGATCGAATTCTGTACAACAATATACCTATAACGTTTTAAGGTATGGTCAGCAAGTATTCACCGCAAATATGGAATGGGGCACTTAATAATCTTAAAAACAAAACAACATCAACAACAAACAAACATACAGAAAAAACAAACAAACAAACACACAAATTAACAAAACGCCAAACAAACAACCACATAACAAACAGATAGCCAAAAAATAAGCACACAATCAGCCAAATAAATAAATACACACATACGCAACGTAATAGCCAGATAAACAAACACATACACACACACAAGCAAAAAAACAAAAGCAAAAAAAAACAAAAACAAAGTAACATAATACACACAAACCCTACGTAGATAACAAAACGATTTATACATTGTTTGGTTACAATGACATGAATCTAGCAAAGTAAAATTGTTTTAATATTAATAATATTTGATGTAGCAAGGGTGTTTTAACGAAGTACATGATGTTGTGAAAAGCTTACGCCCCCCCTCTAAATCTCAATTGTCCGTTTTTACTTATAATAAACAATAAAGGGATCCAGTAACGTTTGTCTGCATCGACACATTCACTTGCATCTCTAGTGGTTCTTTCATGATTCGTTTTTTTTCTATAGCAGATACTTTTAGAAGAATGATACCAGTTTTAGATGTTCGTTTTTTTTTATTGATTTGTATTCAATTTTTTATTATTAAATATCAGATCATAGTGTTATCTATGTCATCAACCCAATGTCAGATTCTGCATAAATGAGTTTGATTTTGAGTTTATTTCAGTAAGGTCACTTGCTTCAGCCAAAGGCTGTTCTTCAGCAATTCAGTATGATATTACACATCACATTTACATGTACGACATTATATACATATAGCATAAACAAACAATAACAAATAATCATTAGTATAACATTCGAAATGAAAAAGAAGAAACTATTTACAAATTTACAAAGTAAAAAAAAAAAAAAATCCTTTATCAATTGTACTCTTTTACATGTACTTTGAACTTTACAATGATCTTTTCCTGACCAAAAAATAACAACATTTCATCGTATAATCATAACGGCACATAGTGTGTAATATTATATGCGGCGCCAAAACACACAGGTTTTCACAAATTAGATATCAACGAAATGACAACAAAGTGAACAGATTGTATAATAACTATAATGTTCAGGAATATCAATTTATTATGATATCATAATGAATTATTTGCACACAAAATGTATGCACCCGAATGTGTTTGATTGCCCGAAAGATATTATCAGTTAACTATTGATTGTTAACTGTTGAAAGGAATACATAATCGAACTGAGGAAACTTTTAAACCGTCTATAAATTATGATCATGAAATTATGAAGATAGAAATACGAGGGGTGTTTCAGAAATATTCTAAATTGAAAATTACTAATATGGAAAAAATAAAAATATTGTATACATCCAACCAAAATGTATATCAATAACTTCAACGCTCCTTGATAATAACAAATATTACTGATTTCAATCAACATGTATGCTTTTTAAAAGAACTGTTCCAATAATGTTACAAAGATACTGACGGCTTTCCATAATCTTTAGGTCCAACTTTGAATCTTTGTGAAACACCCCCATAATGCTATCAAGTTCGCAAATACTGCATCCACTCTACATATTCATTGTGTGCTTGCATAGTTGTAATCACAAAATGTAATGCATTTCATCCATATAATATATGACCCCGTTTAAGTATATTTATGTTAACTCGCATTTTAATAAATATATATTATCAAATCTAGCTGCTGACTTTGCATAGTTTATATTTTCTTTTCAAAATATACATGCATATTTACAATGGCAAGTTTATACATGTATCACAACGAAACATATTTGAACAACAATAATTTATATGTTAACTGGCATATAAATGAATATATATTATAATATATATTATCAAAATATTCACTAAAAATACAGCTGCTGACTTTGCATATTTTACATTTTCTTTTCAAAATATACATGCATATTTACAATGGCAATTATATACATGAATTACAACGAAACAGATGTTAACAAAATGTTTTATACACTAGCCAATATCACGTATCGTTATTATTTCGACCAATACAGATTAATATATTTCTAAAAACAGGAAGTTTTAAGTCCTAATCTTCTCATGTAAGCTCTTCTATAATGATATGTTTTTGATATATAAGATCATCTAGTAATTTCAGAATTTACGAATGGATACTACCTTTTGGTAGCAGTTTGTGTTTGTGTGTGCAATCTTGGATCCATTCAGTGTGTAAAATATTCTTAAAATAAATTAAAATGAACAAACATGCCAACAATCAACTCCTTTTTCGAAGAGTATCGATATAAAATGTATCATTTTTTAAATAAATGTATCAATTGAGACAAAGAAATTTAATCTGAGGCAACAGGAATAACATTCATTTGTATATTCTTGCTTATGAAACCCTGATTATCCAAAATTTGTGTTATAAAATCATGAAAATAGACCTGATTTTTAAATCTTTCTTCAGCCCATGGGCTCCTGCATAGTATTCAGGGTATTAAGGGTTTAATGCTAACATACGATAAAACCATTGTTACCAATATCTTCAAAATGTACCTTGATTTGCAATGATTAGAATATATCATTTATCAAAATACAATATTTTGTTCGATAGTACCTTTCGAAAAAGTTTTTCGGTTTGTGCATTTAAACCCTACACCACATTGTAATATAGTACATAATTATATTATACAATAAAAAAAAAACGAACTCGAAAAACAGTTTCAATTCGTTCAGTTTCAATTCGTTGATATATATTCAATTCAGTCACATTTTACTATTTATAATTACATGTACATTGGTTGGATTTCATCTCTTGTTTTTGTTTTTGTTTTAGTTTATTTGGCTTTTTAAATGGTTGCTCGATGTAAATGGTTAGACACACCAGCTATAACCAGGATAATCATGATGGTAGGACTAAGAAGGAAGCTCTATACGGTGAACAGCGCGTTTAATATAAGTTGAAACGTCAACATTATTTAGGTTTTATGACAATGCAACTCTGATATTCAACAATGTTTGTTTTATATTTTCACCTTTAAAAGATTGTTCTTTGAATTGCTCTTCATATGGCTCGTCGATGAATACTGAGGCAGGAATATTATCCGTGGGAGGTCTGCTATTACCACTGATAACCTTTTTACTTAGAATGTAACTCGTCAACAACACTAAAACGCTAAAACAAGACTAACATTTAGCTCATAAGTCAGCATTATCCAGTTACTTTAATCATGCGTCACTGATATCCAACGGTATTTGGTAATCCTTGACTACCCTGTCATCCCTGTTTGAGGGTCTCTGGGTGTGTGAATGCCTGTATGATGTCCATGGGCAGAAACACCAGAGCTAGATTGCTGCCCTCATCGGCGAGTCGTTGTTTCATCTGTGGGGAAAGCAATCATACACAAAAATTATTGCAAAATTCACTTACTAGTTCGATCATGTTTGCGTCATAATTATGTATTCAGAGAACTTCTGAAGACTGTACCAATTGTCCGTCTGTGATAACGTATGTACACTTTATTTGTTTATATTAAGGCAATATAAAAATGTAACTGAGTAGGGGGTGAAAATTATAGTAAATGAAAGTCATATGACTGAGTAATAAGCGAAAATGCAAAGTTATATTCACTAGCTTACTGCACGGACTTAGACTTATGCTTTGTAACACGAATACAATGAGGTACTGTACATTGGCGTAGGAGGCGAAGTGGGGACGGGGAGCTGCAGCCCCCTTGAGTTTTAAAAACGGCCATATTCTAGTAAAAAGCACCCAACATTCGGGCAAAAGTATGTCATATCGGAGAGAAGCATGTCATATTCGGGCAAACTCATATCATATTCGGGCGAAACCATGCCATATTCGGAAAGAGTCATAATTCGCATAAAAAGGAAATTGTTTCCAGGGGGTTAAATTTTGATAACCCTTTTTTATCAGGTGAATATGGGGAAGATGGTATTCGGGCAAAATACCTCAGCCACCCTGGAAAAAAAATGTGCCCTATGCCCATGGTATGGGAGAACCGCTAGAGTTCCAAGTAAGTTTTGAGGATTTTGACAATATTACTGGACCCCTTTAACTATAAAATGCACAAAATAATCTACCTCTTCCACAGATATATCCAGAGGTACTGGAACCTGGTTGATTTCGGTAATTCCCCAGTTAACAGGCTGTCCACAGATGATCTCTTTGGTTCGTAGTCTAGAATAAATTCCACTTCGAGCAATGAGGCGTCCTTTCACGATCCCCGTCACCTTTGAGAAAGTAACAGTTTACTACAATTTAGGTGACATATCCCTGATTTAATTAACTCTGAATATCCGTGGTAGATACCGAAAAACACTTGGTTGTTGCTTGTTTTTGTGTTATATTTGTGTTAATTTTCAGGTACTGTAGTACTGATAATGAGAAACATCATTCGGTATCGAATATATAAATAATATTATCAATATCAGGTCATTAATACATTTACAGTTCACTTACAATGAACGCTTACATTTATTTAAGACGTTTTTATGTACCGCGCCGAAATCAACGAGGTTATGATTAAACAGTAAAGGGATCTAGTAACTTTGTTGACAAGTGCAAAAAGTGATGAGTGATTAATACAATGTGAACTGGTGTGATCTAATAATTATGTCCACAAAGTAATGTGTGAACATTTCACGTCAATTGGGTGTTTTTTGGCCGAGCAAAAATGCAAAGTGATATTCACTAACTAATTGCACTTACATGGCTTAAATTATCCCGTAGACAATTTAATATCTGAACACTTCAATCGTAAATAATATTTGAACGAAATGGAAATTAGAAAAACCGAAACTTGTCCCGTACTTTTATTGTTATTATGAATATGATAAGTTATGAGAGAACCACTAAAGTTCCAAGTAAGTTTTGAGGATTTGGTAAAGTCCCTTTAAATGTTAAATTAAAAATATCCATCAATTTACATTGCACGCGATAAAGGAAGAATAATGTGAAAGCACAAACCTCGTTCCCTTGACCATCGTTACCGAACTCTAAACCGAGGTCGTCCACGGTTTGGTCGTCGGATAAGCACACATCACTCATAACACCGTGAGCGACTCTCTGAATGAGGAGAAGTACCTGTAGTGGTAAACAGATCACAAACAATTGGAAATACAAATAATTTAACATCACAATTTGAACTATATATACTATTAATAATGGTATCAATGTTAAACATTATAACTACCATATTAAACTCATAACAAATAACAATACTACTACTTTTACCACAAAAACAACAACAAAAACAACTACTACTAGTTCTACTACTACTACTACTACTACTACTACTACTACTACTACTACTACTACTACTACTACTACTACTACTACTACTACTAATGTACTACTACTAATGTACTACTTCTACTATTACTAATACCACTACTACTACTACTACTACTACTACTACTACTACTACTACTACTACTACTACTACTACTACTACTTCTACTACTGGTGTTATACCCCTATTAAAATAGTTCCATGTTATAATATAGCCCCATATATTGGAAGATACAGAATAAACCCAATATAGCTCTGTATTGGAATATAGCAGGTATACTATGGTTCATGAATAAATGTCCACTCCGTTTTATTAGTTTAATCCCCACCCCCTAGCCCCAACACTTTCTTTGTCAAGTAAGTTTATGTGAGCTTGATGCTCCCAGTGAGGACAAAGATGTGAGCTTGATGCTCCCAGTGAGGACAAAGAAGATTTGCACTGGACCAAACGCTATAGGATTAATTCCCCTAGCCTTTGTATAGAGTACCAGCAGAAATATGATAACCTGGAGATAAAGAGCAGGAACTGGTCAGCAAGTGTTTCCAAGTGCCATTCTGAATCCTGACTGCGCACGAAGAACACCTGTACTGAACTGTTTCTCTCTGTATCATTATTTCCAGGTAAGACAACATTATTTCTATCTTTGTATCATTATATCATTATAAATTGTATACATTGTATGTTATGATGTGAAGGTGACTATATTTAAGTTCAATCATACACTTTGTTAAATGAATGATATAAACTAGTAGTAGTAGAGTTTGTGAGACTAATTGAGTGCGAGAGAAGAGTTTGTGAAAAGCTATAGTTACTCTATAACTTGGTGAATATTGAGAATATTCTATTGTTAAGTTTATTATGTTAGTAATAATTATATATTGAATAATTATTAACATCTGACGTATGAAGTAAGTATAGAGAAACACAAGTTTCGAATAAGTAAGTTATAAGTTATATACTGTTACATGAAGAGATATAGCATGATTTGCTAACAGCTTGTGAGCAGTGAAGATTAACTTTGAGAGTTCGATGTGAACGGTACTTATAATACTTATACTGTGTGTTCCCCCAAACGTATGATTGTGTGTGTGGAACAAGCCAAACTATTTGTACATAGTGCGTGTAGATTAGACTTGTATATAAGCTGTTTTAGTTAACTTAGAACAGTAATTTAAAGTGTCTGGAATACAGAATAACTATGTAGGTTGGTAGTTGTGTTTGAAAGAGAAGATTATATGAATTCTTGGAATAAGAAAGCTTTTGATAGTTAAATTTTGGTCTCTCATTATTATTCCTCAATTTACTAGGGAACAGGAATTCTTGTCAATTTATATAGCTGTTATAAATTTGAGTAACCATTTTGATGCTAGTATTTAAAGTGCCACTGTTAGTTTTGATGTTTAGTTTAGTGATTTAATATATTATACTGAAGGGTTAACATTATTTAATAATATAATATTAAATATATTATCTGGCACTTGATTATTATATATAGTTTCTGGATAATTGTTATTGCGTTAGATTAGTGAATCATGTTAAATTAATAATAATCTAACTATAACTATTATAATACTTTGAGTCTTTTAAAATATGTATGTTTATGAATGGATCTATAAGTTGAAGTAGTATTGATTTAGTAACGGTTAAATGAATATGTTAGACTTTAATATAAACATGATGCATGTTTATGGGAATTAGACGAGAGTGTATAGTTGTATATAACGTATCTTGTAACTTGTTAATGTACATAGCACATTCATTGTTAGTATTTAGTCACTTTAGAAAGAAACACACTTAAGGATGAAATGGTTAAGAAGTGTGATGTACGAGATGTGTGATATTAATGGTGATGGTTATATATCAGTTATGATAAGAATACTGAAACATAATTTACAGAGTGTTTACTCATACGATATTGTTATTGTATTATGATTTCTATTATTGACTGACATTTATTATTGAGATAATAAATGTGCCATTCTGAATCCTGATTGCGCACGAAGAACACCTATACTGAACTGTTTCTCTCCGTATCATTATTTCCAGATTTAGGATTCTTGTTAGTTTTAACAAGCAAACCATCCCTACACACCATAGGGGTGTAACACTACTACTACTACTGCTACTGCTACTACAGCTACTACTACTACTACTACTACTACTACTACTACTACTACTACTACTACTACTACTACTACTGCTGCTGCTGCTGCTGCTACTACTACTACTACTACTACTACTGCTACTACTACTACTACTACTACTACTACTACTACTACTACTACTACTACTACTTCTACTGATACTACAGTTACTACTACTTCCTCTACTGCTGCTACTACTACTACTATACTTTTGATACTACTACTACTACTACTACTAATAATAATACCACTAATCTGCTAATGATAACAATACATTTTGTGTCATGGACTAGTACCTCTTCTCCGTCTGTTGTTTGGAAAAGATCGAAGACCAATCGAAGGAAAGTTGAAGACATTATCTGCGAATTAACCTTCCAAATGACGTCACCTACGTGTAGTTCGGAGAAGAGGTTGTCATCGTAGATAGCAGCCACACTAAAATATAATAAAACAACAACCACAATCAAAACAAAACGAATTTAACCACTTGCATTTAAGCCATTTGTAGCTTCGGAATTAAACATGGTCAAGATCCCATTTGCGAATATTTGAAACTTCAACGAAATGTTACATCAATAACTTGATTTCTCTTTGATATAAGAAAATTTTAATGATTTGTATATAAATTGTAGGTATATTCAAAGAACTCATTTGAGAATCAAACAAATAAACGAATGGCCTTCCATCATTTTTAAGTCCAACTTAGTGGTAAGTTCGACTTGGGATTTCTGAGAATCACCCCCTGGGGCTTGTTTTGTTAAACATTTCCAAATGTGGTAATTGTCATATTTTTGTAGCTGCTATGGCAACATCATAGTGCTCCATGTTGATTGGCTTTTAACAAAATAGTTACAATAATTGGGCATTTACAACCACTGGACAAGCTAGATAAAACGGGCCATGTTCACATAAATATAATTAGTAACGAATAATTACGGTATATAACAAATATGAAGGATATAATCATACTAAAGTGAGTGATGTGCAGTGATTTATAGCAAAATTGAACATCAGACATATGTCCAAGTCACATATGGAAAAGGTATTCCGTGTAGAAAATAGCTTCATGTAACATTAATGTACTTGTCATTTCAGCCCAGACGAAGGATCTGCTGGATTCGATAGCTCGGCCACTTACTTTGACTCAGAAGTATTCCGTAGAAGAATATGCTCCCTATTCACATAATGTACTTATTTTTTTTAACATTTGGAGGATGGAGTTTTTCATTACTGTTTTGGCACAAAATAAATGAATAAAATAAAGTAAAATCTAATCAAATTAAATTCAAATATAAACGACCAATTCCAAATATACACCGAAATATGTAGTGACTGTGAACTTTAAAGGGATAGTTGAGTTCTGGTAAGGAGAGTACAGTTTTAGTGAAACTGAATTTTAGTAACCAAAACCTGCATCATTACATTACAAACTAATAGTTATAACTAGAAAGGAACACAAAATTACAAATGACGTAGTAAAGATCATGTTATCATTCAAAAAGAGCCGTTAAAACGTAAGAGGGCGCTCTCTAAACACTCATCGGTGTCAAACATTTTGAATAAAATATTGTGCATGTGATGCTTTGTTGAAATAGTGATTAGATAGAGAAATAACCAACCACTATTTAAATACCTATTTTGTAACTTTTTTGAAAAGAGGAAGCATTTTTTTGAATTTTTAACGGCTGGTTCAAAATTCTCTAATAAACCCGGGGCCCGGGTTTATTACAAATTGTTATATTTATGGA
The DNA here is from genome assembly GCA_037951105.1 of Echinarachnius parma. Lineage (NCBI taxonomy): Eukaryota > Metazoa > Echinodermata > Echinoidea > Clypeasteroida > Echinarachniidae > Echinarachnius > Echinarachnius parma. The sequence goes on along the minus strand of JBAMJV010000557.1, from coordinate 138,284 downwards.
TATTTCAGCCGTTTCTGAACCGATTTTGATCAAACAAAGATGATTTTATTGTTTAAATATTATGCTCTTTCAAATTTTACACTCAGTTTTTCATTACCTCACAAACCAATTAAGTAGTCTAGCGCCCTCTCTACCAAAACTCAACTTTCCCTTTAAATTGTTGTACGGTAAAAATTGTATCAATATTCTTTACCATAATATGCCGCTGCGCCCAACGCTAACCAGTTTGATTTTGTCTGGTAACAGCATGGATTTAGGAACTGCTACTTCAACTTCTGCATCAAACTGATCATCACGGAATTTTCTGAATGAAAGAAAGAATTAGAATGAATAAATGTAAAGAAGCATAAATACATGAATAATGAAATGACAAAAAGGACATAAATACACGTACTCCTGAAAAGTAAGTAAATTGATAAATACATAAATTCATAAATTCATAAGATATATGGTGTAGTGAGGTACTGTCGCCTATAGACAATAACTCGTTTATGCACAGACTATTTCCTACTCTTATAGTTGAAATAAAGAATTTCACCGTAAATAACACATTCTCTACACAAGATTTAATCATCATTCTTCGTATAGTCCGCGCATTACAAGAATGCATTATATAACTCCTTGTAGCTAATGTTGCATGACTGCGTCTATAGAAAATCGTCATACATGCATGCTTCCGGGTATGTTTGTTTTGATTTTTATCATTAATACACATTTAATTGCATACATTCTTCGATAAGTGTATATTTTTGCGTCTCGCTACTTTGTGTCGCATAGAAAAAAGAATTAAAGCTTTTTTTTTGTTACCTCTTTGTGTTGACTTACAAGTAAGTAAAAAAAAAAAAGAAAAAAAAGTAAAGTGATAACTCTTATACATTTTTAAATTTTTTTAAAATATGTTCCACCCCCCTCAAACTCGCATGCCCCGATGGCATCATGTAAAAATATCATAATGTAGCATTTCAAAATGGATGCATATTTTTTGTCCTAATATACCTAAATAAATTCCATTTTATGAGTTGACTACGAATACCAAGATTAAATACGCACACAAAAAATTCAATTTCATTTGACGCTTTGTTGTAACAAATTGGTCAATAATTGGCGAAGATATGATTGTTTCAATTTTACAATCATAAGTCTTTTACACACACTATGTGGACTTAAAATGCCCATTTCTCAAAACATGAATTACCGACAAGTGCCGGGTTTTGTTATAGCCGGTGTGACAGGGATAAGTGTCCACCCAGGGATAATTGGCAGTGACGTCATTCGGAAAGATTTAAAATATTTTAAAAATTGTTCGAGCCTTCATACAGACGGAGACACACATACACACTCCAACACACACATACAGACATAGACACATGCAAACGGACATCAAACGAACAGTAATTTACTCATTATTATACAGATATTGACTGTCTAGAGGGGCAATATAACATTTGAGATCCTCGAGGGAAGTTATATTTTTGTCGAGGGACATTATATTTTTCCGAAGCGCGTAGCGCTGAGGAAGATTAGCATCTTTTCGCACGGCGACGGGAGTGCGGCTACAACGCTAATCTTAGCGGGGGGACGCACTCAGAGCGAAAATTTCCGCGTATCGTCCAAACCTACGAAGGTAGTTGGCCAAAATAGCGTAGTGTGTACTGCTACTACGGAGCGGTCTGGTAAGCCCTTACTTCAATGGGTCAGCCAGAGGTCAGTGGGGTCAGCCAATCAGCGCGCTTGGTCACTCGAGCAAGGAGACGTTCCGCGTATTCTTCACTGCGAAACTGCAAATAGATCGCGACGGTAGCCAGAGTACAGGGACGGTCACAGCTAATTTAAATCCCCCGTAATCGCACTCCCGTCGCCGTGCGAAAAGACGCTAATATAGTATTCCGAGACAAAAATATAACTCCCCAAGGGAAATGAAATGTTATATGGTTCCCGAAGGAAAAAGTCAATATCTGTTATATTATGATGACCTATATAGATACAAATCAAGATAAATAGAAATTTGGTGTTGAAATAAAATTATGGACAAGGGAATATCATGAAATTAAATCGAAATCCTTCCAGTAGAACAGACGTGTTGTTATCGAAATGCTGCGCAAAATGCTCCTTTATTCGACCTTCCTTTCAAATTTACTTTCGGATCGCGCAATCTCCGTAGAAAGCTTGACAACGCTGCGCGTGCCAGGATGCTAATACGCGCATAATTGTTCATTGTCATACCTATTGTTACGTCATACCTCTGGATATAACGGTGTTATATTCAGAGGTATGACGTAATTTACGTCATGAATGAAAATATAACGCTTCTCATCCTTGTAGCGATGGTCACGTGACAGCATTTTGACCAATCGCACATCAGTATCTATATAGGTCATATAATATGTACACTTAACTCATTCTTGACGTCACATCGACGCGTTTGACGTCACTCATACAACATTATACAAATGATGCGCAGGTATGAGTGGGTCGGTAGGAATTGTTTGCACAAGGTAACTATGGAACTGTTAAACCCACGAGGCGAAGCCGAGTGGGTTTAGACTAGTTTCCATAGTTACCGCGTGCAAACAATTCCACCGACCCACGAAATAAACTTGCGCATCATCTGTTTTATAGAATGGGCATTGTTACGCCCCCCAAAAAGTCAAAAAAATTAAAAATTAGAAAAAATTACCGGATGCATGAAATAATTTTACCGGACGCATGACATTTTTTACCGGACGCATGATTTTTTACCGGACGCATGAAATTTTTTACCGGACGCATGACATTTTTACCGGACGCATGAAATTTTTACCGGACGCATGATTTTGTTACCGGACGCATGACTTTTCATGCATCCAGTACAATTAATTGTCTGCACAAATTTTGCTCTCAACCAATCAGATTGCAGGGATTTATCAACCCATTCTATAATACCGTTTTTGTGTGTTTATTCAATAAAATGAACTTGAATACATATAAATTGAACTGATCTGCCACGAAACATTGCTTTTACACGTGACAAACACACAAAACCCACATTGACGGAGTGATTTTGACAGATATCCCTTGTTTTAATTTGCCCTGGACACCTGGACAATTATATATAAATGAAGGTAAATAAAGGATGCGTCGTCTTAAATCTTACCCAACGTGTGATTTGAACGCCGCCTGGATGTCCATATCCATATCAAACAATCCGCATACGAGATATAAAAAAAATAAGATGGGAAAAAGTTGAATTACGGTCAATTGAAAACAAAATATGATTTGTTACAATGGTGCTTTTATAATAAATG
>JBAMJV010000557.1:70000-130000 GCA_037951105.1 Echinarachnius parma | reverse complement strand
GGATAGGGTGTCTTTTCCAATGAAAGACGATACCAACAACAGTAATTTTGGTCCTGTAGTTTTTGTTTTAGATGTCAGGTGCCCATTTTTGTCAATTTTTACCATGTCAGTGCCAGTTAAATCGCACTTCGGGCCCGTAATACCATCGAACAACCATGCCCATTCTCTCGGCACACGGCTGAGTGCACACTTACAATGGCGCGCGGATTGCTCGCGTGTTCAATGGTATGACGGGCAGTAAGTGCGATTTATCAGGCACTGACTTGGAACAAATTGGCGAAAATGGGAACCTGACATAGTGTTACTCACAGCGCCCTAAAACAAAAACTACACAACCAAAATGACTGTTCTTGGTATCGTTTTACATTGGAAAAGACCCCGGGGGGGGGGGGGGGGCACTCATGTATAATGTAAGACGGGTATGTGCCGCTTAAAAGAACCCCGTTTTCACACCCGATTGCCGCTCTAAAGATACCGGATTTTCAAAAATTGCCGCTCCATAGACCCCCGGAATGACTTGGCTAGGTAGTTGAGTAGCGCCAAGTCCATATTCTTCTTCTAGTCAGCTCCTTGGACCACCATTTGAGCCTTTTTGAGGGCTTCCGTAGGTCTTTGGTAGCTCCAAGTCTATGTATTTTGTAGTTTTAGCCTGCTCCTTAGACCCCTTAACTCCCGTTTCAGGGTTTTTGTAGCTCCAAAGATCCTATATTTTTCCTTGTAGTCAGCTCTTAAAACCCCCATTTCAGAGTTCCGTGCGACACACCCCCGTCAAAAAATAATTCGAGTGCCCCCCCGGGGAAAATACACTCTATCCGATGTACATAATCATGTTGTTACTATATTTTGGGAAGTGCCCCGTTCCGTTTTTTTGGGCCACCCTCTATAGTCTAGTCGGAATACCCAAAAGGTACATTTTTTTTAAACTCACATTTTTGTAAACCTGAATGTGTCTAGTTCACAGATTGACATTCCATTAAAATTGTTCGACAAGTCACCAGTACTTATATGACTTATCAATCCTCGAAGCAAACGGACATTATCGAAATAATTAATTTGATGTATATACATCACTAAAAATGGCCCACTATTTATACGTAAAGAGATGACACAAATTATTTTGTTGCTGTGTCCCGTACTAACATGAGGGCTGCCATGTTTACATTTTTTTGGCAGACCCCCAGCAAAGATGTGACGTTTTTTGGATATAAAAGCTAAAATTTAATTCATGATCATGTTGAAAGAAGAGACAATTTTGTCTTTGTTTAAATACGTGCCACTACAACAAGCATATATCCAGGATTTTTACAAGGGGGGGGGGGGGGGGGGGAGGGGGTGTTATTTCGTCCGCAAAAATGTTCGAGGCCGAGGTCGAGACCACTGGTTGAGATTCGTGGAAGCGGGGGGGGGGGGGGGGGGGTCCAACACCATTGGTTATGATGGTCGAGACCAATACAAAGTGGACTCGAGAGAAAGGAGCTAGCTATGTGTCAAGCGGTTTGCATCTTTTTATTTACTGTTTTTTAAACAAATGTGTATGAAAGACGATACTCGGAAGATCTGAGAAGATTAGGACGTTGAAATATACATTCTAGTAGTGTCATATTAACATGAAGATCTTGCATTAATAAAATATCGTTACGATCATTTAAGAAGCATTCATTGCAACTCGTGTTTGCACTATAGATGATCACATATAAAATATCATATTTATCTTGGTTTAGCACAATCAAAGTCTTTCAACAGGTTCAATCAGATTTGTGACGTAATGGGTCTATTGGTTTTAACTTGATCAATTAATTTATCATTGTACTTCTGACATAAATTTGATATTTCATTACTGTGGTCGGTGAACTTGTGGTTCTTTGATGTTTAACTGAATTTGAAGTGATCTGCAAAAGAAGGTCACCATATTTTTAAGGTGCTATAACTTACTTATTATCAGCTCTGAAAAATATCTGCCTATCTTTATCTGGGCGCTGAATGCAGAAGAAGGCGTCCTTTCCATTTTTGGTGTCCTGTGCCTTGAGAGGGGGTGGGAAATCAGTGGTGCACGCCCCTATGGGGATCAGCTCATCAGGTTTCGCTCCTGGTTTCTGCGTCTTGCTGCCGAGGAGATACAACTTGTCATACTTTATGAGCTTCCAGTGGAACGGAGGAAACTCGTACTCGGTGGCCTGGTAAACGCAGATGGATAAAAAGGTTACAGTCAAACATTTCTCTTGGCTCTATGCGGTTTTTGATCCGGGATCCCGATTCACAAATGTATTGAAAATCAAGATTTCGAACGCGCTCGATCCTATTTGTCAAATTTGGGAGTCCGAATCCAAACGGCATCAAGCTTGACAGCAGCCCGATAACAGACCAAACTGAAAACGACAGCAATTTGAGACCGTCCCGGATTTATCGATTTGGGTTCGGCGTGGTGCCGGTTTGGATTCGGTATGGATGTGTGCCTCAATTAAGAATGCACACGGAATATGATTTGGTTTCGGTTCTGTTTAGGGTATTATACGATTTGTGTAGACCGAATTCATATCCCCCGCATTCGTCTCGGATAGGTATCTTAACACACACTGCATAATAACCATTGGCCCGAATACTCATCAGTGGGATAGTTGAGTTTTGGCAAAGAGAGTCGGTTTTGGTCAAACTGAATTTTAGTAACCAAAACCTGCACCATTACAATACAAACTAACAGTTATAACTCCACCATGCTCGAGAGGAATACAAAATTACAAATTACTAAGCAAAAAGCCGGTTATCATTAAAAAAAAGCGGTTAAAAACTCAAGAGGGCGCTCTCTAAAAACTCATTGGTTTCAACTATTTTAAGGGGGTAGTACAGTTTTGGTAAGGCTGAGCTTTAGTTACCAAAACCTGCACAATAACACTACAAACTAATAGTTATGAATCCACCATGCTCGAAAGGTATATAAAAGTACAAACGACTGATCAAAAAGCCTGTTATTATTCAAAAGGAGCCATTAAAACACAAGAGGGCGCTCTTTAAAAAAAGCATTGCTTTTAACCATTTTCCATACAAAATTATGCATGTAATGTTTTGTTGAAATAATGATTAGATAGAGAGATCATCAACAACTATTTAAAAACCTCTTTTGAAATTTTTTGGACAAAGTGTATGCATTTAAAAAAAAAAAAAAAAAAAAAATCATCGAATAAATCTGGGCCTTAGACTTATAACGATTGGATATATTTATTGATATTTCAGCCGTTTCTGAACCAATTTTGATCAAATAAAGTTTATTCTGCCATTTAAATTGTATGCTCTTTCAAAATTTACACTCAGTTTTTCATTACCTCACAAACAAACAATTTCGTGCAGCGCCCTCTATACCAAAAGTGAACTACCCCTTTAAATAAAATACTGTGCATGTGATGTTTTGTTGAAATAGTTATCAGATAGAGAGATAATAAACAACTATTTAAAGACCTCTTTTGTACATTTCTGAAAATAGGAAGCATTTTAATTTTTTTTAACGGCTGGTTCAAAATTATAGAATAATTGTGAGGCCCTACAATTATTACAAACAGTTATGTTAATGGATATTTCAGCCATTTCTGAACCGATTTTGATCAAATAAAGTTTATTCCGTCATAAAAATTGTATGCTCTTTTAAATTACACACTCAGTTTTTCATCTTCTCACACAAAATATTTGGTGTAGCGCCTTCTATACCAAAACTCAACTATCCCTTTAAGTCCGGCCTAAAAGACAAAACTACCGGTAACCAGTTAAGACATTTTGCACCTGCAGTTCCATTGATTGTTGCTATCCGCCCGAATGAGAATTCGGGCCAATGATTGTATGCGTTTTGTGGCCAGATTCGACATCCGGCAACAAGAGGATAAGCCTGGAAATTGTGGCTATATTCTCTTATATTTTAACAGAAAGAATCAAAACATGATACGATTTCCCCTTGAAAAAAAAGGTCTTTAGAAGAAAAGTCCCCCGAAGGGAATGCCCCTTAAACAATTGTTAAAATGATGTTTGCATTACTCACAAAGCGCATGACGTCATAACAAACAAATGCAACGTTCGCCTTCAGTGATGTCATTTGGCAACGCCCGACAAATCGCGAGGCTATGCCTCGGTCACACCATGCGTATTTTGCTGCGTATAATAAACAAAAATAGCAGTCACACTATTGCGTATCTAGCTCGTAAGTAGCTCGTATGCCGCTAGGAACCGCTAGAATTCCAATTGGATTTTTAGGATTTGGACAATTTCAGCTATATATTGAAAAAAAGAGTTTTGAATGTTATTGTAATCTAAGATTTTGTTTTTGTTTGCAGAGACATAATTGTTACCAATATACGTCACATTGGCGCAGTTTGAATCGCGTAGAAATCAGACCCCATATGCACTAAACCCCGCTAGTAGCTAATAGTCCTTTGATAAGTGTATTTCAAATGATACAATAATTGATCAACAAAAAGGTTCCCTAGACCGCAATTAGGGTTAGCTGGGTGAGCTAATTAGGTACCCACTAAGTTAACCCTAGTTAGCAGCTTAACTATCTTGTGCTTAATTCAGCTGTCATAAAAAGACTAAGCAAGGAACTAAGCTATGCGGGTTTTTATGAATACGGGTCCAGATTTATTCGCTTGTCGTTACATGGTTGTATGTATGTAAAAATAGCACATTGTGGAATTTCTTTTAATGACTCAATCTTGTAGTTATTTAAAATGACCTATACAACAAGCAGGACAAACAAAATGAGTGACTGTCGTGTAATGATGCGTGTAATGATGCGTGGATGGGGTTTCCCCACGAAATTTATGATTTTGCTCCGAGTAGAACCTATCAAATATTTGCTATAAAAAATAACTGTACATGACTACGCAAGGTCTTCTTCTTTACACAAACAGGACAGCTTTGACAATATAACACAAACACACATACATTAAAGGTTCAATTTAATTGGCAAATAAAAGATGCGTAATTAAGCAATCAAATGTACATTTTATACAAATAGCTTAATAATAAATCTTAAGGTGCACGCCTTTGACTTCCCAGCTAGAATTCTGTAATAAATGTTTTTCTTCTGAGTAATGGAAATATAACTTGATGTAGAAAAGAACCTAAATTATCATGAAACGTTTCATGATTCGTTTTAGAATTAAAGTCCTTGAATAATTCAAAGGGATAAGACACTTCGGGTCAAGTTTTAGTTACTAACACTACCATGCTTGAATTGTAGAAAAAACAATCATAACAGTTGACGGCTCAGTTGGGAGGTTTCTTTTATTCAAACAACACCTTGTTGTATTCGTATTAACAATAAAAGCATGGGACAGGTTTCGTTTTTTTCAAATTTCCCTTTCGTTAAAAAGATATTTACGATTGAAGTGTGCAGATGTTAAATTATCCACTGGATCGTCAAAACCGTGTACAAAGAGAGTGCAATGAGTTAGTGAATATCGCTTTGCATTTTTGCTCATTACTTGGCCATATAACGACCATTTAACTTGAAATTTTCACACAACACCAAGTGGACATATCAGATAACAACAATATACATTGTATCAACCACTCATCACTTTGCACATGTCAACAAAGTTACTAGATCCCTTTAAGGGGCAAAATTTACCCTTTTTTCTTAGTGTGTTCATAAGTAAATACATTAAAGTTAACTAAACAAAATAGAGCCTGAGTAGACATTGGGACCACTAGAAGTGCCATATTATATTTATGAAATTTATGATTTTTTGTGTGGATAAAACGGAATATTATTGTTTTAGGGAGAATAACACCTGACAAATCATTACTACTACCACAATTTAATAATTTTTCCTAATCATTTGTTCATATCAATTCCAAATCAATCTGTTGAATTAATGAACACTACAAAAAATAACAATGGATACAATTTATATGGAAGAATAAGCCTGAAAAAATAAGCAGAAAACTGTTGGTTTATATGAAAAAAAAAGGATTAACAATGGTAGATGTAAACGTGTGTTAAAGGGGCTATGTAATGCGAATACATGTTGACTTCTATTTATCTGTATTAGTGTATACATCAAATATTTGTAAACTGTTTAACCGAAATATGTTTTGTTGATTTTAAAATATTTTTGCAATTATTTTGTTCATCTTGCTATGGCAAGCCTAAGCCCCACCTCTTAAAAAAAAACTCTCTAAGAGTGAAATTCTGTATATGACCTCATCTGTCAATCACAACTCAGTTACTTGTAAGATGAACAATGCACCTTCGCCCAGGCTGAGCGCCTGCTCACAATAGTATCACATCTTTGAATACACTTCCAACCCACACAATTTCAATTTCAATAGCAGTTGCTACATGTATGTCAGAAAACCTCGACCATCATAAGAACAAGAAAAGCACTTAAAAGCTATTGACATCACCGGTCAGCTTACATTAGATGTGAGATTAGTAGAAAGCTTTGGAATGAAACCTCAAATTAGATTCATGAAAAAAAACTCAAGTTAGAATTGAGTTCACTTAGCTAAAAACAATTTTGGATTTGACGATAAAAGTAACGATGATGCGCTCTTAATTGTATTATTATATTTAATTAAACAAAAGATGTTTATTTACATAATGGATAGGACAGGTCCTCACTTTAATATGTTGAACAGGAAAGTTGTACAACATAAAGATGTGAAGTATATTCAATCTGCATCTGGTATGGAGAAACATGTTGTTGCTATTAAAGTGGCAGTTGCTCCAACCTTTGTTGGTATGACAAGTCTTAGAGAAATGAGGCTCTATTATGAGTTTGTTTCAGCATGTATATAGATGTATTATGTATACATGATTCTTTGAAGATAAGCAATAAATAGCCCTTCAAAGCTGTTTCAGTAAAAAAAAAAAAAAAAAAAAACGTGGGTGGTAATATGTAAATAATTAAACTAATGCAATAACGTTTTGATTAAAAAGGTGAGTATTGAATGAAACTAATACAATAATATATTTGATTACATTAAGGCACTTACATTAAAAGGCAGTAACTTGTTCTTCTTCTTTAACAAGGAGAGCATGCCGTTGTAGAGTTGCTGGCCCTCCATAGCAATGATTGAAGCGTCTGGAATCGCGGCCATCATTCACAATCGTGGTCAAGCGTTGGTCAGTTATAATTCATAAGATAGATCATACATAAATATACATCCTGTTCTCTCTTCTACGAGAATGTTTGTATTAATTCCTCCTGCGACGATTTGCATGATATAAATAAAATATGTAATTTATGCCATCGAGCGAGCATGGCGGAAGTATTCTTGTTTCCAAACCGCGTTTTCTAAACAATGATAATTGATCACTCCCAAATTATTATACGCCTGTACGTAGCATAGGTTTGCCCGTCCATTTTTAAAAACTTTTGTCATTCAATTTTATACATATTTACTTCAATTTCGTCACGAGGAGCCTGAAATGTGCTAATGCTAATTCTAAATTTTTGTCTATCGATGTCACAAATAGTCCTCTCAATTTAGTTGTTTTTCACACAATATCGTCAAGTGCAATTCAAATTCGTTATTCACAGTTGCTGAACACATATGTGACCGACGAATGTGAATAGTAATGAACGATAAAGTGTGACAAATGACTAAATTTAGTGGAATTGTTTTTGAAATTGATCAACAGAAGATGAAATTTATAGGCTTGGCTTGACGAAATTGAAGTAATTTGTTTTTGATTGAAGTAATTTGTTTTTAATTGAAGTAATTTGTTTTGAATTGCATAACAAAAGTTTGAAAATGGATGGAAAAACCTATTTCTGCTTATACATTGCTTGAATACAACATATGACAGACTGCCCGGACTGCCATCAGAATAAAGTGGAAGAGGTTGGTCGACTAGTAAAACAGATTCTTGCCGCCCTATTCAAACTATTTGCAGCAATTGCTCTCATTTTGCGAAAAATACCGTCTGTAACATGACAATGAAGTAAGCTATGGCACAGCTGTGTAATTACAACAGATTCGGGACTGAGTAAGTAGACTAGCTCCTTCTTTCTACATGAACGACTTTTGCCAAAAATGGTTAAAGCTCAACAATACAAATATGATGATAATAGAATTAGGGGAACTTGAGCGATGGTATTGTGCAATTGATCATCTGTTTAGGGACATTTTTGGTTTGTTTGTTGACCTTATCCAAATAGGCGCGTTGATTTGAGTTAAATTAATATTTAGATAATTTTAAAAATTATGTTTTCATCATTGTAGTATGTTTAAAAAGTATCATGTGTGTGATTTCATCTGGGTCGATTTATGTCATTTGAAGAGTTAATACCGACACGTATTACACAACAGATAATGTACATTATCCTAATTTTAATATACTTTATTAACTTTAAAATTTGTAATTGAAGACAAAATGGTAAATATGACTTCAGCTGTGTACAGAGCTATGACAATCTGCAAGTCTGCAGTAAGCACTTAATAACATTTTAGCTCATTGCTTGGGAAACTTAACAGCCATATATCTAGTATCTAGTAGACAAGCAGTTTTCAGCAGTATTTCCATATTCATATATCTATTCTGATACATTTGACGTTGCGGGCCTCTTTCACGTTAAATGAACTGTCATACTCTGGTACACCCTTTTGTATGATAGTTTATGTATTACAAACCTGTGGCCATATTCATAAAAGCCCGATAGCCTATCTGTCAGCTAGGCCTTATCTCCTTGCCAAAATGCCAGTTTGGACGATAACTAGCGGGGAACTCACACAACTCGCTTGGGTGATCACCTTTGTTTTCACAAACCAGTGCACAACACACACGTGCATAGATATGTTTTTAGTAATGTGTGTAGATTTTGCACGCTGTCTATGCCCTTACCATATCGACCAATCAACGAGCGTCTAAGCCCTGTAATACAATAGCCATTTAAAATCTTCGTAGCGGGTTGCTAAATCGTAATTCAAGAAGCACTGCTAACCATACCGATAACAAGCTAACAACTCGGATGATCTAATGTATTCATCGTGGCTGTCATGGTAACATTCCATCTGTTGCAAGTTTGTTTGACATCGCATAAAAGCGCAGTTTACTCGAACGTGTGAATGAACGAATTGTTCCTTATTGTTCCAATCATAAAAGCGTCTTATGTGTTCTACAACGTGATGCAGTATAAGGGGGGGGGGGGGTAGTAGAACATAATTGTCAAACGGGGGGGGGGGGGGGGGGGGGGTAACTTGTGTCCAAAACAAAAAGCTTGCTATAATTCTTAAATGTAAGGGTGTTACTGTAGATATGAGCGTGAGTAGGAATGATGGTTTTTTTGGGGCGGGGGGGGGGGGGGGGGGCGGGGGGGGGGGAGCGGATCACGCGTAAACACATGTTTTCATAGCCACCCCAATACAACCAAATACATCTCCCTCCTCATTACGATCAAGCTCCTCCACGCTTATAATATGATAGCATGACAAGGGAAACTATTCAATTGCAGTGAAAAGTGACTAAACAGAAACGAAATTGCATTAAATAGTATTATATATAGATATATTCATCAAAACAGAATTTAAATCACATACAATCAATCCGAACTGCAAAAGTAAGCTAATGTCACAAAAAGGACAAATAAAGGTAAATTACTCTCCAGATAAAAACATGTAATTTAAGCTGATAAAATATGTTATTGCTGAAGTACAAGGATGCTAGGGCAAACACGGAAAAGTATGTTACTTGGGGAACTATTTTGAACTAACATCACGCTATCATAAAAAATCTCTTATATCCCTTATTCGAATATTCCCCTTGCCATGTTCACGATCGCGCCACACGCATATACACACAGAAACCGGGCAGATTGTTACTTGCTAACAATTTAGAGGTACATCAGAGTACCTCTAAATTTTTGGTCCAGTGTCGCTAAAATTTGTCCTATCTGGCTTTGGTGAATAAGAACAAATTAGCTGGGTGTTAAGTCGGCATTCAACTTCACGCCTTTGTTGTAAGTCCAACAAAGCTCTATTCAGAACGTCCCGCATAAATAGATTTCAATGCATTTAGTCGGCACCGCAGATCTATTGTTGTAATTGTTCGCATTTCGACTAACAATGTCGTGGAATACCAAATGCTTGTGGAATTTAGACAGATGGGTTGTCATGCTAGGCCAGGTCTTGACTACGATAGCGAATTTAGCCTATCGGCCTTTTGTGAATACCAGTTAAGCCTAGCGGACATCGAAATCGTAATTTGATCAACCAACTAGCTTATCGGGGTTTTATGAATATGGCCACAGGCCTTTATCATGCCGTATCTATTGAAATTTCACAATCATGAAACGTTAACCTGTTCACTACGAGATTCTGAAATCCCCATAGACTTTGTACATAGCCACAAACCCGTGCGGCAGAGGCGTCGATCCGTTTTTTCGATTGGGGGGGGGGGGGGGGGTGTGGGGGTGTGGGGGTGGGGGCGAACTTTTCCGGAGTCATCCGTGGGAGAGCTAAAAGCCCCAAGGTTGGATGCCCGGAATTTGAAGACGGGGTGGGGGGGGGGGGGGGGGGGGGGGGGCTTATAAAATAGTTTTCAACCGGATGACACGCCAGCAGGTGGTCTGGGTACGGAGCCCCAGAAGTTTTGGGGTTTTAGCAGTGTAAGGATTTTCCCAGGTCCTTTACCTATGAGTTAGAATAGAGATAAACATGGAGTGGGTTAAGCGAACCACTCAGTTGAATAGCCCTTTGGTATGCGCATTATGTACATGGAATGTGCACTGTAGTGTAGATTGTGTTTAGGCCAACAGGTATATGGCATAGTGGATAGTGTGTGTGCTATTATATGTGTATACTGCTAAGGCATGGCAGGCAAGCCATGCATGGTGAACAGGTACAATAGTTGTTGTTGTAGCGTAGCAACCCTAGTTGCCTAGAGCCTTTGTTCTGTGGATACTTGCACTGGGTGTGTTAGCAAGGCAGTGAAATTGCATTGCAGTCTTAATTTTGTCGCCGTTCGTGAAAGTACTGCGAAGCAGAGTAGCTCGCGCTCTCTGCCAAATTTGTAGGGAGTGGCACCGGCTGAGCCAGCCAGAGATGCCCACCAGAATACCAGCCTGCTACTGTATTTAGTTATTGCAGCATGCAGCGGCTTGTGTGCGTAGTATACGGCCCATTGAAGTCGTTGGGCGTGGCAACAGCAGTGACAGTGCCAAGCTGATATTCCTTTCCCCTTGAGGCCAAATTGTAAGTACTACTTGGTTTATATATTATTGTTCTATAAGCATTTCAATGTTTAATACCTTGATATATATAGGTGCTGCATCTGTTAATTTAATTCGACTGCATTAAGCACTGCAGCGTTAGTAGAAATCTGAGTGAAAGTGTGGTGGTAATTTCTCTTTTGGAAAGGATAAAATAACAATATTGGACAGAAGTGAGTTCATTATAAAATGTTGCTCTAACTTTTGTAGCTTGTTAATATATATTAATTGGAGAAATGCCTCATGTTATTTGATAATCTTGTAAGAATAATAGGACTTTGTAAAGCCCTAATTTGATGTTTACACTTGAGAAAGGGCTTGAATGAAGCTTTGATTATCTATGATTATTTTAGGGTTAATGAATTGCATGTGAATTCAAGCCAGGTGTTGTCAAGTGAATTAGAAGTGAGTGTCTTAAAGGAAATATTTCATGTAGGTATGTGGATATGGTTTAGACATAGGTAGGCCATCCATTCTTTGGCTGTTTGTTCTTTATAGATGGCGGTCGTCCCCGACTCCGTATAGGGTCATCTTTGACTACCCTTAGGGTCATCTTCCAGTTTCGTCATAGTGTCATCGTCATCTCGTCATGAACTTCGTCTTCCCTTCGTGGTGTAGGGTCATCGTCCTCTGATCGTCTCGCGTTCGCCTGGAAGGTCAACGCAAGGTCATCAGGACCGACTCGTCGATTGCTACAGCTCGCGTAATGAAGAGTTCACGTCTCACCCTGTGTCGCGTTGTGAACACCCCACTAGTTGGACACCATAGAGTAGAGTCACCGTAAATTAGCGCCATCGCTCGCGTCCGTAATGTATGGTGACCTTTCCTGTTTATGTCTTTTGGACACTTAAACAAAGACTCAAACTAATCCTTTCTTGTTGTTGTTTTATTCAAGACCCTTCTTTTGCTATTCCTCATTGGTTATTGCCAATTTAAGCATGTGTTTTGTTTATCGAATGTTAGCTACCAGGAGTAGCCAATTTAGATACTGATATAGGCACTCACTTGTGTGGGTCATTAACTCAACTATTATAGTCTTCATTTGGCTTTGATTGTTGGAAGCTTTCCACTGAATTGAAAGATAAGCAATAAAGTTAACTTTGAAGTGTATAACTTGTGTCCCTGTAATTATTTGGGTGGCTAAGCGGCCTTATAGACTTAATGAGTTTAGAGAATTAAACCACTCTTACATTTTTGGGGGGCTTGTCCGGGAGACGCTTAGCTGTAACATTTCCAAGCGTTTATAGGGTACTATGTTCTAGTTAAAAGGTAATTGTTACCCCTGTCCATAAGCTGTGTACTGTAGGTGATGTTTTAGGATCACTGATGCTAAGAGATGCTTATTACTGTTCTCGATTGTTCACTTTCAGGTACTTAGTCTGGCCACTGTGTAAGGCGAAGGGAACGTTTGCAGAGCCACTGACACTGTTTCAGCCTTCAAGAAGTTGCGGTTTGCAAGCAAGCAAGCGAGCATTGAGCAAGCGCTGGATTCTGGTGAGTGCAATTTGTTTTGCCACTATTACACACCCAGAAAGTATCACAGAACAAAGACTCAGTAGTAATTTAATCTGTAGGAAGTATAAGCTAGCAATATGGATATTAGATTGTTTGACATAGGGAAAGACTTAGGATATAAGGGACAGGAGTTAGTAGCCTTTGTAGAGAAGACGGCTGCAGAAATAGCAAAGAAGGTAAAAGAAGATGATACTAAAGCTAGAGATGACAGGAAGCTTGCTAGGGAAGAGAGACAAGAGGAGTTGGAGCTGTTGGAGAAAAAGTTAGAACTGGCTCGTCTCCAGGGAGACCAGCAGTCGACAGGTAATGGTAATGGTAATGACCGCCGTTATTTGGCCCCGTCCCCGAAGCTTCCTCGGTTCGACGAAGGTAAGGATAACATGGACGCCTACCTTGACAGGTTCGAGCGATACGCTCAGAGTCAGGGTTGGCCTGAGGCAACGTGGGCCATAAGTTTGAGTGCTCTTTTACAGGGCAAGGCGTTGGACGTATACGCAAGGCTTCCCACAGATCAGGTAGGTGAATATAAATTAGTGAAAGAGGCGTTGCTAAAGAGGTTTGAACTAACCGCTGAAGACTTTAGGAAAAAGTTCCGAGGTTCGGCCCCAGAAGCTGGAGAGACGCCGAGTCAATTTGTCGTCCGGCTGGACCACTACTTGCAGAGGTGGGTGGAGCTTTCCAAATGTTCACGTACGTTTGATGGACTTGTGGATCTGTTGCTCAGACAGCAGCTTGTTGAGAAGGGAGGTCAGGATTTGTCGTTGTTTCTTAAAGAGAGGAAACTTAAATCAGTATCCGAGATGGTAGGCTTCGCTGACATGTTTGTAGAAGCACATGGTGGGCGTGGTTGGAGTTCCAAGAAACCTTACCAGAATGTTCGTACACCGGAGGCTCCGTCAGGAATACCGGTTCCGAAGGCGAATTCTGGGGGTAAGAGAGGAAACGAGCAGAGGTCTCCTCCATCGGTGCGTAGACAGGTTGGTCCATGCTTTATATGCAATCAGATGGGACACCTCGCTTCAAGATGTAGGGTTAGGCAGCAGTCAGCCATGGGTCTCGTGAGTAATCTTCCAGGTCCGCTGCGTGGTCGCAGACGGCGTAGAAGTAAATCCCCTCCTCCGGAGAAGACACAAGATGAAGGTGAGCAGCAGTCGCAGAGTTCGTGTCCTACATGTGGTGATAGTCTGAATCCGAATCAGGAGATTGGATTGTTGTTGTTGACGTCTACCGCATTCACGGTTGCAGCCTCCAATGTTGTGAGTGATAAGCTGCAAGTCTTGTGTGTTGCATGTCAACGTAGATGGCGTAACCAGCTCCCAGTTGTGGATGGTAAGATTGGTTCCCATGATGTGAGTATCCTCCGAGATACGGGTTGTTCAGGTGTTGTAGTGAAGAAGTCGTTAGTGTCGGCAGGTCAGTTCACAGGTCAGTACAAGCAGTGTGTGTTGATTGATGGCACAGTTCGCAGATTTCCCACGGCAAAGGTTGAAATCAAGTCACCGATTTTCGTCGGCATTGCGGAGGCTTTGTGCATGGATTCCCCTGTGTTTGATGTAATTCTCGGCAACATCGCAGGTGTAAGGCCGATTGATGATCCACTTCCAGATTGGAAGTCGGGTGTTGTTGGATGTCCTCCCCAGGAGAGCGTTGGTATGGCTGTCCAGACTAGAGCCCAGGCTGTTCAGGCTAAACGTCCAGTACGTCCCCTGAAGGTCCCTTCAGCCATTCCTGATGTGTCGGTAGAGGATATCAAAGAGGCTCAAGGTAATGATCCAACACTGAAGAAGGCCAGAGAGCTGGCTAGTGCAAGTAAGGTTGGTGAGATTAGGCATGGCTCTTACGTCTTTGACCGAGGACTGCTATACAGGATTTTCGAACCAAAGTCGGTGACAGATGGAAATCTTGTTAGGCAGTTAGTTGTTCCCAGACCCTACCGGCGGACCGTTCTAAAACTTGCTCATGAGGGCACCTTAGGTGGTCATCAGGGGGTCAAGAAGGTCACAGAGAAGGTAAGGTCCAATTTCTTTTGGCCTGGCGTACAAGCTGATGTTGTGCGCTTCTGTAGGTCCTGCGACATTTGTCAACGGACAGTGTCGAAAGGTAGAATTCCGAAAGTGCAAATCGGTAGGGTGCCTGTTATAGACACCCCCTTTCGGAGAGTTGCTGTTGGTTTGATTGGTCCTATCAAACCAGATAGCAGCAATCGTTTCTGTATCCATTGCAGGCGGTTGAACCGAACAACAGTCGAGTGATGAGGTGGGCTCTAACCCTCCAACCCTTTCGGTTCCGAATCGAGGCGATTCGTGGCTCGGAGAACGTTGGAGCAGATTATCTCAGTAGAACTGAACTGTAAACAGTAAAATACGGCTCAGATGGAAATTGAAGTAAATGCTTTAAATTAGGCCACTTTTGTAATTTTCTGTTTGGGAGACGAAATTCTGTGGAGAAAGAGACTCCAAAAAGGTCAGTATTTATTTACTCATATTTTCTTTTACGTCTCTAGTGTGGACTAAATACGAGTGGCAAGGAAAAGGTACGTGGATTGATTTTACTTTATGGTACAGTTTGCTGGGAAAATTGGATATATTTTTATAGAAAATATGGTATATTTTCTTGAAGCGGGGGGCCATTGTAAGGATTTTCCCAGGTCCTTTACCTATGAGTTAGAATAGAGATAAACATGGAGTGGGTTAAGCGAACCACTCAGTTGAATAGCCCTTTGGTATGCGCATTATGTACATGGAATGTGCACTGTAGTGTAGATTGTGTTTAGGCCAACAGGTATATGGCATAGTGGATAGTGTGTGTGCTATTATATGTGTATACTGCTAAGGCATGGCAGGCAAGCCATGCATGGTGAACAGGTACAATAGTTGTTGTTGTAGCGTAGCAACCCTAGTTGCCTAGAGCCTTTGTTCTGTGGATACTTGCACTGGGTGTGTTAGCAAGGCAGTGAAATTGCATTGCAGTCTTAATTTTGTCGCCGTTCGTGAAAGTACTGCGAAGCAGAGTAGCTCGCGCTCTCTGCCAAATTTGTAGGGAGTGGCACCGGCTGAGCCAGCCAGAGATGCCCACCAGAATACCAGCCTGCTACTGTATTTAGTTATTGCAGCATGCAGCGGCTTGTGTGCGTAGTATACGGCCCATTGAAGTCGTTGGGCGTGGCAACAGCAGTGACAGTGCCAAGCTGATATTCCTTTCCCCTTGAGGCCAAATTGTAAGTACTACTTGGTTTATATATTATTGTTCTATAAGCATTTCAATGTTTAATACCTTGATATATATAGGTGCTGCATCTGTTAATTTAATTCGACTGCATTAAGCACTGCAGCGTTAGTAGAAATCTGAGTGAAAGTGTGGTGGTAATTTCTCTTTTGGAAAGGATAAAATAACAATATTGGACAGAAGTGAGTTCATTATAAAATGTTGCTCTAACTTTTGTAGCTTGTTAATATATATTAATTGGAGAAATGCCTCATGTTATTTGATAATCTTGTAAGAATAATAGGACTTTGTAAAGCCCTAATTTGATGTTTACACTTGAGAAAGGGCTTGAATGAAGCTTTGATTATCTATGATTATTTTAGGGTTAATGAATTGCATGTGAATTCAAGCCAGGTGTTGTCAAGTGAATTAGAAGTGAGTGTCTTAAAGGAAATATTTCATGTAGGTATGTGGATATGGTTTAGACATAGGTAGGCCATCCATTCTTTGGCTGTTTGTTCTTTATAGATGGCGGTCGTCCCCGACTCCGTATAGGGTCATCTTTGACTACCCTTAGGGTCATCTTCCAGTTTCGTCATAGTGTCATCGTCATCTCGTCATGAACTTCGTCTTCCCTTCGTGGTGTAGGGTCATCGTCCTCTGATCGTCTCGCGTTCGCCTGGAAGGTCAACGCAAGGTCATCAGGACCGACTCGTCGATTGCTACAGCTCGCGTAATGAAGAGTTCACGTCTCACCCTGTGTCGCGTTGTGAACACCCCACTAGTTGGACACCATAGAGTAGAGTCACCGTAAATTAGCGCCATCGCTCGCGTCCGTAATGTATGGTGACCTTTCCTGTTTATGTCTTTTGGACACTTAAACAAAGACTCAAACTAATCCTTTCTTGTTGTTGTTTTATTCAAGACCCTTCTTTTGCTATTCCTCATTGGTTATTGCCAATTTAAGCATGTGTTTTGTTTATCGAATGTTAGCTACCAGGAGTAGCCAATTTAGATACTGATATAGGCACTCACTTGTGTGGGTCATTAACTCAACTATTATAGTCTTCATTTGGCTTTGATTGTTGGAAGCTTTCCACTGAATTGAAAGATAAGCAATAAAGTTAACTTTGAAGTGTATAACTTGTGTCCCTGTAATTATTTGGGTGGCTAAGCGGCCTTATAGACTTAATGAGTTTAGAGAATTAAACCACTCTTACAAGCAGTTTAGGACGGTCAAGATGTATGTAGAAATACAAAGGCTATACATTTTTTTACAAAAGGGTTTTGTATAGCGCGCACTGAAAGCGTTTTGATAGCTTGAACCCCTGAATGGGTTAAGTAAAGGGGTTACCCAATGGGACCTCAATGGGGGTCCAGGAGATGGAGCCCCCGGAAGCTCCCGGATTGTACACATTTAGAAATGTGTAACGAAATGGTAAAAATGTTTAAAAAAGGGGATAGAGAGAAAATTTAAAGATTATAGGATGCCCATCGGCCCCACCTTTGCGTATGTTGCTGCGCATTGCTGCGCTATGCGGGGTTTATCAATACGCAGCCGTGCCCAGCAAAACGCGAAAAATATGAAAGTAGCAGTGACTATTGCGTATCTAGCTCGTAAGTAGCTCGTATGCCGTTCGTACAAAGACTGTCTATGATTGCCTCTGGCCACACTATAGCTCGCTGTTGCTCCTATTAGTACGTATCAATATGCAGTTAATTGCTCGCCACGTTGCGTATGTAGCTCGTTCTTTGCTCGTATGCCGCTCGCTAGCCACTCGCACCAGTTGGTTTCGTTGCGTCTCACTGCG
The DNA here is from genome assembly GCA_037951105.1 of Echinarachnius parma. Lineage (NCBI taxonomy): Eukaryota > Metazoa > Echinodermata > Echinoidea > Clypeasteroida > Echinarachniidae > Echinarachnius > Echinarachnius parma. Next base: position 112,272 of record JBAMJV010000557.1, on the reverse strand, counting down.
TATTCGCTCGCTTTAGCTCGGCTGTAGCCTCTTGACAAGGCATGTCTCGTCTGAGCTGAGTTGAATGCACGGTATAGTATGCATTATGCAGGAACGACTGGACAGCGCGACTACCCTGCACAATCATTTGGCGAGACAGCCTCTTCTCATCTGGATCGCACGTGAATTCACCACTCGCCAGATAGCCTCCATCAGGCGTTCAGTCGTTCCTGATCCTGCATGCAGCGCAGCCATTGCTTGCTGGAGACACGAAGCCTTGTTAAAGGCTAGCTCGGCTGTTGTTCGTACTGCTTCGTGCCAGCTCGCTCTATATTACAACGTACCAGCTCGCTCGGGATGTGGCGGTGTATAAATACTGGTCATTTTGCAGAACAGGGTATAGTTATTAGCATATTAGCTTATAGCAAGTCTACATCTATATATAGACAATACACAATTAAACAAAATACATCTAATGACCACTACGGCACTGCAGCAGAGCTCCGCCTTACAAAGGCTTAAACCTTTAGATCATCTGGAAGAAGAAAAAACGAATTATGATTTTGAGCAAGAGAAACTGCTGCTTGAGCTGCATCGACGAAGTGTCCCTCGAAGTTGTTGGGTGCGGTCCTGTATTTGCCGGAGACAGGACCAACAACCAACTGATGAGGGAGCTGGAAGACGAAGACCACGAAGCAATCATGAACTTTTTTAGGGTAATCCTGGTAATGTTTAAAAAGTCAGAGAAGACTACATCAAATACTCGAGAAGTAGGACTTATTCTTTAGGGAAGCCCTTTCGCCCGTCCTGAAGCTGGCCATCACCTTCATACAACTGACCACGAATGACAGCTACAAGACGCTCATGTATAGCTTCAAGGTAGCCCACAATACAATTTCTCTCATAATACGTGAGGTATGTACTGCCATCATGGAGGAAAATGCTAACGAGTTCGTGAGGTGCCCTACCTGCCCATCGGAATGGAAGGCAGTCGCCCAGGGCTTAGAAGACCGACGAATTCTCCCCATACCATCATGACCATTGGTGCCATAAACGGCAAGCATATTTCAATCAAATGCCCGAGGATAGTTGGCCATTACCATGATTATTGTACTCTATTGTACCCATGGCCCTTGTCGACACCGAGTACAATTTTGGTTTGTGGGTAGATGTCGGATCCAAAAGGTCTACCTCTGATGTCCAGTGTTTCGTCCGTGAAGTTGACGAGGCCCTTCCTCTGCTTCCTCGCCACGTTCGTCGTCCCTGGCTTCCTTTTTTGAGGCAGGTACCTTGGCTGCTGGGGGCAGTTCATTTCCTGAGGCTCCTGAAGGCAGTGCGAGCTCCGAGCTGGGATCCTCTTGTTCAGCCAACGCATGGTGACTCCGGGGCGGGCGGGTCGATGGGGACCTAGGCAGCTCACTGACTTCGTCCTCGTCACTCCCTTCTTCGCTTCATCTGGCATCTTCTTGTTCGATCAGTATTTGTAGCTTCTTCAAATGTTGACTGCGGTATAATTCCAACCCATGTAGCGTGCAGAACAGCGACGTCGGTCGTCTTGCTAGGCAACTTATCGTAGCGCTAGCGAGCTAAAGCGAGGGCCAACCAGTGACTGCGAGTTAAAGCGAACGGTGTAGGAGCTAGACCTGCAGCGTAGCGAGCGGCAAGCGGAATGGTTCGTGCTGCTGCGAGTGGTGTGCGAGCAATAGCGCAGCAATACAAGCAATCGTGCGAACGACAACGAGCTAAAGCGAGGTAAATCGTGTGGGAAACGCAGCTATAGGCAGTGACACGCGCTCCAAAAAACAGAAGTGCGAATGAGTGCGTATACTTGCGTTAGGTTACTCGCTGTCGCTCGATCGCCTGGCTGTTGCTCGCATTCACATGTTGCCACTCGCATGAGCTCGTAGGCAATTTGACATTGCGTTTGCTTGAGAGTTTAGAAAATTTAAAAACTAGCGAGCGACCAACGCAGGCCTATGCGCTAGTCTGCGTATTGAGTACGTAGTGAATTCGCTACCTTGTGCTTTATTGGGTATATCTGCGTATGTATGCGTTCGGGCAATACGCAAGCCCAATACGCAAAGGTGTGACAGGGACATTATGCCTCGGTCACACCTTGGTATTATGAATCACATATCCTACTCCACTCTATGTATGTCGAGCGTCTGACTACAAAGCAGTAGGTCCTTTAAACAAATGTTATAATGGTCTTTGGTATGACCCGGCCAGGGTTCGAACCCACGATAAATATGAGGTTTAGGGGGTCGGAGAATCTGATTATGATGGTCTTTCATCGATTGAGGTCTCCTTGGGGCTGTCATGCTAGTCATATTGGTCTAATTCAAAATGGCCGCCATCAAAGTGAAAGGTTTAAGAGTAGTATCAAAAGGTACAGGGCTAGCATAATACATGTAAAAGTGCATATAAATAGGGAGTTTTCTGGTTCAGGGATTCTGATCATGGTGGTACTTCATTAATATGAAGCAGTAGGGGAGGCGAGTTAGCTCAGTCGGGAGAGCGTGCGGCTCCGACGCGAGAGGTACCCGGTTCGATCCCTACCATCGGATATCGGACAATGCGTTTTTCCATCACGCATAAACATACGAGCTAACTCCCGTTGTGTGTTATCGCCCTCCCTGGCCGTGCTTCCTACGCAGGAAGAGGATTCGTGGAAAAAACACTCCGTCCCTCGGATAGGACGATAAATGGAGGTCCCGTGTATGAGACAGTCACACCTCATGTACGCTAAGAACCTAGTCAACTTCTCGAAAAGAGTAGGGTGTTAACCCGGTTGACTAGTACCCTGCAAATCACAACCAAAAAGAGTTGAAGTTTATAATAGATGTACAGTTGCAAATGAAGAGAAGACCGGAAAGTCTACAGGAGAAATCCTTCTATTTCCGTATATATGATGATGATGATGATGATGAATATGACGTCTCATTGGGGCTGGCGTCATGCTTGCCATATTGATAAATCCAAAATGTCCGCCATATACGTAACAGGTGAAATGCAGTGACAAACGGATCATTAAACTTGACCTTGACACTTCAGACTCGCGCTCTCTTAAGCTACCAGACGCATAGGCCTATATCATCCATAACACATGAATGGACTTACAACTAATCGTAACTTACAATTGATTGTATCTCTTTCTGCAACGGGGCCCAAGTCTGTAAAACCCCCTCTGATCCCTGTGTATTTGCTTGCAAACAATATTATTGACATTGGCATACAAAGGTGTCCGCCTTGTCAACATAGACTTGTTCAAGTTATAGATAAGTTCTTATAACCAGGTTTTAACGATATATCTACATTACTGAAGGCTTCAGTTGGCTTTAGAACTTTATATCAACAGGTATTACAACTTATCAATGTAGTTGGACGTTGAAGAATTGTTTATTCACAAGCAAACTGTTTTGAAAGGAATCAATACTAAATATTTTCTTATGGAGAAATAATCGAAAAGACAGGTCTGAATATACATAGTAATAGTTATTGAGCAACGATTCAACACGATTTTGCATGATGGCCGCGATTCCAGACGCTTCAATCGTTGCTATGGAGGGCAAGCTACTGCACACCGGACTACTCTCCTTGTTAAGGAAGAGGAACAAATTACTCCCTTTCAATGTAAGTGCCTTTATTGTTAATAGTAGAATGTATGTATTGTGCAAAATGCTATATTTTGAACACAGAATCAAAGGAGAATGGTCTGCAAGTAAACTTACCTTAATTAATATACTTTCATATGTTGAATATATGAACTTAAAACCTTTTAAAGGGCAATGCAACTCAAGAATAGAGTTTAGCCTACTTTATATATCGTAATATACCTGTTTGTTATATGTAACATTACTTCAACTCAGATTTCTGCTTTGGAAGAAATATGAGAAAACTCTATCGGGTATACCACTCTTCACGCGAACGCTGGAGGCCGCCATTATTAGGTTTGCACGGACTACATGCACTAATGCATTTCAATAGCACCCATTCAAACCATTGTTAGAATACTTGTACATCTACAAGTATTCTAATAATGGTTTGAATGGGTGCTATTGAAAGGGAGCTGACACCACAAATTGTCGCCCATTCATACCAACACATAATTCATCCATGCACACAAACCAACATATACGGCCATGTAAAGGTTTGTGTGTAGTGAGTGAGCAAGCCAGTAGCCAGGAATTTTCATGGGGAGGTGCGAAATTTACAAAAACGGGACCGAGACCACTTGCCAAAACATTTCGAGGCCGAGACCACAGGCTGAGAGTCGTGTAAGCCGGTTAAGATGGTCGAGACCAATAAAAGTGGACTCGAGACCGGTAAAAAGTGGACTCGAGACCGATGAAAAGTGGACACGAGACCGGCAAAAAGTGGACCTTTCTGAATTTGGGGGGGGGGGGGGGGGGAGGGGGGGGGGGGTGCATACCCAACGCACCCCCTGACTATGGGCCTGAGTGAGTGCGTGTGTGTGTGTGTGTGTGTGTGTGTGTGTGTGTGTGTGTGTGTGTGTGTGTGTGTGTGTGTGTGTGTGTGTGTGTGTGTGTGTGTGTGTGCGTGTGTGTGTGTGTGTGTGTGTGTGTGTGTGTGCACATGTGGTATCAAGATGTGTGTAGGATTATATTCTTTTATCTCAGTTCTTTGGGTTGGGTCAGTGGGTGTTCATTGGGGTGTGTTTGTGTTTACGTTTGTGTATGGATCATTTTGATAATTATGTAGTGTATCGGCTGCAATAATTTTGTTTGGGATATGCTAATGAGGAAGTTTATTGATGTAAGGTTATGAAAATTATTATGAAATGAAATGTCATTGACATTATCTTTGATTACATTAAATGTTAGAGGGATAATATATGGTTTAAAAGGAAGGAATATTTTTTTAATGGTGTAAAAATAAAGAGAGTAGTATTATATTCTTACAAGAAACATATAGTAGAGTAGATATTGAAGAACGGTGGAAACAATACTGGGGAGGGCCAATATTTTTTAGTCATGGGTCAAACCATAGTAATGGGGTACTCATTTAAAAAAAAATTGTAATGTCAATGTTGAGATGAAGAACATTAAAGTCGATGGAGAAGGAAAATATATTTTGTTTAAGGTGAAATACAAGAGGTTAAAATGTTATCGGGGAATATATATTTTCCATTGAGATATAAAGATAAACTACAAATTGACTTTTTGAAAGAATTAGATGACAGTATTTTGGACCAGCACGTTCGAGATTATTTAATTTTATTGGGAGGTGATTTTAATAGTATAATGGATGGGAACTTAAATTATTTGAGGGCAAAAACTAGTTTGAAATCTCTGATTTTTGAATTGATTACCGATTATTTGAGTAAATATGATTTAGTGGATATATGGAGAAAAACAAATCCTAATGTAAAGCAATTTACTTTTAGGCAAAAGTGGCTTGTGGTGCAAAGTCGATTAGATTATTGGTTTATATCTCGTAGTATTGGAAGATTGTTAAGCAAATGTGATATTTTAACATCAATTACACCAGATTATTCTGGCATTAGGTTAGAATTTTATTTTCATTGGTTGATAAGTTTGAGACAGTTAGAGAAACAGTTAGAGAAACAGTTAGAGAAACAGTTAGAGTATTTAGAAATTGAGCTGTTGGTGAGGCCCACTAAATGTATTGTTCATTGTATTGAGAAGAAAAGGGATAATTTAAATAAATTGTATGATATTTCTCGACAGGGTATTAAAATAAGATCTCGAGCAGCTTGGTTTGAAGAGGGAGAAGATCATATACAATATTTTGAATAATTGTTAAAATCTAATAAAAGTAAAAGTGTTATTATGAGTTGTATAAAGACAATGGTGAAACTACTAGAGATAAGGAGGACATTATTTTTAAAGGAAATAATTTTTTTTTTTGATAAACAATCATATTCAGTAAGGGCTGATGTAAACCAAAATGATTCACTATTTTGAGGGGAGGTTTTAAATTTGAATGAATAAAACAGGGAACTTTGTTTTAAGGTCTTAAAAGAAATTAAATTGAATAAAACCCCAGGAGTAATGATGGGTTTACAGTTAAGTTTTATTTCACTTTTTGGTCAGCTATGGGGGATTTGTTAGTTGAAGTATTAAATGAAGCATATGGAAAGGCGAAGTTGGCGGCGTCTGAAAAACAAGGCGTTATTATTTGATTGAGAAATAGGCGAAAGGCACTTTATATATTCAACATTATATACCCATCACGCTTTTGAATGTAGATTATACAATTGTATAGAGTATAAAAGAGACTTTAAATTAAATAATGAATTGTGATCAGTTCAATTACCATGGTCAGTTTCCTCCCCTGATACGATCACTATCGAGCATGCCTGGGATGCCCTAGCCCGTAGACAATTTAACATCTGAACACGTATATATATTTTGAACGAAATGGAAATTTGAAGAACGGAAACCTGTCTCATGCTTTTATTGTTAACATTAATATGAAACGGTTTGAGAGAAACACTAGAATTTCAAGTAAGTTTTGAGGATTTGGACAATGTTACAAAGTCCCTTTAAGCACTGACCTGTGTCAGGGGTGGCCCAATCTGACACGTCAGTGGTCAGGGGTCATATTCAATATCAGTGACCGATAGCGTTTGAATATTTAAAATTGTCATGCAAACAAATCCGCTCCAACTGCCGTTAATTTGCCCCTTTGTTATATTTAACCTCCAATATACACTTTGCAAAGGACAATTTTACTTGATCAATAAAGCATTGTTGTCATATACACCACACATATCATGAATAATTCACGGTGGCCCACTTAACTTCGTATAAAGTTGTTGAACGACTTTATGGGCAACAGTGTTCACACAATAACATGATTTAACTGATTAGAAGATTAAAGTTCGGGTTAAATTACAAAACAAATACATTATTAAATGAGGAAATATAATTTAGCTACTAGCTCAACAACAAACTGATGTCGAACAATATTACAAAGGTGAGAGCAGATTACGAAGTTATACAATTTAGAATTATAAATATGACTCTTTGAATAAACATACCTTCAATTCATTCACATATTAAAAACAATTATCATAAATTATGACTTACCAAAGGATACTATGAATTTCTTCTTTGAGGAACGAATCATTTGCCGTCAATATATTCAACGTGGACATGTTATTTGAAATAGAATGTACAATCGGTATGAATATAAACATAAATTTGTGTTATATTTTGTTTGAAACCAGTTATCATGGTTAGGGGTAGTACAGTTTTGGTAAGGCTGAGCTTTAGTTACCAAAACCAGCACAATAACACTACAAAATAATAGTTATAACTCCACCATGCTCGATAGGGATAGAAAATTACAGACGACTAATTAAAACGTCTGTTATCATTAAAAAAAGAGCCATTAAAACACAAGAGGGCGCTCTCTAAAGGGCCGGTCATACTTGCGGTAGTGGACGTAGTTGAACGTAGTGGTGGCTAACGTTGTTGATCGTAGTTGAACGAAGTTGAAGGCAGTTGAACGTACTAACATCCGTATCGTACCGTAGTTGTCCGTGATGCTAACTTGGTATTAACTCGGGAGAGCCGTGATCTTCGATTTAATTTTTGAACATGTTCAAAAGAGCGGTACGTTAAAGGCATCCGTAGTAATAACGTACTAAACCGAAGTTTAACGTAGTCTAACGTAGTCTAACGAAGTCTAGCGTAGTCTAACGTACTTCGTTACGTACTTAAATGTACTCTAGCGTACTCTAACGTACTTTAACGTGTATAAAACCAGCATCGACAGTCTTGATCCAGACATGTTTGAGCAAAAAAATAGACACATTTCACAGAACTGCTATGTTTGAAAAACAAGCGCACAATGGCCGTACCACACCACCGGCTGGCTGTTATACTCCGTGCAGGGTTGCTATTTACCGTAGTTTGACGTTTTTTTAGCGTAGTCCAGCGTAGTGGCTACCGCAGTCTCTCGTAGTCAGACGTACCACTCCGTACCTGTCCGTGAGCAAGCTGTACCCACATTAGCGTAGTCTAGCGTAGTTTAATGTAGTTTAATGTAGTTTAAGGGTACTTATCCGTACCCTTCCGTGGCCAACCACCGTACCTTAACGTAATTCAACGTTGTTCAACTTAGTTTAACCTAGTTTAACGTACTTACACCACGTCTGACCCACATTAAATTACCCCACGGATCACTACGTCCCCTACCGTAAGTATGACCGGCCCATAAAAAAGCATTGGTTTCAACCATTTTTGATACAAAATTATGCATGTGACGTTTTGTTGAAATAAGAATTAGATAAAAAGATCACCAACAATATTCCGCTGTATTTATACATACATTTACCTAATTGATATAAGTACAGGTCTTTAATTTCTAATAATTTATTATAACAAAATAAAGGGTCTGAGTGGGAGCGTGCAGTAGAATTACAAATAATACGAATAATCCTTTTTTGTAATAAAAATAACCTAAAAACGAGTGATGCTTGTTCCCCCAAGCAGGAAGACCATACTAGTTTAAAGGGTACCACCACCCAAAAATAATATTCTTATGAAAGAAAGGTAACATTCCATCAACAAGTTCACAAAAATATGTTTCCAGAAAAAAATATATAATTGGAAAACGCATCACCATTCTAAAGCATGCGTTCATGCGGTCTGAATTGCGAAGACTAATGTGTGCAGAGCGAACGAATCGCCCGGGAATATAATTGTCTACAAACGTACGCGTGAATAGCCTTGGCGCACTCGCAAATGGTTGGCCCGTATGGAACCAGGAAATAGTAGTGGTTCCGTAAGTGGTGGAAATTAATTGCTTTGTTTATGAATTACACAACTCTTTGCAAAATGTTAGGTATCTATTTGATATCACAAAACGGTACCAAAACATATAATAATGTGTTGTTCTTTGCCTGGTGGTCCCCTTTAAGTACGGCAATATTAAAACAAACAATACATTGGGAGAATTTTTTTTAACCGATTAATAACTCCAATATTACGCGAAATATAGTTTAACAAATGCTATCAACATGACACTTCCATGACATGTATTATCAACAATTACTTCCACAAATTTAATAGAAGGCACATTTTCCAATGCATTATTATTCAAAACAATATTGCAGGGCAAAGAATCTATTAATTTACTAATTAACATATATTTAGTTTTCTGAGAATCTAAAGATAATTTATTAGCTCTTATCCACTGAGAAATCTTTGATATAAATAATTTCTCCTAAAGTATGTGGATTACTGTGAGAAAAACAAAATCTAGTATCATCAGCAAATAGTACGAATGTCAATATATCATATGATTTACACAAATCGTTTATATAAATACTAAATAACAGTGGACCTAATAAGCTTCCCTGGGAACGTCGCAAGTAACATAATGAAATTCGTAATTAACATAATTTAGAGAAAGGTAGCTCCGGAACCACTCCAAGGCCTTCCCACGTCTACCATTATGCGAAAGTCACGGAATATTCCTACCGTGTGTAATGATTTATCAATAGCATGTGCCACCTTGTCTACAAAAGACAATACAGCATGAATTGTGCTATGTTTTTCCCTAAAACCAAATTTAAAGTTAGAAAAAATATAATTATTCTTAAAATAAGAAACAATACGAGTATATATTATTTTTCTAAAACCTTAGAAAGTGTGGGCAACAAAGAGATTGGACGATAATTACTAGCATCTAACTTGTCTCCTTTCTTCTGGAGGGGGACAACCTTAGCATTTTTCATAATATCCAGGTTATAATACATTATAGTGGTTAAAATAATTATATAAAGTGGTTAAAATAATTATAGTTCATTATCGTTAGCAATATTTTGTTGTGAAATACACACGACGCATTAAATGGATCTAGTAACTTTGTCGACAAGTGAAAAATAGCGATGAGTGATTACAAAATGTTTATTTGTGTGATCTGACATGTTCACAAAGTATTGTGTGAACGATATACGTGAATTGGATGTTTTTTGGCCGCGAAATGAGCAAAATGGAAGTTTATATCTACTACCTCATTGCCCTTACTTTCTACACGGCTTAAATTAATAATAATAATAATAATAATAATAAGGTATTTATAACCCGCATATCACATATGTCTCTATGCGCTGTAAGAAATAGAAATAGAAGAAAGAAAGGTTCAGCATACTATACTGCGTATTGATTACTATATCAAGTACAACTGAAAGGTGCTATTCCAGAAGAGTGATAATAGAATAAAAGGAAATAAAATACAGCATGTTCTGTGACTAATCGAGCCCTACCTGGGACAGGTGCCTGATCTTATTGCCCTGTTTACCCGGCAGAAGTTACCCGAAGGCAAGTCTAACCAAGCATATCATTCACAAGGGCTCTAATAAGATGTATAGGCCTAAGCCTAACCCTAACAGCCATGCTGCACTTCACCTCATATATACCCAGAGTTCACACTCACAAAATAACACCTTTCATTGAATCATAAATAATTATTATACTCCATGTAATACATTCTTAATTACACAAACATTGAATATCATGGGGAAGTAACAATGGAACAAGTGAGTTTTAAAGCTTGTCATAAATTGTAACAATGACCCAGATTGTTTAATCGAGCACCATATGATTTAGTGAATGTTTTAGGAACAATTAAAACAGAGTTATCCTGAGAACGCAAAGTTCTGCCTGGTTTATATTCTACAATTAATTCCATCAAATACGCTGGTGCCATATTATGGAGACACTTATAAGTAAGTACAAGAATTTAAAACTCAATACGAGCCTTAACAGGTAACCAATGTAACTTTTTTTTAAATAGGAGTAATATGCTCATTTACGCGATACCTAGATACTAGCCGAGCTGCAGAATTGTGTATCTTTTGAAGGCGATTCAACTGAGTATCAAGTAAATTATAAAAAAGAATATTACAATAATCAAGATAACATGAAATAAAAGCATGTACAAGTTTAACAGTCATATTTTCATTTAAGTATTGTCTAATTTTACCAATTCTATACAATGATAATGAGGCACATTGACAGACTTTATTAATATGATTAAAGATTAACAAATTCTTATCAAACATAACCCCAAGATTACGAATGCAATCTACCTTATTCAACGTTTTATCATGGAACGCTACATCAATTGATGCAGTGTGCCGATAACGGGAGGATACATTAATTACTTCAGTCTTTCTTTCATTTAAACACAACATATTTAATGAAGACCAATCTTGAATATATTTTTAACATTGCTCAATAATTGAAATGGCAGATGTTGCCTCTAAAGACCTAAAACAACATAAATTTGAGTATCATCTGCACATATCATACGAGATACCCCATGACTAGAAATAATATCCTCTAATGGTGAAACATAAAGCGGAAAAGCAAGCGGTCCAAACACAGACCCCTGCGGAACGCCTTCCTATGGGTAGCTTAAATTAGAAAGACATGATTTGACAATAACAGATTGGGATCTGTCAAAAAAGTATGATTTCACCCATGCTAGGGCCGAACCATGCAGTCCAAACCTGTCTTGTAGGCGCTGTAAAAGAATATTGTGATTGATCGTATCGAAAGCGGCCGAATAATGAAGAAGAACAACTATGGCCTCTTCTCCTCTGTCAACACTGAGAAGCAGGTCATTGTAGACACGTACTAGAGCCGTTTCACAACTATAATGAGTTCGATATACAGACTGCATTGTGGCAAACAAAGAATTAGGCTAGCATTTAAGTATTCCTGAAGCTGAAGCACAGCAGCACGCTCTAAAACCTTTGACGAAAATGACAAATTTGCAACAGGTCGATAATTTTACAAATCATCTGGATTCAGCTTTGCACCCTTTATCAAGGACAGATCATACGAGTGCTTCATATCACATGGAAAATATCCAGATTCAAATGACAAATTAATTATTTGTGTAATTATCGGTGCTATTTCATCCAAACAACGTTTTAAAAGAAAAGTCGGTATTGGATCAGAACGACAAGTGGTAGGTTTAGAATTCACAATAATTCGCTTCACAGCTTCAATGGATATTGAAACAAATTTAATGAATTCTGAACTACATGATTGAGATGTGTCTACGAAAGTATCACTTACATATGGATTAATGTTATCTAAAACAGATCTAACCTCGTTGCTGAAAAGTTATCCCGTAGACAGTTTAACATCTGAACACTTCAATCGGAAATATCCTTTGAACGATTTCATATTGTTAATATGAATATGACAAGATAGTAGAGAAACATTATAGTTCCAAATAAGTTCTGAGAATTCGGACAATATTAATTTGGACTTTCCCTGATTTCATTTCTTTCAAATTCGTAAATCTGCGATATGTTATTATGAATCTCTAGGTAATTACGCTTTTTACTGTTTATTTAGTAATCAAAGTCACATGATTAAAGGAAACAGATACAATTGATGTATACCCACCGATTTTCATTAAAGCGTTATTGTATTAATTTAATTCACTATTCATGTTATAACAAGTTGTAATCATCTTTGTAATCAACAGTTTATTATATTGTTATTGGTGTAATTATTTAGATATTACCACGCACGTTTTTGTCCATTTTTACTGAGCCCTTCACAGACTATTTATGTTTAATCTTCAAAACTATACATGTTACATATACATGTTGAAACAAGTTTATAATACAGTCTCAATTCTCTCAGACTTGTCATACAAATCTTTGCAACAACATTTTTCTCCACACGAGATACAGATTGAATATACATCTTATCTATATAATATTGTAAACTTTCATTTCAACATAGCAAAGTGAGGAACTGTATAAATAATTTTGTATGAAAAACACCTTTCATTTCATGAATATAACAATACCATTAAGAGCATCATCGTTACTTTTATCGTCAAAACCAAATATTATGTTTTAACATAGTAAACTAAATTCTAACTTGATTTTTTGTATGCATCAAAATTGAGGTTTCATTCCAATACTATCTACTTATCCCACATTCATAACAGAAATGTAATATATCTAGAAATATAGTATTTGCGTAGAGAACAGTTTTCAATGTTTACAATAATTTATATCGAGAATATTTTTTTTTTGTTCAGAATAAAATTCTGATCAAAATCTTATACTGAACAAATTTCAAAATAATTACTGGTTTAAAACAAACATCATAACCATTACAAACTAATAGTTATAACTCCACCATGCTCGAACGTAAAAGCCTGTTATCATTCCAAAAGTCCCTATTAAAAGACCCATGGCTCTCCCTAAAAAAGCGCATTGGTTTCAACCATTAACAGTAATGTTGTTGATGATCTCTCTAATTAATCATTATTCTTATAGCTACTATTTAAAAACTTGTTTTGTATATTTTTCATGATGTAATCATTTAATATTTGTTTCAACAGCTAGCTCTAAATATGTGAAAAATTGATATTTTCGCTCTTTCTAAACCGATTTTGATTTTCTTAGCATGTGTACCTATATGTGTATATATATGTTGTTTCTGTTTATATTATCCTCACTTTATAGCCTCTGAAGAATATTCTGCTAGGATCGAAAATTTAGGCCCTATATTGACTCTCGAAATAAAGTTTTTGTCAGAAAAATGGCAAGTTCTTGTAAATTCTAAACTCAGTTTTTCATAACCCCACAAAATATTTATTTCTTGTAGCGCCCTCTAAACCAAAACGGAACTATGATTGTAAAATATGATTTAAATAACGGTCCCATCTGTTCAGGCTTCTCAGATAGCAAACAAATCTGAGGTCCATCTGGGTTTTATATGGTTTGAACTAGGCTGGTATATGGGCACTAGCTGGCAGGGTTGGCGCGATTAAATCACCTCGATTAAAAAAAAATCGTTGATTTAAATCATCTCCATAGACATGTGTGTTATAGAATAGATATTTTTTAATGTACTGTATTATGTTTAAAATATTAACAAATTGATAAATTTGCCCTCCAATCATGCTTAAAAAACTACAAATCATTAAAGCAGGACTGAATAATTGGCACTATCACTTGCCCGCTAGCCCAGGGCAGGTATAATTTCATGTTGGGCAAACAAATCGACTTAAATTTTCTAATTTAGTTGTCCAATTACTGATAGGGTTGCTAAATCAATCACATACAAGAGAAAATCTTTATTCCTGAGGTTTGAATCTCATCTGGAAGTAGCAGACCAAACATATTATCTGTTCTAGCATGTAAGATTGAAAAATACATGATTTTACTTCACTAACCCTAGTGTGAAGGCTGAACAAAAATCATACAAATCGCTTTTTGGTTATAACAACAAATTATTTCAAAATGGACCACTGCTAGTCCATATTTTGTTCATATTATTACCTAGATTGAGTATGTCTGTATTAATATAATTTAATGAAAACATTCTGCATTATTTCTGGTTTTATCCCATAATTCTTAAAATACTTACACAATAGAAAGTTGTGCATTAGGAATGTGTCTTGCCCTACCACCTTATTAACCACCCAAGGGAAACAATACAATTGGTCCCTGTAGACAGGTGGCCTCTATAGAAAGGTCCATAACATTGTTTTTCTCAACAGGGGGTCACTATTAACGGTCACTTGTTTTTATTTGTATAATATACAAATAAAAAAACAAATCATAAACAAAAAATAGAGGTATTAAGAAATCATGAAAATCTGCTTGAGTTTAAAAGAAAATCATAAAAATAACTTAGGTTGAACAGAAATAAAAGAAGACAAGTATAACGTAATAATGCATATTTTATTTTTAATTGAAATAATGTTAAGAAAATGTGATTCTTCCGGGACGAATCCCAAAGGAATCCCATATTCTTTGCCCTTTTTCATTTATATCATAACATTTCTGTTAATTTTCTCTAAATGTTTGAAAGCTGCATCACTTGGGTGATCCCTTGCATTATGTCCCTAAGTTGAATTCTATCCTTTGCGTTTATGTCAGCCAAATTGCGTCCTGGATCATCCTGGACATTGTATTGCTGGTGTTAAAATATAATGAAAGAAAACCCTTATAATATCTCCGGGGACCAGAGCGACAAGACAATAAGTCTGTTGGTGCAAAGTGTTACCGGTAGTCTTTGTATTTTTAGGCCAGGCACAAGTTGAGCCACAAGTTGAGAATTCGGGCCAAGGGTTAATTTAGCACCATTAACAGGATGCTAACCACTATGCACATAGATAACTCCTTTAAAGGTGCACACTTTTCTCGTTTGTGTGAATGTGTAAAGATACACCTTTAGATACACCTTAGGCGTCATAAGGGTGCAACTCTGCACAAACTACGAGTTCTACAATGCACCTTAAAGGACCTAAACAATACAACGTACTTTGACACTTATTCCATAGTTAATGACTTGTAAAATAGGTCTGCCGAAAAAAATCCATGAAAATAAACACAGTGATTTAAGACTAATTTTCTAATGCCAAATCTCATTTAACATCCAATTTACGCCACACCCGCATTTAGGGTCCAGAATCGGCAGCGTGATTGACATGTGATTGAAATTCATTGGCTTACGTCATGACGCGTCATTTACATAATTTTGTTCATTAGTCCGTTCTTTAGATGACGTCACATTTTTGGGATTTAAAAGGGGCGTTCTCAGGACAATTAGATATTTACTAATTACCCCAAAATGTATTGATTTCATGAGAAATGACTGCCAATTTCTTTTTCTTCAGGAAAAATTACGTATAGAGAGCCGAATTGTGAAAATTAGGCCATCTAGACGCTGTAGTCCCTTTAATGGGATAGTTGATTTTGGTATAGAGGGTGCTACACCGAATTAACAACTGAGTGCCAAATTTGAAAAAGCATACAATTTCAATGACAAAATGAAATTTATTTGATCAAAGCCGTTTCAGAAACGGCTGAAAATATCCATAAACATAACCATTTGTAGTAATTGTGGAGCTGTTGCACTATAAATTGTTGTCCCTGCACAAATTGCCGTCGGCAACAATTTGTGCATAATTTTGCAAACATCACCCCACAAATATTCGATAATTTTGAAACAATCGTAACCAAAACAAATGCTACCTCTTTTCAAAAAATTATCTCTATCTAATAACTTTTGAAACAAAACATCACATGCACAAAACAAAACATCATATGCACAATATTTTATTCAAAATGGTTGAAACCGATGACTTTTCAGAAAGCGCCCTTTTGAGTTTTATCGGTTATTTTGTAATGATAACAGGCCTATGTCTTAGTCGTTTCCTATTTTGTATTCCTTTCGAGCATGGTTAAGTTATAACTATTAGTTTGTAGTGTAATGGTGCAGGTTTTGGTTACTAAAATTCAGTTTGACCAAAACTGTACTCTCGTTACCAAAACTCAGTCGCAGTCGCCCCCAATCGGCGAACATATTGTTTTGGCCCGAAATATTTTCGAAAAAATGAGGAAGAAAAAGTTGAGTGATATAATGCCAAAGAGGGGAAAAACACATTTATCAATAATTAACAATCAAACTATGTGGGTTTTTGTTCGTTTAAAAGAAGTCTGCTCATGTCGTTTTTGCCGATATTTGCCCCTAAAAATGAACCTTGAACCTTGAATATTCTGTACGTGTGTTTATTATGAAGCTATTATTTACAAGGTGTACAGTTGATTGCCCAATTTTAAATTTTTTATTTGCCAAACATATTGAACCTTGATTATTCTGTATGTGCGTTTGTGTTATATTATCAACTATCAAGAATACAGCTTTGCGCAGTCACATATTGTAATTATGATAGCAAATATTGGATAAGAAGGCGTAATTTTCAGAGCAAAATCATACATTTCGTGGGGAAATCCCATCCACGCATTATTGCAAGAAAGTCACTTATTTTTTACTTGTCCCGCTTGTTGTATATGTCATTGCAAAACGAAAATACAAGATTGATTCATTAAAATAAATTCGTCAAAATGTTATTTCTACATTCACAACATCTTAACGACAATAGGAGAAATTTGATTTCTACGCGATACAAACTGCTTCGATGTAGCAGATATTGCTTATGTTATTGCAAACCAAATTAGTATTACTGTACATTCAAACATTGTTTTCAATCATATTCTAGCCTTAGTTTCTTTAAAACAATACCATTACGGAAAAGACAAATTTCCACCAGAATAAAAGCCTTCCGTAACCTGCTGTCAGTTTCTCGATCTCACGGGCGTTGCTACACGATATTACTGCAGGCAGAAGTTGCAGTTCTGTAATGACTTCATGCGCCCTTTGTGTAATACAGACAGTGGCGTAGCGAGGGTCAACGGATTGGGGGGGCACAACTGCGAGGGAGCGTAGCGCCCGAGGGGGGAGGGTGTGGGAGGGGGGTGTCCCCCCTCCCACGGTAGGGAGCTTTTGCAAATTTTCACTTGAAATAATGCACTCTGGTGCATACCTTGGAAGGAAATTTGATAATACTGAATTAAAGAATTCAGGACTTAAATCATCTCCCTCATGATAAAGTATACAAACACAATCGAACCTACGTGTACATGCACACACACCAGACTCAAATACGCTCACGTCGTAAAATCAGTGCTTGTCTACACTTATTTGTGGGAGGGGGTTTACCCCCTCCCACGTGGAGAAATTTTTGAAATTGGTGTTTAAAATATCACTGTAGAAGTATGGTCATAATCATTGTCTTAATCATGGGTGTTAAAATTGTATATAATAGTGAACCTACTCGTAACGTATTTTTAAAGATTGAGCCTTGCATGAGATGGATCCACGTGATCCTGTATACTATAGAGCCATCGATATAGTCTAGGGCATTGAGCTCCAATGAAACTAAGCAAGGGCGTCAACAACTTCTCAAAAGTGGAGGGGAGACATTGCGAGGAAGCGAACCGACCGTGCGGGGGAGGGTGTGGGAGGGGGTGCCCCCCTCCCACAGTAGGGAGCTTTTGTATTTTTGGGCGTGAAATTATGCGATTTGGTGCACACCTAAGACAGAAATTTCAAGTATGGAACCAAACATACAAAATGACAAAGGGAGGGGGTCAATCTCCTCCACTTTCAAATGTGGGGGGACATGATCTTCCAATTTGATTTGCGTTAAGCGCATATGGACCGAATTTACTGAAATATATATTATTTCAGATTATTTTATTTTCTGTGACGGTGTGCTATCTAAATATGCAATATTTAGATATACTATTATGTATACTATACACTTGCTTTGTATTAATTTTTATTTTGCTTTCCTTTCATTTGTACAGTAACATTATGTAATTACATTGTTACCTTCATGCTACGCTGTATCTGTTGAACTGGGTTGGGTTGGGGAGGGAATTAGAGCTAGGATTAGGATTAGGATTAGGATTATGTTAGTACGTTAGTAGGTTAGTATAATATAAATTGTACAATCGTTCGTAGTAATCTGATATAAATGTACATTTTTAAGGGAATACCCACTTGTACAAGCCATGGCTTTTTTGGTGTATTCCCCGATCACTTTTATTTGTATATACATTGTATTGTTTTAATTTTTGAATAAATGAATAAATGAAATAATATGCAATATGAGAAACAGTATGCGCGCGAAGCGCGCGGCAAAAAACGTGATTTATAGTCCTTTTCAAACTAAAAACCCCCAGCTATTTTGAAGATTAATTATTGATAAATGTGTCTTTCCCCTCTTTGGCATTATATCACTCGATTTTTTCTTCCTCATTTTCGGAATTATTGGGGGGGGGGGGGGGGGCGAAATGATATGCTTGCCCCCAATATTTTCATTTGGGGGGAGGGGGGGGGGGCGCACCCCTGCCCCCTAGGATCGACGCCATGGGAGGGGGTGTTCCCTCCCACTGTATAGGGAGCTTTTGCAAAGTTTGGGCTTTAACTTGTGCGATTTGGCGCATACCCGAGACCAAAATAAATGATTCGTAGTTCAAGCTATAGAATCAAACATACATAATGTGTGCATATTAAAAAGTGGGAGGAACAATCACCTCCACTTTCAAATGTATGGGGGAGGGGCGTGTCCCCCCTCCCCGTCCCCTGCCTGTTGTCGCCCACTTTTCAAGTACCGCGTGACTAGACCCATGACACGGGTCCCTTGAGTATGTCGACTCTGGAGAAGATGACTGGTGCTCCTTCAATCATGATCATCAACAGTAATTATATGCCTAGATATGCATCATGAATTAATGGAACGGGTGCATTTGGAGTGAAGAAATTTGTAAAGAAAGTTTGTCTTTACCTAGACATTTAGGACTACGTAGTGCAGCTATGCGCCTTTATAGCCTGCATGAAGGCGTCAAATGGTCAAAATTATCTATAAAAGCGGGAGGCAGATTCAAGATCCTAAAAAGGACCTTGGTATGATGGATGATTTACCATGCGCTAGGAAGTTTATTAGGGCTATACGCGCTCTATGTCTTCTGAAATGCGGTGAGCGTCGATCCTCGCGAACGGGACTAAAAGTTTGCATAAGGCGCTATATTGGAAGGATTCTTCAAACTGATATAGGTGCGCTATTGCTAGTACTAGGGAACGACTGTTATGTTCTTCTTTATCATCGTTGGTAACATCATTATCATCACACATTTAATAAAACATGATAATAATGAATGATTTAGACACATTTGGCTTAATGTCGGGTCGTCATTTTTTTTTTTTGCCAAACGATTGGGGGGGGGGGGGGGGGGGGCACGTGCCCCCCCTGTGCCCCCCCCCCCCGTAGCTACGCCACTGAATACAGACATCATTCATGTCCATGTCGCTGTCTCTGTCTACGACTAGTGAAACAATTTGTTACTATAACGTCGATTATTTCTACTCATTTACAAGTGAAACGTTTAAGGATGCATTCAAAGTGCTGGGTATCATAGGCGTGGAGGATATACATTACATGATAAAGGGGGCCAATTCAACATCACTGCAAAACAAACAAAATTACCCTTTTCTTAGTGTGTATACTGTTTATATTTTGTTATATATTACACATTTCAGTAATACTTTTCGCTATCGTTACTCTCGCTCCGATTTGTAGGTGCACCAAACAAAAAGAGATTTATCTGACTGTTGTTGTTACCAAATAAACATTTATAATTCAACAACAATGCAGAATTTAACCTATTGCCTACGGGAACCTAAGACAGAAATTTCAAGTATGGAACCAAACATACAAAATGACAAAGGGAGAGGGTCAATCTCATCCACTTTCAAATGTGGGGGGACATGATATTCCAATTTGATTTGCGTTAAGCGCATATGGACCGAATTTACTGAAATATATATTATTTCAGATTATTTTATTTTCTGTGACGGTGTGCTATCTAAATATGCAATATGCAATATGAGAAACAGTATGCGCGCGAAGCGCGCGGCAAAAAACGTGATTTACAGTCCTTTTCAAACTAAAAACCCCCAGCTATTTTGAAGATTAATTATTGATAAATGTGTCTTTCCCCTCTTTGGCATTATATCACTCGATTTTTTCTTCCTCATTTTCGGAATTATTGGGGGGGGGGGGGGCGCACCCTTGCCCCCTATATGCAATATGAGAAACAGTATGCGCGCGAAGCGCGCGGCAAATCCTGCATCATGGGCGTCGATCACGGGGGAGGGGGGGGGGGGGGGGGGAGTGGGGAGGGGATGGGGGATATCCCCCAATATTTCAAGTGGAGGGATGGCCTGTATTATCCTCCCCGATATTTGTGATTCAAATATATATGAAAAATATAAAAACTAGACATGAAATTCGTCATAGACGAATTAGGTGATCCGTACCCATTTGAAAATTTATCTTTTGAACCTTTCCACAACAAGTTTAAACCAATTTTATTTGGAGGAAATCTTAATGAGGAAAAATTATTCAGAGGTCTATCTCTAAGGATTTGCAATCCAAGATGGCGTCCAAAAAAGCAGTTGTTTTGTCTTGTTATTGTGAAGATCATATTAATTATCTTAAATAAGGGTCTTATTGAAGTACACAATATTATGTGGGACACATGTGCAGAGTTTATCTAGGTTCGAACTCCATATTGATTGCAAGGCATGTACCCTTCATGCCCTGAGCATCTTATTACATGTAGCTGGAAATTATAAAGGTCTATACAAATGGTTGATTTAGTATTTAAAAAAATTAGATGTATTTTTGTTTCCACTATCACGCAATTTTTATATCAATCCAAAATTAACATGTATTGAATTAATACTGTAAATTCTATTTTGATGGTAATTCATTAACCAGATCTTGAGCTATAACAATTATGAGCTATATATTGGGATATACATATATAATGAATCTTGTGACCTTGACCTTTAACTGTATGATCCAAACCTGGGGCCCCAGGTTCATTACAAATTGTTATATTTATGGATATTTCAGTCGTTTCTGAACCGATTTTGATCAAATAAAGTTTATTCTGTCACTAAAATATTATGCTCTTTCAAATTTGACACTCAGTTTTTTATTATCTCAGAAAAATTATTATATGTAGCGCCCTCTCTACCAAAACTCAACTATCTCTTTAACAATAGACAAAATTGAAGTTAGCATTGGCACATTCTTTTTTTAGGATGAAATTGAATCTTAATAGTGTGAAAATGGATGGGAATTGAGCACTCCAGTATAGAGAATTAACAGGTTTGAGGAATAAGCACAGCTCTCCTCTCACCATTTCCCCTCTATGCACACACACACACACACACACACACACACAATCACTCTCACATGTACATGTATATGTCTATACCAGGTCTATACAAATTTAAGGGAGGGTATGGGATGGTTATTACCCCCCTCCCATTTGGAGCCCGTTCGAAATTTGTGTTTAAAACATCACTCTAATTAGAAGCGTGGTTATTATTAGTATTCTTATGTATTTTTTATAAAGATGTAATGTTAGAAATAGCAGGGAATTATTGTACAGGCCATTGCCTCCCCCCCCCCCCCCCCCACACCCCCACCCAAAAAAGGGAGGGGGGTATATTACCCATCCCACCCCCTCCCCCGATCTATACGCCCGTGAACTCTACCAGTCCAAACTGGAGCTAATCTATGACCATGTATCATCTTACAAGATGATCTTTTACAAGTGTCTTTATTCACGTCCGTAGGACACTATAATACAACACATAAATAATACACTTTCCAAATTGAAAGGGTTAAGGTTTCAGATACAAGTCTGCTTTTTGTCACACTGGCTCTACTGAAACTACCTTTTCACATTGGTGATATATTCCTAATATTTTTCTACAAATATATTAACTGTATATTTCATTACTTTCATTACAACTAAAATTCATATAGCATTTTCCATCACGAAAGCATTAATTTAGTCAGTATGCATGTCTAAAACAACAAAACAATGTATTATCGAGACAAGTATTAATCCCCACTTCGTGATATTCTGAAGCATAATAGATAATCCAATAATTATCACCACCATCATTAACACGTGTAACATAGAATCAGGAATAATCACCTTTAATGCACAGCATACTCGATCCCACCTTTGTGATATTCTGAAACATAATAGATCATCCAATAATCATCACCATCATTAACACGGTCGTGTAACACAGAATGTTCCGTCATGATATGTTAGTCAACACACACCTCTCTTAAATTGTTTACTCCATGGTATGAAACACACAAGCATGATATGAATGGAGAAAGGAATATTGTGCTATACGTTGGTGTTTTAACATACAGTGAGAATCACAATTCCTTCCCCATGCATTATTTCATTTCTAATAGGGATAATACACACAAATGCTAGGGGTGAGAGACTATTTTGACCGTTACTGGAAGGAGGGGCGTTTCATAAAATTGTATGATGTAGTATGAGGGTGAAGACCCTAACATTGGGGAGGGTGTTCTGGTCTCATTAATTGGCAACGCATTATATGCATAAATTTGATGTGCGCTGTATTGAGAATCAATTACTGTTTTCAAACATCTAATTAAAAACGCCATAAGTTATGAAACAAAAGATATATAACGGCTTACTGGGAATATCTTGAATTATTTGTATGCTACATTGCAATAGAGGGAAAACAAATGTTTCCATTATTTGAGCAACATAATAGGAACACATTATTTTTCCTCCAGATCTCCGCTACAGCATATCAAAATTGTAGACGTATTCGACCAGAATCGAAGGAGATAGACACACAACTGCACCTTCAAAACATAACACAAAATTTATGAAATCAATCAAAATTTAATTTTCGCTTTTCATGGCAAATTGATGACGTCACGATGTCCGATTGGCGATTTTTGAATATCGCACCATATCTACAACTCATACTCTGTCACGAATACACAACAACCAAAATACTGAACATGGATTTTCAAATTTATGATCAATTGAACAGGGCATGTTTTTACCACATTTTCACATATTTTACATATGGCAGCACGCGCGGATTTCATGTGTAGCACGCGCGCATCGGCACATTTCCGGTCGGAAAGAGATAGTAATTGTTCAGGATCGTCCCAGCTACAAGATATCAAAACTTGGGACAGATTCAAGCAGAATTGACCGAGATATCGGAATCCAAACACGATATATACATAATCGCAAATGATAAAATCGTTGAAAACTGCTAATGTTAACTTCTCATGGTCATATGATTACATAATAATACCTGAAACGTATGGAAAATTGGTTCGCCGGTTGATTTGAGAATTTTTCAAGGATTTTTACCCTTTGACGCGCGCGTACGCGTCCGTCGTTGTCCGTACGACCTTGGGTGCGACATTTTTATATAGCCCTTGAACTTAGCTTGCCATGTACAGAATTTGGTGAAAATATACCATTACGTAAGAAAGGTATGGGCTGTTGAAATATTTCACAAAATGGCGTCTCCATGACGTCACAGAGTAGTACCGTCATAATCATTACCCAGGTGCACAATGTCGGACCAAGGTCTATTATGTTCACCAGGTTTCATTATCATATCCCCAGCCAAATTTTACAGACACGAGACACAAAAAACGTACAAAGAAAAAGAATAAAAAGAATTGTGTTTCCACAATTGCGGTATATTTGAAGATCGTAATGACCGCGGGAAATAAAGACGGATCGTGATAGCGTTATCAAAATGATGTCGAATGAAATCGGAATGACCGCGGGAAATGACGACGGATCGTGGTAGCGTTATCAAATGATGTCGCATGATAATTTGATATGTTATGAACAAGATCTTATCGAGATCGAGCCTTGTAACATGACACGAGTTATATACACAAAGCCAGAGATGATCGTGAAGTATTGTGCGATTGTGGAAACACCCCGCTGAGTAATAACAATACGTGATACGCTATACGTATCACCTAAAAAGACCATCGCCTCCTTTCATTCATTATGTGTAAGTTGATACAATTTAAACCACATCTTCAGAGTGCTAATTTGCCGCAATCCAAGATATTCCGGTGGCTACGCCTCCTGGATCCCCATTATAGTAATTTTACCAGGTCCCCTGCACGCGTATGATAGTTGTATTAATGAACTCTACTATGCCCATTAAAACAATTACCTTGCTATAATATCTAACTATTATTAGCTGACATATATTCATATTTGAATATGGACATCATCTGTAGTTCTGTATAGCTAAAACCAAAAGCTTCCGGGTGCTGCGCCCCCTGGACCCCCATTATAGTAATATGACCCGGTTCCCTGTACACGTATGGTTTTATTCAGGAACTCTCGCTATGCCTACTCAAATGTAGATAAATATGCATTATAAATTATATAACTATTTAATAGGTTACTATGTTTCTCTAGACAACATCTTAAAATCTGTATATAATCTGTATATAAAAAAAATCAAAAGCTTCCGGGGGCTACGCCACCAGGACCCCCATTGTAGTCATTTAACCCGGTCCCCTGTACACGTATAGTAGATGTATTGAGGAACTCTCGCTATGCCCATCTAACTATTTAATTGCTATGCTTTTATTGGAATTTAAAATCCGGACTACATCTTTAGTTCTGTATATCAAAAATCCTAAAGCTTCCGGGCGCTCCGCCCCCTGGACCCCCATTGCGTTTCAATTCACGGTTCCATTAGGGGGCTTGCCATTTCCTTTTTATAATCTTCAAATTTCTGAACAGCTCAATCCAAAAGCTTGTGCCCACCTCCGTTCATCAAATTCCGGCCACGTTGATGGGTTTGTTGCTTCGCCCCCGCGCAAATTACTATACACCATGGCGTGTTAAAGGATATAATTTAGCATGCTTATTTTTGTAGTTACACTTTTAGCGATTCCAAAACATACGATACTTTTTCGTGAAATAGACTTTACACAATGTTACCCCCTTTTTAAAAACAATAATGTTAACGTTGGCTTTGGGTGGTGGTACACTTGAAATGTTCACTGAAATCAAAATGCAAGTTGCCTTCAACTATTGTGTATTAGTGTATACATCAACTATTTGTTAACTATTTGACCTTCATATGTTTTGTATATTTTTAAACAGTTTAGCAATTATTTTCTTCAGTTTGCCAGGCCCATCTCTAAAAAAACCCCCTCAAGAGTAAACTTCAGTAAACATCATCTCTCAATACTGGAGAGGGACAAAAAACATACATACAAAAGAACATGCTCACCATAACATGCAATGCAGTTACTGAAAAGATGAACAATACAGGGTGAAATGCAACTTCTCCCAAGGTGAGGGCTTGCTCACAATGGCATCATAATTATGTTTAAATACTATTTTAACTGACACACTTTCAATTACAATAGCAGTTGCTATGTCAGATAAGCTCAACCGTGATAAGGAAAAGAAAGGCATTGCTACACTTTTGTATAGAAACATGCAGCGCATGTTATTGTAAGCATGTTCTTTTGTAAGTACATATATGTCTTTGTTCTTCCCCGGTTAGTTGACCAGTGTGTCAAAAGGTTTTTTTTTACACTGGAGGGGTTTTATTTATTATTATTTTTTTTTTTTAGAGATGGGCCTTTTCAAACTAAAGAAAATAATTGCTAAAATGTTTAAATATATAAAACATATGTAGGTAAATAGTTAACATATACTGTAGTTGATGTAATACATTAGTACACAATAGCTGAAGGCATTTGGATGTCAGGGAGCCTTTAAGATCGATTATTAAGCTATTTGCCTCCCACATCATTGAAGAGTGCCCAATCCTTAGCCCACCCGGCCACCCAAACCAGATCTAAACAACTTGGACCCCGACACTCTACACTTTAATCTAGTGCAAATTTGATTGATTAATTTTGTATTTTCTATTTGTCAAATAAATTCGACCTTAAACCTCGAACATTTTGTTTTTGTGTTGGTGTTAGCCCAATTTGCTACTTTTTATTTGCCGAATATATTGAACTTTGATTAATCTGTATAGGCGTTTGTGTGATATTGTCAAATTTATCAAGAATGCCACTTTGCGCAGTCACAGGTAGTAATTATTATAGCAAATATTTGATAATTAGGCGTACTATTCATATCAAAATCATAAATTTGGTGGGGAAATCCCATACACGCATCAATACAAGAAAGTCACTTATTTTTGTTTTACTTATCTCGGTTGTTGTATATGTAATTGTAAAAAATAATACAAGATTGATTCATTAAAAGAAATTCCCCAAGATGTTATTTGTATATTGAATGAATGAATAACGTGAATGAATGAATGAATAACTTTATTAACAATGTGTTCAAAGATAATAAGATAATAATCATACATGGAAATGTAACAAAAATTGGCAGCAGGACCCTACAGAAAGTTTTCCATGCTCTGTTCTCATCTTACGCCGTCTATATACAGACAGAGCCGACTCGACCCGATCCGACTAGTTTCCATCAGGCTAGAGTCGGGCCCGGTCGGTCGGAGCCGATTCACCGTGTTGAATCGACCCCGACTGGTAATCGACTGTCTCTCGACTGGCAAAATGTGTGTCGCGAGGCACCGACTACTGAGCCGATCGGACTGACAACCAGAGTCAGATCGGGTGGAGTCGGCTCTGTCTGCAGAGGGCTTTAGGCTTCACTAACATATTTCCATATTTTTGTCTTGTACTATAATATTCAAACACAGGGTGGTAAGTGTTTCTGAATTAACTTAAAGATGAAAATTATTACTTACAATTTATACAGCTTAAAAACATCTAAGATACCTAATGAGATGATGGGGCCATTCTATTGCTCTCAAAGCCATTTTTTGTAACATCAATATTTTGTTCATCAGCATCAAAATAATGTGCACTTCCCCAGACTCAAGGGGATAAGATAAATGTGACTGAATAACCGAATAATATAATACAAGGACTTGTTCCGGAACAAAGTGTCTTAGTCTATACAAAATTCCTACTTTCCTAACAAGTACAGAGCATGAATTATTTATATGTTCATTCCAAATCAAATGCTCATCAATATATATTCCAACAAAAAGAAATTTCTTTTTACTTCATTCAATAACTCATTCTTAATTTGTACAACTCCAACAATACGACACTCTTTTCTCCTTGGTTAAATAATCATAAAATTAGTTTTCTTTATATTAATAGTTATCTAATTCGCATCACACCACTGATCAATGTGTTTTAAGTTATCATTTATTTCCAATAAATTAATATCTGCTTGATTAGGTAAACAAGAATGAAAAATATTAGAGTAATCAGCAAAGAGTCTACAATTAAAGTAGTTTACATTCGCAACCAATTAGCGACAATAGGAGAAATTTGAATTCTACGCGATACGAACTGCGCCGGTGTAGCAGATATTGCTCATGTTATTGCAAAGTAAATTTGTATTACATTTAAACATCGTTTTCAATCATATTCTAGCCTTAGTTTCGTTCAAAACATACCATAACGGAAAAGGCAAATTTCCACCAGCATAAAAGCTTTCCGTAACCGGCTGTCAGCTTCTCGATCTCATGGGTGTTGCTACACGACATTACTACTGCAGGCAGAAGTTGCATTTCTCTAAGGAATTCATGCGCCCTAAATGTGTAATACAGACATCATTCATGTCCATGTCGCTGTCTCTGTCTACGACTAGTGAAAGATTTGTTACTAGTAGTTCATACTTGACATATAACGTCGAAATATATTGTACAAATTTACATGAGAATCGTTTAAGGGGATAGTTGAGTTTTGGATTACAACTTTGTTAAGTAACCAAAACCTGCACTATTACGAACTAATAGTTTTAACTTCACCATGCTGGAAATATACACAAAACTACAAACGACTAGGTAAAAAGCCTGTTATCATTAAAAAAAAGAGCCGTTAAACAAAAATTGTGCATGTGACGGTTTGATGAAATAATAGTTAAATATAGAGATTATCAACAATTATTTTTGTTGTACATTTTTGAAAAGTGTGAGCATATTTTTTAAACAGCTGGCTCAAAATTATTACATTATTTGGGGGCCCCACAATAATTACAAATTATTATAATTATGTATATTTTAGCCGTCTCTGAACCGTTTTTGATCTGTCATTAAAATTGCATGCTCTTTCAAATCTGACACTCAGTTTTTCATAACCTCACAAAAGAAAAATTTGTGCAGCGCCCTATACAAAACTATGTATTTAGTGAGTGTCAAAGGCGTAGGAGGCAGGGGGCTGCAGCCCCAGCACTCCCCTTCCTAGCCGTGGACATTTAGTTATTTCTTTGCTAGCTTGCACATGTTGTAATGAGAGGGAAAACAGGAATGATACGTATTACATAAGACATTCCCCTCTCCCCCCTGAGGAAAATTTGCCCATACGCATAGCCCGGTATACTGCTTTCAAGTACTGTTCCTATTATGAATTGAATAATTTCGCTGTCCCTACAAATGATTTCTGAAGACCAAATGAAGACCACATACAGCTAAGCCCTTAAAGGGATCTAGTAACTTTGTTGACATGTGCAAAAAGTGATGAATGATTGATGCAATGTATATTGTTGTTATCTCATATGTCCACAGGGTATTGTGTGAAAATTTCAAGTCAAATGGACATTGTATGGCCAAGTAATGAGCGAAAATGCAAAGTGATATTCAGTAACTCACTGCACTCACTTTGTACACGGAAGAAAAACTCGCCCGGAATTTTTCTTATCTGAATACTTCAATCATACATATCTTTGTAACGAAATGGAAATTTGAAAAACCGAAACCTGTCCCATGATTTTATTGTTAATACGAATACAACAAGGTATAAGGGAACCGCTAGAATTAACATTTTATTTTGAGGATTTGGACAATGTTACTAAGTCCCTTTAAAATCTAGTAATCTCTTGTACGGAAGTTTACCCTCCTAGGTAAATATATATAATGTGCTATCGTTTCCATCTGCGCTTTCTAGGACATTGAGTACAAAAGTGTTGCATTCTACTGGAAGCTCGTGGAGTATATGGACAAGCTATATCTCCTTGGCTACCAGACGCAGAAACAAGGAGCGAAACCTGATGAGATGATCCCCATAGGAGGGTGCACCACGGATTTCCCACCCCCTCTGAAGGCGCAGGACAACTTTCATGGAAAGGACGCATTCTTTTGCCTTCAGCGCCGGGATAAATTCCAGCAGATATTTCTGAGAGCTAATGATAAGTAAGTTAAAGCACCTTATAGGAATGGTAACATTGTCAAAATTAAAAACAAAGTTTCCTTAGATGTTTAATTATCCACTGGAATGTTATAGCTGTGTACACAGTCAGTGAACTGAGTTAGTGAATATCAATTTCCATTTTCGCCTATTGCTCGTCTACATAACATTCATTTTACGTGAAATGTTCACACACTACTTAGATGACATATCAGATCACAAACATTCACATTTCATAAACCATTAATCACTTTTTGCACATTTCAACAAAGTTACTAAATCCCTTAATAAATATCATGACCTGTATTTGCAGACCCCCTAATATTAGTTAAATATCAATAATTGATGCCAGTAATGTTATGTTTTTCTCCATTTAACCATTGTCTAAAAACAATGATTGTGATTTACCAAGATAAATTTGATATTTGACTTGCTGTGTTGATACCTAGTGGTGTATGACAGCCAGCATAGGCTAGACAAATTCCACATGTCTGAAACAATCTATCTGGTCTCCGGTAATTTCTGTGTTTATAGTATACTAATAAATGTTGTAGAATACCGGCCAATATCTTGAAACTTTAAGCTATCGTGTCGGGTCAAGCGTTTCCCTGGACAACAACCACCCAGGAGGCGTTGATTCATCATTTGCAGACATACCTGAATAACAATACGTTCTATAAACTGTTGCTTCCACCAATTAAATTCTGAAATTCATTATTTATTTCAAACGTTTGATTAATTTTCAGAAAATGTAGAGATACATGGGCAAAGAAGATAATGGAAAACTTGGCCAATCCCATTTCCTGCGCTTCCAGCGTCCACGGCACAAGTGACACGGCTCCTGATCCTGTTTTTAGCTGCAAACGTATTCACACCGCGCCGGCACACCTAGTCACCACCGTACCGGTAGAAGCACGCGCCGTGCCCTCCGAAGATAAGAGAGATGATCAAGTAAGCATGGTGAGTGCCTTAACCCCTTGACCATGGGAACCGAGTGGGTTGTGTACAAAGTCTATGGGGATTTTATAAAGGTTAACATTACGGTGTTTATGGTGATGAGAAAAAAGGGCGCACAATAATTTGTGTTTAGTGAAAAAAAACGGCCAGAAGATAAATTGTGTATGTGTTCTTGAAATCTGAAAACGGGGTACTTTGTAATTGTGTACTAAAAAAGAAAAGAAGTTATGGTTACATCTGTATGTCAATTTGTGCCCGTATTTTTCTTTAAAAGGAGGTGTAACTGGCTGAAAATAATGCTATAAACGCCTCAGCTAGAGGCTAATTTTTCTGTTACTTCAAGAACGATCATTATTTTGTAACACTTTTGGATATGAACTGACGCCATCGGACCGAGTCCTAATCAGCGCAATCTAACTACGTCAAAGTATTATCATGCTCTCGTTATTCTTTACTTTCTCCTGCTTTTCATTTTTCTTCTCAGAATGCTCCACTGAACCAACAGACGTCTGAAGGGTACGAAGTGGTTCAAGATTCCATTCAACACTATGGTGAGTCTGTTCCATTGGTTAGCTCTCAGGCTAAAGCGTACCAACCACAAGTGTTTAAAAGCACTAGCCCAGGATCAATGCCAATTTATTGCGCCAGTGCGCCGGGATCCTTACTTAGCTCCCCACCGTTAGGAACGGGCCAGCGTGGTAATAATGCTCGGCCCACGAGCCATAAGCCCGTAGCTGGTATGCCTTCGAACGGCTCTTCTGGGCCTAAAGCCATGATGGTACTACCATCGGGTATAAATGAGTATATGCAGCTACAAACACCTTATGTCGACGACGAACCTGCATCGCCGACTTCCGTGCGGAATCTCCCGGATGATGTCTACGAAGTCAAGACTCCCGCACCTTATGATGATACAGTTGTCGGTGCGACACCCGTCATGAGCCGAAGTTCACCTGGAAAGACACCTACAAAGAAGCATCGCCGTGCACCCATTCCACCTGATGATCGGATTACGCATGATTTTTTCACCCCCAAGGTGAGTCATTTCTACACTGGATGTGACATTGGCAACAATGATGTTAATAATTAAAAATAGCTACCCAGAACTTGCATTCTACTCAATAAGCATCACTCTGAACAACCCCGAAATTAGTCGGTTTGGGATGGTCTGGATTTGGTTTACCTTTACTTTACCGAACCAATCAAGAAGTCACAGTTTGTACCGAAATGTGTCACAAGATGCCTATCCCATAAATGCCTAGTCACATAAAGAGTACTACTGCGACTGGGCATTTATGAGATAAGGCATCTAGTGACACTTTTCGGTACAAACTATACACTTCTTGATTGGTTCGTGATCTTTTCGATCGGTTTCCATCTAGTCCGGCATGCATAATGTTGTTTTAGCACTGAGTTATATTTTACTATTTTTCTATCATGCTTATTTTACTCCAGCTCTTTCGTCATCTATTCAACAATGTATTTTTATAATTTAAATTCTGCCCTCGTGTTAATTAATAAAACATGAATATTCATAGGCTCGATTTAATTTAGTATGCATAGACTCGGGTACACTGCTCAGATGTGAGCTAGTTAGAGCGCATCGCACGTGTGTTAATGAATTATGTATAGACTCGGAGTACCCGTGAGGTCAGATGTGCATTGAGCTGTGAGCGGCGAGAGCGAATCGCACGTGTGTGTCCATTGTATACCACTACGTGGTATGTGTGTGTCGCGTCGGGGCAATGATGTACGTGATGAACCCGCTTCCTGATTGGCTGGCTTCCTATACAGGGTGGCCCAAAAATAACGGAACGGGGTGCTTGCTATAATGAAGACACATGATGCCCGTCATAGCAACTAGTAATGTTCAATGCGTGCGCCATTGTTAGTACCCTTTCTTCTCTATACACAGCTGAACGCACACTCACAATGGCGCACAGTTGATCGTTACTCGATGCAGTATGGCGGGCATCATGAGTCTTTAGTATGGCAAGTACCCCGTTCCGTTATTTGTGGGCCACCCTGTATAGGGTAGAGGAATTTAAAGGGAACCACCAGGCAAAGGACAACACATTATTATATGTTTTGGTACCGTTTTGTGATATCAAATAGATACCCAACATTTTGCAAAGGGTTGTGTAATTCATAAACAAAGCAATTAATTTCCACCACTTACGGAACCACTGCTATTTCCTGGTTCCATACGGGCCAGGCATTTGCGAGTGCGCCAATGCTTTCACGCGTACGTCAATAGATTCCGGGATGATTCATTCGCTCTGCACAGTGCGCTCTGGCTCTGCACGCATATAGTCTACGCAATTCAGACCGCATGAACGCATGGTTGGTACCTTTCTATAATAAGAATATTATGTTTGGGTGGTGGTACCCTTTAATGCTTAAAGGTATATGCGTGGGTTATAATGGGTAGTCAGCAAATTCCAACTCGACTCCACCGTAATCTCTCGAGGTAAACTCACGATATGTGTTGGATCGATCGAAGAGAGGTGCTTCGAAATATCTGAACAAAGGCCTTCTTATGAAATTGCATGCAGCAACCAAATTTCTCACGCTATCACCTAAGGCATCAAACAGCGGCACTTTGAAGTCGGTTGCGGTTAAGCGTGTTACGTGATATTTTCGCTCGTAAACATCTCTGATAGATCTCCATTCGACTAGTACAAACATTCCGAACGCGACTATTTTTGATGCATTTTTGACTCGGGTATTCGGAAGTGGGACAGTTTGCGATCGCTACTTATAACTGAGCCAATGGGGATTACGTACCGTGCGTAAAAGTGCGCAAGATGGATCCACGCGTCTAATATACCGGTCTGAATTCCCTTTAACAAAATTAATTCGTCGGAGAGCAACCCACTTGCAAACAGGCCCGGTGGAGCACCCGGATTTGCATATCATTATCGACCCGCGCTATTTGAATTTCCAACGGACTTTTAAGTGAATCCAAAAACGTGGTTTCAAAAATGCAAAATCTTGAAATCCGTGTTGTGCCCTTTTTACTGCAATCACCGTTCAGAAACTTTCCATACTAACTAAGTTTGTTATGAACTCAGTGTGTGTGGACAAATATGAAAATCTATTGAATACTATTTGAGATTTTAGTGTGTTTTGAATTTTACCCATTGATAAACAAGCTGTCTATTTTTTCTGACTCTGCCCTATCCAGCAATTCATAAAGTAGAGACTTAGTATGTATAATAATGAGGATTTAATGTATTTATGTGTGAAGTTTCCGCTTGGCCGATGGTGTACTTTTAGAGTTATGAGTATTTTTTCAAGAGTATTAATTTCAAAATTTGTAGTCAGCGTACTCTACTGCCCATGCGCCTGATCATGAACACAATTGATATCGGTCATCCACTGTTCTAGCAAATCAGCTGACCCGACAATGCAGCAGATCGCCCATTGTCTATATAACGAGCGCATGCAAGAGATTTAAAAATATACACAACTTTGAACGTGAGGGACTGGTTATCACAGTCGCACAGGCATTTTTTTCAACGAGCCTCTCACATTGAGGTACGTTTTTTCTGACTCTACCCTATTCAGTTACGATGACAATAGATATTTCATGAGGATTGAGGTCATTTAATTTCCGTTCAATGGTTTTTCATTGATTTTTGGCATCTCTCGGAAAAATAGTGAATTGCAGGTTGAGTTCCTGTCTCATTTTTTTTCTCGTTTTTATCGTAGAAAGAATCCTTATAATTTCGCATTTTCGATGCATCAATCACTATTGTCATTATATGAGTGTCTTTTAAATCTATTAGGTTATCTATTTAGTAACTTCGATTTCAGCTATTCATCATACTTGAGACGATTTCGCTTTCTTTATTTGTTTACCTTTTTTTTGCATTGGCCGGTAAACAGTTGTTGATTTTATGCAAATGATGTTTACTTGGCGATATTCGAACGCTCGTTAATTACAGTGCTCCACCGCGCCTGCAAAAAGGAACGATTCTCTGTGATAGTCGCGCTCTCCAGTCGTCCTGTATAGTCCATACTATACCGCGCACTCAACTCAGCTCTGACAAGAGGCCTTGAGAAAAAACTAGGCTTGGGGTGGGGGGCCGGGGGCATGCCCCCGTTCCCCACATGTAGACGATCATGTCTTATGCACGCCTTTACTTTAATGGAACTAAGTTCCATCCAAATAACACATTAATAACACATTGACTAAACGCATTTTTGTGACCTGTTTTCATCATCGTATACGACCACTCTATATCTGCCGACATGTACATGGATCCGATATTTTTTATTTGCCAAATAGTAGGCAATTTCAACTTATCTCGATTTCGCAAAAAAATTATGCCCCCTCAAATAAGCCAATGTGTTTAATCCATAATATTTTAAATCAGGAGTATGTGTAGCTGTCATTATTGCGCATGACATTATGATAGTATTTAACACAAATGCTTGGACAATATAACCGTACCTAATTTACATCTTTACATGATTTATGATGCATGCCCTGAATGTGAACAGGCTGAACTCAATCCGTACGTCAACGTTCCATCGGGAGGAAATCCACCTCAACTTCCTCCAAGAAATAATCCATCACAAAGAAGAGCAATGTCACAAGTAAGCAATTTGTTATGCTGCCCGTATTAAAGAGACATACGCAACCATTATAGATTAGTACTTCTAAAAAGCGCATAATTCCCGTCACTTAAG
The DNA here is from genome assembly GCA_037951105.1 of Echinarachnius parma. Taxonomy (NCBI): domain Eukaryota; kingdom Metazoa; phylum Echinodermata; class Echinoidea; order Clypeasteroida; family Echinarachniidae; genus Echinarachnius; species Echinarachnius parma. The sequence goes on along the minus strand of JBAMJV010000557.1, from coordinate 77,133 downwards.
TCGTAGAATAAATTATTGCTGTTCATGAAATCACTATTTTTTAACTATACGAAACGTCATCTGACGTTGCATTCCAAAATAGGGATATGTATCCAGATTTTGTTGGTGCACGCTCAGATGCGTTCAGATGACTACGATACCGTAGCCTCCAGTGGTCAGTCAAAATAGTTGATAGTGGTTTGAAAAACATCGATTATTTCCATTATTAGTGATGATTTCGACCTGAGCAAAAATAGAACTAGAGCTGACATGAAATATGCGGTTATCAGTAACAGTTAGCAACAATTCCAGGGTTTCGCGTTTCCCTTTAACGTTAGTAAGGGGCGGTGATTTTCCTGGGCCACCGGCCCAAATTCCCTTCAGGAACAAAAGTTTAGTCCAAATTTAACTTTGTTTGAATAACTCAAATTATTCAAATTACTGGTAACTGTCACACATATACTTGTAACTCATCATCATCAATGCAAATCCCTCCACTTATCTTGCATCCGGACAAAGGAGCTCTTGACGGGTTAATGGTTTAACGGGTCACCAGTATTATTAAATCCTATTTGATCCCAATAAACCTGGATTAAACGGACACCAAATTACACATAACCGATTAATTCATATACACTGGAATGTCCAAAGCCCTTTGACTGTATATCGGCAAATATATGCTCATTTATAATCAGGAGTAACAAGGTTACCTTATTATATGTCGCACCTATGTAGAATGTTGACTAGTTTTTGATGTAACCTATCATTTACAATGCCAATTTAAAATCTGCCTTGTGATAAACATACATATAAGGGGACAGGCCGGAGTCATGGTTTAACCAGTCACATGCAATATCGTGTCTTATTTTTTATCAAGATCTTTCACCTTAGGAGCGGTCACATCCAATGAACATAATACAATTGAAGCATGACATGTATTATAGGTTTTCCCGCTAAATTTTGCGATTGTGTCAATCGAATTGATAATAGGAGCAAACGAATTCGCGCGATTTGCGATCGCCGTGTCAAAGCAGCATTCGAATTCGTAAATAGTCATTCAAAATCACGTAGGAGCAAGTGAATTTGCACAAAGAGCATACCTTTTCATCAATGGTCATTCGAATTCGCGAAAGGGCAGTTGACAGTTGGCTGCACATTCGCGAATTTGAGTGCCCATAAATGAACTTCTGTGTCTATTCACGAAAGCGTATGCGTATGCATGAATTCGATTGCACTTATTCGGAATTTGGAAGACCGATACCAACGATTACGCGGTAATGCGTGAATTTGAATGACCCTTAATGAATTCGATTGAAAAAAGTGTCAAATTGAGCGGGAAAAGCTATAATATATTTGCACATAAACAGTAACATCATGATAACATGATGTTTATTTAATATATTATCTTATCGGGGTTTTCGAAAATGAGCTTTTTTGAGATATATAATAATATCCATATACAGTATATTCGTATCATTCAACTGTTCTGACAGTTATGTCCTCTACGCCACGTCCATATGTCGTTTTAAAGAGAAGTTATCTTGGTTATGTAGGGGAGACCGAGTATAGGTGTTACACATTTTAAATTTGGAGGCCTATAAAACAAAGCAACAGAGACATTTATTTCATTTTTCTCTATGATAATAACTTGTATTCTCTTTTAATTGGAATCAGTAACAACTTTTACAGTCAAGACAACATGAACAAAATATTACGGAATCAATAAACATAACAAATTGTAACAACTTCCCCGATGTTGTTACACCAATATATAGTAAAATAAGTCCTCAATAAACCCCTAAACATCGGACGGTGCCACTCCCACCAAAAGACACCAAAACGCACTTATTTCAACCACATACCCATCACTAAATGGAGAAGCATGTTTTTGATGAAATAAAGGAATATTGAACATTTACAAATCTTACACAGAGAGGTGAAAGTGCGTTTTTGTCATGATCAGATTTCGCACGCATAGATCGTTGGATATAAGTTTTTGATCTGACATAGCTCGTAACGCCCTCTCTTGTTAGATTTTGAGAAAATGGTCATGTAACAACTTACCCATGTAACAACTAGACCCGGTCTCGCCTACATCAAACCATTATCTTAAAAGCTTAATTTTAACTAAGCACTTTCTATAAAGTCAGTCATCATTATTTTTTTGACCATGTATTTTATTTCTTTTCCTAACCTGTCTTGCTGCACCGTATAAACAACCAGGACACATTCAAACATTACGTCGGGTAAGTTTCTATTTTAGTATAAGTATTTCTTGTAATTGGTGAAATTAAAATGTGTTATCATGACTAAAATCAGTAAAAAAGTGATAAATAAATTGCTAGCGGTTTTAACGCTTTAAAACCGTCTTACAATATCCCAGAAATTTCCTACCGTGGGAAGTGGTTTAACATCAAAAGAAACATACGCGCATTAATTAAGTTTAGTGTGTATTTATGTCAGCAACATTTTATAAACTAATGAAGTGAAATGAACTTCAAACAAAGTTTTAAATGCTACGTAAGATAATCATAATGGTGTTTAATTTATCGCCAACGTTTTATAAACGTAGTCATGGTGAAATTGATTGATTAAACGAATCAATGTATTGTATGACATTATTGTATTCTGTATAAGAGCCTTCGCCATTAGACCACAGCGCACTGTTCCCTTTACACTTCATATCTTATACTTGTGTATGCATATATGTATTAATTTATTTATTCATGTACGTATTCACGAATTCATTTATTTATCAACATACACATGTTTTTATCTTTTCATGTATTCATACATTTATTTGTAAATGTATATTACTAAATTATGTATCGTTATTCGTTAATTAATTAAAGGTTTAGAAAAAAAAAACTCTATTTAGCTGTTTCGCGTTGTGAGGCTTTCAGTAACTGATTACAGTTTTACTTTAGGTACAGTTGCAAGTGCATGCATGTGTACGGAGGGTATAAGAGAGGTATGTTTTTCAAAGAAACTCCTCTAAACAATGTATGGTGGTGCATTCAAGCCTGGGACATTTTCACAATGTATACACAAGTTCAACTAGAGATTTATCCTATAGCTGTACAGTATACGACTATTTGTAGCGTTTAACCACCATGCTTCCCATTCGTTTATTATGTATTTGTTTATATATGTAAGAATGTATGTATTATCATTTTATTTGTAATTTGTTCGTCTTTACTCAGGAAATTCCGTGGTGACCGGTTTGACTCTACAGGAATTGTTGTTACCATACATAAGTCCATCCTGTCTCCAGAAACTATCAAACTGGTTAGCGTCGGGTGCAGCATATGGTAAATGTTCTTTAAAAAATAGGTCACAGTTTGTAAATAGTAAGTATATTGAAGGGGTAGTTCAGTTTTGGTTTAGAAAGCCCTGCACAATTTTTTTTTTGTGTGAGATAATGAAAAACTGTACAATTTGAAAGATCATACAATTCTAATGACAGAATAAACTTTATATGATCAAAATTGGTTTAGAAATGGCTGAAATATTAGTAATTATTATCCGTATCAGACATCTGAGCAGGGCAATTTTTTAATTCCTTTTTATCCTAATTCCAGGGGGGCTCAGCGGGCAATATTTATCATATTTCAACCTTCGGAGAAAAACCTTTTTTGTGTTTAAGGGATAGTTGAGTTTTTGTATAAAGGGCGCTACACAAAATATTTTTTTTGTTAAAAACTGAGTGTCAAATTTGAAAGAGCATACAATTTTAACAATAGAATAAACTTTATTTGATCAAAATCGGTTCAGAAAAGGCTGAAATATACACAAAACATTATTCAATCATTTTGAACCAGCAAATTAAATTTTTGTTTTCAATGCTTCCTCTTTTCAAAGATTGACAAAAGAGGTTTTTAAATAGTTATTGATTATCTCTCTATCTAATCAATATTTCTACAAAACATAACATGCACAATATTTTATTTGAAATGCTAGAATCAAATTACTTCTTAGAGAGCGCCCTCTTGAGTTTTAACTGCTCTCTTTTAAATGATAACAGGCTTTTTACTTACAGTAGTCTTTTGTTATTTTTTCTTCCTTTCGAGCATGGTGGAGTTATAACTATTAGTTTGTAATGTAATGGTGCAGGTTTTGGTTACTATAATTCAGTTTGACCAAAACTGTACTCTCTTTACCAGAACTCAACTTTCCCTTTAATGGCTCTTTTTGAATGATAACAGGCTTTTTACTTAGTCGTTTGTAATTGTGTATACCTTTCGAGCATGGTGGAGTCATAACTATTAGTTTGTAATGTTACTGTGCTGGTGTTGGTAACTAAAGTTCAGCCTTATCAAAACTGTACTACCCCTTTAAAGGGATAGTTAAGTATTGGTCAAACTTATACTTTAGTAACCAAAACCTGCACCATTACGGTACAAAATAGTAATTATTGCTCGAAAATTATACACAATTACAAACGACTAAGTAAAACCCCTGTTATCATTTAAAAAGAGCCGTTACAACTCAAGAGGGCGCTCTCTAAAAAATCAATGGTTTTAGCCATTTTTCATACAAAATTGTGCATTTTATGTTTTATTAAAATAACGATTCAATAGTGATATTATCAACAACTTTTTAAAAACCTATTCAGATATTTTATTTTGTTTAAGTAGTCTTTAAGCATTTTTAAAAATTGTTCTAAAAAGTCAAAATGTCCCCTGGCGAATAATTTTTTGAATAAAAATATGTTTATGGATATTTCAGCCGTTTCTGAATCGATTTTGACCAAATAAAGTTGATTCTGTCGTTAAGATTGTATGTTCTTTCCAATTTAACAGTCAGCTTTTCATTATCTCACACAAAATATTTTGTGAAGTGCCATCTATACCAATACTCAAATCTCTTTAACCTGCAAATAAAATCGTTACGGACATGATCGTGTTGAACAGATAGGCAATTGGGCTTAACAATGATACCAAATTTGATAGGTCGCTACAATCTTCGATAAAACTTGGATATTAACAAAATACGACACATGAGTCAATTTTCATAAATGAATACTCTCGGCCCATTTTGCGACATTTGACTTCTGACCGTCCTCTATTATGAAACGCACTGCGTGTACCACGATTTGAAATAAATGACAACTAATGTACCATTTTAAAGGGAAATAATCATTCAATGTGATGACACTAAAAAGAAAAAAGACAAATTTATAATAAGAGTGATATAATCGATCAAAGTTTAGTTTCAGAACTTTTTCTGAGTGGTTAAGATCGACATGCAATAATGCGGACTAACGCAATGTGGTAGAACAAACTTCGTTTCTTCATTGTTGGCCAATCAGAGAGCTCGATTTCTGGTCGGATACGGTCCGAAGTGTACTACGTGTTGTCGATGACTCGATGTACACATAATTTTCGGTTTCATCGATGAATCGAAATAACGCAGCTCCCTGGTTTTCCAGATATATTCGATGATTTTTTCACAAATTTAAAAAATGCTTACATTTTATCAAAAAACATTAAATGTTGATGATTTCTCCATGTAATCATTATTTTAAGAAAATATCACATGCATAATTTTGTATGAAAAATGGTTGAAACCAATGCATGTTTAAAGAACGCCCTCTTGTGTTGTAATGGCTCTTTATCTTACTTGCTTCAAAGCACCACCCGGTATTGTTCAAAGTAGTTTCTTTATAAGTTCCGTTATATATACATCCCCCTCTATATACATCTTTTATACACCCTCTCTGGGTATATAATGTTCTTACCACTTTCTCCAAGATTAGTTAAAGGGTACCACCACCCAAAAATAATATTCTTATTAAAGAAAGGTGACATCTTTAGTATTCCATTCCATCAACAAGTTCACAAAAATATGTTTCCAGAAAAAAATATATAATTGGAAACGCATCACCATTCTAAAGCATGCGTTAATGCGGTCTGAATGCGAAGACAGCGATGCGTGCGGTGAATTGCGATGTGTATGCAGAGCGAACGAATCGCTCGGGAATCTATTCCCACTACAAACGTACGCGTGAAAGCATTGGCGCACTCGCAAATGGTTGGCCCGTATGGAACCAGGAAATAGCAGTGGTTCCGTAAGTGGTGGACATTAATTGCCTTGTTTATGAATTACACAACCATTTGCAAAATGTTGGGTATCTATTTGATATCACAAAACGGTACCAAAACATATACTAATGTGTTGTTCTTTGCCTGGTGGTCCCCTTTAAATACTGAAGAGCCTCAAAAGGCAAAGAACAACACATAATTATATGTTTTTGAACCGTTTTGTGATAATAAATAGATTTTGTAAAGGGTTGTGTAATTCATAAACAAAGCAATTAATTACCGCCATTTACGGAACCACTATTATTTCCTGGTTCCGTACGGTCCAAACATTTGCGAGTGCGCCAATGCTATTCACGCGTACTTTTGGAGACAATAGAATCCCGGACGATTCGTTCGCTCTGGACAAAGTAGTCTTCGTACAAGCAGGCCCATGAAAGCATGCTTTAGAATGGTGATGCGTTTTCCAATTATATTTTGTTTCTTCTGAAAACATATTTTTGTAAACTTGTCGATGGAATGGACTACTAAACATGTTACCTTTCATTTTTAAGAATATTAATTTTGGGTGGTGGTACCCTTTAACTAAGACAGTTACGTATAATTATTACAATTATTTCTATACATAATATTTTATACTTCTACTTTGTGTGACTTGGACACCTTTTTATCATTGTTTAAGCTCGTATTTTGTGTATTCTGGGAGTTTTATACTTATATATTATATTTTGTAATCAGATGTTTTTTTAAATTATAATATACGTCGATGACGTGAGTTTTGAAAGTTAACCGGGACAACGGATAGTGACGAGGTAGTATTTATCATGTAACATTGAAAATAAGTGTTTGGAACTCACTTCTGCCCCGGAACCGCGGTATGGGCACCTTGTCGTACATGTATGCTTAGTAAATTGCAGTTGATTAAATGCTTGTTTGTATTATATTTTAATAAGTGTGGCTGCTCTCTACCATGAAAACCTCTACTCCAAACTACACGTCGATGACGTCATTCTGAAGGTTAACTCGCAGAGGTTGTCTTCGATCGGATTCTGCTACGATCTCTTTCAAACGACGGACGGAAACGAGGTAGTCCATGCCTGACATTATAAGTGA